>CM036087.1:2138060-2528060 GCA_020631695.1 Trichoderma cornu-damae
TATTAAATAAAAGTATATAAAAGCTTTAGCACTAGATAAAAGTATATAGCTAAAAGCTTTAATATTTAATAAAAGTATTTAGCTATAGTAAGTAGTTTTAAATATAAAAAGAGGGGGCTTTACCTTTTTTTATAAAAAAAAGGCAGAGATAAATAAAGTTATATATATAGACCTAGCTATAAACCTACTTTTACCTTTTTTTATAATATTTATAATCTTGCTTTATTTTAAGGCCTCTTTAAGATTTATTACTTTTTTTTATTTACTTATCTTTAATAAATTTATTTTTTTATTTAAAAAAAAAAAGATTATTAAGATTTTAAATATAGACTTATAGCTTAATTATACTTTTTATACCTTTACTTAATATTAAGCTTATTATATAAGTCTTATTTATAAATAATTTAAAAATTAAAAAAAAAAAAAAGAATTATCTTTATATATTAAAAAAGAGTTATTAAAAAGGTATAAAAAAGTAATAAAGTAATAATAAAAAAAAAATAATTTAATATTTATTTATAAAAAAGTAAAGGGAGAACCCTTTTTTTATATATAAAGAATTTAAAAATATACTTAACTTAAAGCAACCTTATAGCTTTACTTAAAGTAAGGTTTAATTATTTATTTTAAAATATAAAGCTAAAACTTAAGCTAAATTTTAAATATATTATATAGTTTTTTTTATATATTTTATTCTTAAGCCTGCTAGGTTTAACTTAAATAATTAAAAAGTTTTATATATAGTTAATTATCTTTATATTAATATACCTTTATAATAAAAAACCTTTTTTATAATAAATTACTAAAGTAACCTTAATAAGCTTATATATTTAAAGTTTTTAAAGTTTTATAAATCTTAGCTTTAAGATGCCTTTATTAAGATCTTTAATATTATTAAGTAAATAAAATACTTAAGATAAAGACTTATTAAAAGGATCTACTTTTTTATTTTTTATTTTAATAACTTTAAAAAAGAAATAATAAAATAATTATTAAAAAGCTTTAAGATCTTTTTATTTTTATAAAAATACTACTTAAAAATTTAAAAAAATATTATTAACTAAAGGCTCTTTAATAATTAAAAAAGACTATATATTACTATTACTTAAGTAAAAGTAATAATATATATAAAAAAAAAAGAAAATACCTTAACTTTAAGGGACTATATTAATAAAACCTTAATAAGCTAAAAGACTTAAATAAAACTACCTCTTTTTTTTTTATTTAGCAAGAAGGTAATAAATATTAATATAAAATACTAGTTTATTAAAAGTATAAAGGGCTATATTATAAAAATGCCTATAATTAACTTAATTATATAATATATTAAAGTAATAACTATATTATTAATAAATATAATTAACTTATTAACTTAAATACTAGCTTTAATATAAACCTTATTCTTTATTTTAAAAAAACTTAAAAATTTAATAACTATCTATATTTAAACTATAACCTATTTATAAAAAGGCTAGTTAAGGTTTAAGTAGGTAAAAGGTAATAAATAGTAACTATATTATTTAACTTAAAAAGTAATTAATATTTTATTAATATTAAGTATATTAAAGATAGCTTTATATTATTTATAAATATAAAGGCAGGTATTACTTTTTTTAAAGCTATAAAGAAGATTTATAAATAGTTTAATACTATCTTTAAGCTTTTAAATAACTAAAAAGTAATAAAAAAGCACTACCTTTACTTTTATATAGTTAATATATATAAAAATATATTATTAATATAACTATAGTTTTAAAAACTTAACTTTATTATATCTTAAAGATAAGATTATTAATACTACTTTATATTTATTATAAACCTTTAGATTGCTTTATTTATATAATAAGTTAAAAAGTAAAAGTAAAAAGTTAAAATATAAATAATTATTATAGTAAAAAAAAGACTTTTTTAAAATTAAAACTAAAGCTTAAAGTTAATTTATAGTAAACTTATTACTATATTATCTTTAGAATACTTAAAGTATTAAAAAGTCTTTTTATAAAAAAAAGTATTAAAACTAGCTTTTTTTAATAATTTTAACTATATTATTAAATTAAAAAATAATAAAGCACCTATATAAAGGCTTATTTATTGCTTTATAAAGAAAGAGTTAAAAGTACTTTATAAATATATTTAAATAGCTTTATAATATAGTTAAATATAATAGTCCTGCAGCCTTTTTAATGCTTTAATTTTATTTATTTTAAAAAAAGAAAGGAAGCTATAACTATATATTAACTATTATATACTTAATAAAATAACTTAAAAAGATAAAGTGCCTTTACCTTTAATCTATAAAATTATAGATTATCTTAAAGAAGCTAAAATCTTTATAAAATTAAACCTTAAAGATATATATTATTAAATATAGTCTATAAAGGCACAAGTATAAAATAGTATTTATTATTTTCATTACATACTGTAGAGTATTTTAAATACTAGTTTTTACCTTTTAGCTTTAATTAATATACTCGTGTTACTTTTTAGAGTGTTATATTAATCTAGTCCTTTATGGAAGCTTTTTAATTATAGTTTATATTTATATACCTTAATAATATCTTTAAGTTATGATAGCTTCATTACGAACCTGCATAGATTACTAAAAGTATGATATTCTTTAGAAGTCTTTAAAGGTTATTGATATATCTAGCCTATATATTAGTGATATTAAACTTTAACACATACTTTTTATATTAATATAAAAGTAGTTATATCTTAAATTTATTATTTACATTGTAAATGTGAAAGTTTATGATAAAAGTCTTATATATTAAAGCTAGTACACTACCTAGCTAAAGCTTTCAATAATATTAATATAATGACTTTTATTTTATAAGTTTATTGTCTTATTAATATTTCGCCAGTATAGAAAGGTATAGTAAAAATTGATAGCTCTTTTTATAGGTAACCTTAATAAAAAGAAAGATTAAAGGTAGATATTCCTAGCGTTAGCCTTTAGTAAATAATAGGTATTTAGAAACAGTTTATTATAGGAGTCTTCATTAAGAGAAAACTCTATATTAGCCCTACTTTAATCTTTAAGTATTAATATACTATTAAAAATGAAATATTTTTAAAATATATTATTAATACTAGTATGTAATGGCATATATAATAAAAAAAAAGTGACTTAGCACCTTATAGGTATGATTTATCTATAGAATTTTATGGCTTATCGGAATTAAAATTATATAATTCTAAAGATTAAGATACTTATTATTATAAATATATTTAAAATATAGTATTATTATTTTATATATTTAAAATATAAAATTTATATTATTATTAACTATCTTAATTATAGCTACTTTATAATAAAGAAAAAGTTATTAAGTAAGTATTATCTTTATAAAAACTTATACTTTATAATTTTAAGATTAAATATAGACTAGGTAAATTAAATCTTATAAATACTTTATTTTATAAAGTAGATTTTATTAATAAAGAAAAGATAATAAAGCTAAATAAAAACTACTTAGCCCCTTTTTTAAAATACTTTTATAATGCTTTATATACTCTTAAGTCTATATTTTAAAAAGTTAAAATAGATTTAATAATATAAAGATATAATTACTTAAATAAAGGGTTACTATCTTTATTAACCCTTTAAGCTAAGAGAGTTTTAACTATAAATAAGTAAGTAGCTTACCTTTAGTAAGTATTAAAAAGAATTTTAATTATAATTAAATAAGTAGTTTAAAGATATATTGCTATAATATTATTAAAGACTTATTAAATACTTATTAAAGCCTTACTTAAAGTATAGTAATAAAATACCTTTATTACTAGAATAATCTAGCAGTAATAATAATGAGGTTGTTTTTATTATAAAATAGTTATAAAGAATATGGTTGAGGTTATGAAAAGAATGACATTATTATAGGTTATAATTATATATTTATTCTTTATAATATAAAAAAAGAAATATTATTATTACTATATAATAACTTAATAATAAGTTATTACAGAGTTATTAAAATATTAAAATATATTATAAAAAATTATTTTTAATAAAGTATAAAAAAAGATATTATTTAATATATTAATATTTATTTAATATACTAGATTATTAAGCTAAGATATTATTAACTTTATAGCAAGCTAGCTTTATTATTAATATTAAAATAGCCCTTTAAGGAAATATCTATAGATTTTATAATAAGACTTTTTAAAATTATATACTAAAAATAATTATATAATACTATCTTAGTTATAATTAATAAGTATATAAAATATACTTTATATATACCTTATTTTAAGTAAATAATTAATAATAAATTAATAATAAAGTTTCTTTACTATATCTTTAAACTATATAGCTTATTAAATAGTATTTTATTTTTATTAATGCCTAGTAATAAAGTTTTTATTATTTATTAAGGTACAAGAGGTGCTTTAATATAGCATTTTATTTATAAATTAATAATTAAATAAAATACTAAAATTAAAATTTAAAATACTATTTATATTCTTTTTATAATAAAGACTAACTAGATTGGATTTATTATTTACTACTTATTAAGTTTTTTTATAATATAGTAATATACTTAGCCTATAGATATATATTAATATACCTTTTTTTGTTACTACCCCTAAAGTACTCATGGGTTATTTCTAAGCCTAACTTCCCCTATATAAACAATAATATTATTAAATATACTTAGGTAACCTATATAATATTACAAAACCAGCTATAAACATACCACAGGCTTCTTTTTAACAAAGCTTTCATTAAAAATAATATAACAATAAATATATAAATAAGTATTTCTTCTTAAAAGTAAGTGATTAAGTATTAATTTTTATAAAATACCTTAAACTTGCTAGTAAATCCTATTTGTAAGTTAATAAAGAAATATATAAGACTATACTAGATTAAGGGTATTATAAAAATAAGTAAGCTTATTTATAACCTTTACCTACCTTTTTTATTAAAAATTTATAATATATTTAATATTATAAACTTAAAGTAGTATAATTATAAAGATAATATACTTATTAAGCTAGTAAATTACTTTTTTATAGCTAAATAAATATATAAAATTAAGAAAATTATAGATTATAAATATAATAATAAAAGGTGCCTTTATTATATTAAGTAAAAGGATTACTTTAATAAAGAAAATACTTAAATTAAGAAATCTAACTTTATAGATAATAAAATACAGCAAGAATACAAGACCAGCTTATAAACAACTACCTAGTAATAAAATAATAATAACTTAAAAAAAAAAAAAAAAAAACTATTTTTTTTTAATAAAACTAATTATTAAGTAATAATAATTTAATATTTATTCCTCTTTACCCTTTATATTATTATCCTTTATTTACACCTCTTTTTATACTACCTTTATAAATATATTAAGTACTTTATAATTATATATCTATAATAGGATATTTAAATTAAAGTAAGCCTGTATATAATTAATAACTACTTATTAAAGAACTATATACTATATATATTTATAAATATTATTAATATATCTATAATTATTAATAATAAATTAATAATATTAATATTAAGATATAGTAATATTATATAATATATACTCTTTCTTTATTACTTTCTTATAGCTATATCTATAACACTTACTTATACTATAGCCTTTAACTTTATTTTTAATTTTTAAATTACTTTCTTTCTAATAACCTATAATTTCTTAAACTTATCTTATTAATAAGTTAATTATTATTTAATATATATATACTATTACCTTTTTTATTATATAACTAAATATTATTAATCTTTATAACTTTTAAGTAATTATTAAGCTAACCTTAAATACTAGGATGCAGGCCTTATTGCTTAACTTATAGTATATATACTTTTTATTAATACTTACTTATTAATTAATAACTAGCTATTATTTATTTAAAATTAACTTACTTTTATTATCTTAGCATTAAGATAACTTATACCCTTTCTCTTTATTATTTAGTATAAGAAAATATAATAAATACATTAAATAATATTAATATAGTATAATATAACTAAAGTAAGTTAATAACTAGTTATTAATAACTAAATACTATATACTTTTTAATATTGCCTTTAATAATAATAAAAGATATTAAATATAATAATTATTTTACTTAAATAATTAATTACTAGCTAGTTAATAATAAAAATAGAGATATTAAATAATATACTTACTTAAGGTAGATTATTTTATAATAAAAAGAAAAAAAAAAACCTAAAAGCTAAAAAAAAAGAGAAATACTTATTTATATTAAAAATTTTTCCTTCTTTATTACTATACTCCTAGCTTAGTTATAGTTAATTAATAAATAAATAATTATTATTAAAATTATTATTAAGCAAGTTATTTTAATATTATAATTATTTTAAATTATTTTTATTTTACTATTTATTTACTTTTATTTTACTATTCTTTTACTTTTAATCTACTACCTTATTTATATTATTAATATTAAGATATTATTATTATAATAAAGGCATAGGTAAAGAAAGTAAATAAAACTAGTTAAAAAAAGGGGAGTTACTAAAAATAAAGTAACTAATTATTATCCTTATTTAAAAAAGTATTCTTTATTATAATAAAATTAGCTTAATTATTAAAATAAATATAAAGAGAAATAAAAAAAAAATTAAAAAAAAAAGGACTAAAGTAAGCTTAATAATAAGTTAGCTATAAAATAGTAAGGGAAAAATAAAAGATATACTATAGTAATAATTATTAATATATTATTTAAGGTATATAATAAATTAATAATATCTAGCTATACTTATACTTTAAGATAATAAAGAGCTTGTTATTAATAAAGGTATTAAAAAAATATAAAGCAGGTATTAGAATATTATAATATAGGTAGTAATATAAATAGTAATATAGGTAGTAATATAAGTAATAATTTAAATAGCTTTTTAAAAGCTTTTTTTATTTTATAAACTATTATTTATATATCCTATATAATAGCTTAAAATATATTAATTATAAAATAAAAAGATAAAAGTAGTCAATTTATAGTATTTAAGAATAATATTATTAACTTGGCTAAAAAAGCTTAACTAAAAGCTTACTATAGCTTAAAAAGGAGTTTATAAGCCTTATTACCTTTATTATTAAGACCTTAATAATATATATATTTATTACTTTTATTTAAATTTATTAAAAGTAAAAAGGTAATAATAACTATAAAATATATTAATAATATTTATATAAAGCTTAATTATATTCTTTAAGGCTTAGTTTATTATATATATTAAGTAGTAAAGGTAAGGATTAATATTAATAAAAGTTAACTATAAAGTTATTATAATATAATTATTATATTAAAAAGGGCTTATAGCTTAAAAAAGAGATACTTAAGGTATAAGAGCTAGAGGTATAAAAGGTATTAATAATACTATTAGCATAGGTATAGGAGGTATTAAGGCTAGAGGGGCTAGATAAGCTTAATAAGCTTTTTTTATAAAAGCTAGTATTACTAGCTTTTTAGCTTTTAAAGTTAATAAGTAAGTTTAAAGGGCTATTATAAAAAAATAGTAAAAAAGAAGATAAGTTATAAATTTAAAAAGAAAGAAAAAGAAAAAAGAATTAAAAAAAGGATTATTAATATAATAAAGATAAAGAGATACTTTTTAATAAGCTCTTTATATAGGTGTAGTTAATTTATAATAAAGGGCTTGCTATAAGGCTATAATATAAATACTAATAAAATACTACTTAAGACTATTATTATAACTTAAATAATAAAAGTATTATTTATAATATTATTAAAATAATAATATAAGCAGTTTATTAATATTTTTTAATACTCTTTACTTATAATATTTAACTTAAATAATATTATATAAAGCTATATTAGCTTAATAAAATATATATTAAAAGCTTATATTTATTATAATATATATAAATAGTATAAAGAAGATAGCTTTAAGCTTTAGTCTAGTAATATAACCTATTATTGCTGCCTTACCTAACTCTTCTATATTTATTATAATAATAAATATTTAAGTAATATATTATAATTAATACTTAAGATTATCTCTTTATTATAAATATATTAATAATCTTTTTAGCCTTAATTAAAATATCCTTTATATCTTCTTTTTAAAATTAATCTCTTCTTCCTTAATATTTTTTATCTTAATTTTATAATCTTAATTATTATTAGGTTTAATGCTTATACTATATTATAAAAAAGCTTATTTAATAAGCTTTATTACTTTTACTAAGTATTATATAGCTTTTGCAATAATAAAGGTTATTATAACCTATTGATCTTAAGTAATTTACTTTATTAAGCCTTAGGCCTTGTAGTTAAAGGTATAGTCTGCTATTGTTGGGATAGCAAAAAGGTGGACCCACTTTTAGTATTGCAGTTAGATAGTCAGGTGATATAATACACACTTGGTTGGTGAAATATAACACTGTATATAAATAGGGCCTATAGTATAGAGCAAGTTAAGAGGAATAACTAACTTGAAGACACCAGATTGCTTGCAACAACTATAGCCTTATAAAGTAATCTTTAAAGGGCTTATTTATAGTAATATTAAGAGGTTAAAGCTAACTAATTATACTTAATAAAATTATAAAGGTAATATTATATTAATAAAGCAGTAATAATATATTATTAATCTTATAAAGCTATAATATTTATTATTAATAAATATTCTTTTAAGAGATTTTTATAAATAAATTTATTAATAATCTACTTTAAAAAAGCTTTTTATTATTATAAACTATTTTATTAAACTTAATAATATATTAAGATAATAAAAGTAATATTCTTTTTATATATTATACCTATAAATAATAGCTAACTATAAAAAATCAGTATAGGCTTTAATTATTAAATTTATTAATAAAGATAAATAAAATAAGTATTGCCTACTGCTTATTTTATTTAAGCTAATCTACTTTATTAATAATAATATACTTGCTATACTCTTTAAGTGGCAAAATCCTGCCCGGAATGCTCCGCCAAAACACACACGAATCTATTCTGCCGGCGCCTGTGGACGGAATTTTACTGCCTCCAGGTGGTGCAGGAGGAGGTGGCTGATATTGGCATTGCGAGTATTTGCTCCAATAGGAGCATTTCAACGCCACGACCGGTCATTGCGTTGTGAATTGCGCTCTTCGGGTTTAGTATAAAACGTCTACTCTAATCTGTTGCCTCCAGCGATCACTCCTTGCTGCCAACATACAGATCTCCTCGTCTTCTTCAACGTCTCTACTCTAATAGCCACTTGAGACTAAAAATCAAAAATCAAAAATCAAAAATCAAAATCAAAAATCAAAAATCACCATGATGGGTATCAAGAATGCCGTGCTGCTCTCGATTGCTGCTGCCCTTGCGCAGATCGGCTCCAGCTCGCCTACGGGCCAAGTCGAGCCCCCAATCCCCGAGGTTTGTGGTGTAGAACAAAAGCATCCAAAATGCCCTTCGTTACTAAAAAGAAACTGTGTATATATAGCTCGCTCGTCGCGCCCCCAACACGATTTGGGTTTGGGCTAGTGTTAGAGATGGGTGGATAAGGAAGAGTGACAGATCTTAGGTAGGTCTTAGAATAAAGCAAGGTTATAGGTATTATAAAAAGAGGTAGGAGCAGGTTTATAGCTAGGTCTGTATATATAACTTTATTTATCTCTACCCTTTTTTTATAAAAAAGGGTAAAGCCCTCTCCCTTTATACTTTAAACTACTTACTATAGCTAAATACTTTTATTAAGTATTAAAGCTTCTAGCTATATATTTTTATCTAGTGCTAAAGCTTTTATATACTTTTATTTAATATTATACTTTAGGTTAAATACTTTTATTTAGTATTAAAGCTTTTAGTCTTTAATAAGGTTGCTAATAGTTCAAGCTCTTTAGCTCTTAATAAGCTGCCTTTTTTTTATATTACTATCTTAATAATGCTATAAATAGTATTTTTTTTATTTAAGTTATAGTAATAGTCCTAGGCAGTATTTTATTAATATTTATACTATAGCTTTATAGCAAGCCCTTTATTATAAGTTAGCTGCGCCTATATAAAAAGCTTGTTAAAAAGCACTTTTTTATTTTTATTATATTAATAGCCCTCTTTTTAATCCTTTTTTTCTTTTTCTTCTCTTTAAATTTATAGCTTATCTTTTTTTTTACTATTCTTTTATAATAGCCCTTTAAACTTACTTATTAACTTTAAAAGCTAAGAAGCTAGTAATACTAGCTTTTATAAAAAAAGCTTATTAAGCTTATTTAGCCTTTTTAGCCTTAATGCCTCCTATACCTATGCCTATAGTATTATTAACACCTCCTGCACCTTTAGCTTTTATACCTTAAGTATCCTTTTTTTAAGCTATAGGCCCTTTTTAATATAGTAGTTATATTATAATAACTTTATAGCTAACTTTTACTAGCCTTAATCCTTGCCTTTACTACTTAATATATATAGTAAACTAAGCCTTAAGGGATATAATTAAGCTTTATATAAATATTATTAATATATTTTATAGTTATTATTACCTTTTTATTTTTAATAAATCTAGATAAAAGTAATAAATATATATATTATTAAGGTTTTAATAATAAAAGCAATAAGGCTTGTAAACTCCCTCTTAAGCTATAGCAAGCTTTTAATTAAGCCTTTTTAGCTAAGTTAATAATACTATTCTTAAATACTATAAATTAACTACTTTTATCTTTTTATCTTATAGTTAATATATTTTAAGCTATTATAAAAAAAGTATAAATAGTAGTTTATAAAATAAAAAAAGCTTTTAAAAAGCTGCTTAAATTATTACTTATATTACTGCCTGTTTTACTACTTATATTACTGCCTGTACTATAATATTCTAGTGCCTGCTTTATATCTTTTTAATGCCTTTATTAATAATAAACTCTTTATTATCTTAAAGTATAAGTATAGCTAGATATTATTAACTTATTATATACCTTAAATAATATATTAGTAATTATTACTATAATATATCTTTTATTCTTCCTTTACTATTTTATAGTTAATTTACTGCTAGGCTTACTTTAATCCTTTTTTTCTTAATCTTCTTTTTATTCCCCTTTATATTTATTTTAATAACTAAGTTAATTTTATTATAGTAAAGGATGCCTTTTTAAATAAAGATAGTAATTAATTACTTTATCTTTAATAACTCCCTTTTCTTTAGCTAGTTTTATCTACTTTCTTTACCTATGCCTTTATTATAATAATAATATTTTAATATTAATAATATAAATAAAGTAGTAGATTAAAAGTAAAGGAATAGTAAAATAAAAGTAAATAAGTAGTAAAATAAAAATAATTTAAAATAGTTATAATATTAAAATAACTTACTTAATAATAATTTTAATAATAATTATTTACTTATTAATTAACTATAATTAAGCTAGAAGTATAGTAATAAAGGAGGAAAAAATTTTTAATATAAATAAGTATTTCTCTTCCTTTTTAGCTTTTAGGTTTTTTTTTTTCTTTTTATTATAAAATAATCTACCTTAAGTAAGTATATTATTTAATATTTTTATTCTTATTATTAATTAATTAATAATTAGCTATTTAAGTAAAATAATTATTATATTTAATATCTCTTATTATTATTAAAAGTAATATTAAAAAGTATATAGTATTTAGTTATTAATAACTAGTTATTAACTTACTTTAGTTATACTATACTATATTAATATTATTTAATATATTTATTATATTTTTTTATATTAAATAATAAAAAAAAAGGGTATAAGTTATCTTAATACTAAAATAATAAAAGTAAGTTAATTTTAAATAAATAGTAGCTAGTTATTAATTAGTAGGTAGGTATTAATAAAAAGTATATATACTATAAGTTAAGTAATAAAGCCTATATTTTAATATCTAGGGTTAACTTAATAATTACTTAAAAGTTATAGAGATTAATAGTATTTAGTTATATAGTAAAAAAGGCAATAGTATATATATACTAAATAATAATTAATTTATTAATAAGATAAGTTTAAGAAATTATAGATTATTAAAAAGAAAGTAGTTTAAAAATTAAAAATAAAGTTAAAGGCTATAGTATAAGTAGGTACTATAGATATAGCTATAAAAAAGTAGTAAAGAAAGAGTGTATATTATATAATACTGCTATATTTTAGTATTAATATTATTAATTTATTATTAATAATTATAAATATATTAATAATATTTATAAATATATATAGTATATAGTTCTTTAATAAGTAGTTATTAACTATATATAGGCTTGCTTTAATCTAGATGTTTTATTATAGATATATAATTGTAAAGTACTTAATATATTTATAAAGGTAGTGTAAAAAGAGGTATAAATAAAGGATAATAATATAAAGGGTAAAGAGGAATAGATATTAAGTTATTACTACTTAGTAGTTAGTTTTATTAAAAAAATAGTTTTTTTTTTTTTTTTTTTTTTTTTTTTTTTTAAATTATTATTATTTTATTACTAGGTAGTTGGTTATAAACTGGTCTTGTATTCTTACTATATTTTATTATCTATAAAGTTAGATTTCTTAATCTAGGTGTTTTCTTTATTAAAGTAATCCTTTTACTTAATATAATAAAGGCGCCTTTTATTATTATATTTATAGTTTATAATTTTCTTAATCTTATATATTTATTTAGCTATAAAGGGGTAATCTATTAGCTTAATAAGTATATTATCTTTATAATTATATTACTTTAAGTTTATAATATTAAATATATTATAAATTTTTAATAAAAAAGGTAGGTAAAGGTTATAAGCAAGCTTATTTATTTTTATAATACCTTTAATCTAGTATAGTCCTATATATTTCTTTATTAACTTATAGGTAGGTTGCTATAGGTTAAGGTATTTTATAGAAATTAATACCTAATCCTTTACTTTAAAATACTTATTTATATATTTATTATTATATTATTTTTAATAAACTTTATTAAAAGCCTATAGTATATTTATAGCTAGTTTCTTAATATTATATAGGTTTTAAATATATTTAATAGTATTATTATTTATATAAGGAAGTTAAGCCTAGGTAACCCTTAGTACTAGAGGGTAATAGCTTAAAAGGAGGTATATTAGTATATATCTATAGGCTAAGTATATTACTATATTATAAAAAAACTTAGCAAGTAGTAAATAGTAAATCCAATCTAGTTAGTCTTTATTATAAAAGGAATGTAAATAGTGTTTTAAATTTTAATTTTAATATTTTATTTAACTATTAGTCTATAGGTAAAATACTATACTAAGGCGCTTTTTGTACTTTAATAAATAATAAAAACTTTATTACTAAGCATTAATAAAAATACTGCCTTTATTAATAATAATACTATCTAGTAAGCTATATAATTTAAAAATATAGTAAAAAAACTTTATTATTAGTTTATTACTAGTTATTTACTTAAAACAGGGTATATATAAGGTATATTTTATATACTTATTAATTATAACCAAGATAGTATTATATAATTATTTTTAATATATAATTTTAAAAAGTCTTATTATAAAGTCTATAAATATTTCCTTAAAGGGCTATTTTAGTATTAATAATAAAGCTAGCTTGCTATAAAGTTAATAGTGTCTTGGCTTAGTGGTCTAGTATATTAAACAAGTATTAATATACTAAATAATATCTTTTTTTATATCTTGTTAAAAATAATTTTCTATAATATATTTTAATATTCTAGTAACTCTTTAATAGCTTATTATTAAGTTATTATATAGTAATAGTAATATTTCCTTCTTTATACTATAAAGAATAAATATATAATTATAATAATGCAATAGCTTATTATTCTTTATAACCTAGCTATATTTTTTATAGCTATCTATAGTAAGCTTATTATTAACTTACTGCTAGATTATTTTAGTAGTAAAGGCATTTTATTACTATACTTTAAGTAAGGCTTTAGTAAGTGTTTAATAAATCTTTAATAATATTATAGTAGTATATCTTTAAACTACTTACTTAATTATAATTAAAATTCTTTTTAATACTTACTAAAGGTAAGCTACTTGCTTATTTATAGTTAAAACTCTCTTAGCTTAAAGAGTTAATAAAGATAGTAACCTTTTATTTAAGTAGTTATATCTTTATATTACTAAATTTATTTTAACCTTTTAAAATATAGACTTAAGAGTATATAAAGTATTATAAAAGTATTTTAAAAAAGGGGCTAGGTAGCTTTTATTTAGCTTTACTATCCCTTCTTTATTAATAAAATCCACTTTATAAAATAAAGTATCTATAAGATTTAATTTACCTAGTCTATATTTAATCTTAAAATTATAAAGTATAAGTTTTTATAAAGATAATACTTACTTACTTAATAGCTTTTTCTTTATTATAAAGTAACTATAATTAAGATAATTAATAATAATATAAATTTTATATTTTAAATATATAAGGTAATAATATTATATTTTAAATATATTTATAATAATAAGTATCTTAGTATTTAGAATTATATAATTTAACTTAAGCCTTTATAATTTATAAAATAAATATACTATAAGGTGCTAGGCACCTCTTTATTATTATACTAGTATAGTATTAATAATATATTTTAAAGCATTTATCTTAATATATATTAATGCTTAAAGATTAAAGTAGGTTAATATAAGTTTTTTATAAAACTCTTTAATAAGCTATTTAAATACTTATTATTTACTAAAGGCTAGCTAGAACATCCCTTTAGTCTTTCTTTTTATTAAGTTTATAAAAAGAGCTGTAATTTTACTATACCTTTTTATAAAATATTAATAAAAATTAATAAACTTTAAAAATAAAAGTATTATATTAATATTATTAAGCTCTAGCTAGGTAGCTACTGCTTTAATATAACTAGCTTTTATATAGACTTTATTTAGGTAAATAATAAATCTAAGATATAATACTATATTAATATAGAAATTATATTTATTTAAATTAATATATAGGCTATATATCTATAACCTTTTAAAGACTTTAAAGATATGCTTTTAATAGTCTATAAGGTTATAGCTATATATTAAAATATTATTAAGGTATATAATATAAATATAGTTAAGAAGACTATAAAGGACTAGATTAATATAACTTTAAAAAGTAGTAGGTGTATTAATTAAGCTAAAAGGTAAAACCTAGTATTTAAAATGCCTATATTAATAATAAAATACTATCTTATACTTATTGCCCTTATAAATATATATTTAGTAATATATATCTTTAAGGTTTAATTTTATAAAGATTTTAACTTCCTTAAAACAATCTATAATTTTATAGATTAAAGGTAAAGGTACTTTATCTTTTTAAGTTATTTTATTAAGTATATAATAATTAATATATAGTTATAGCTTCCTTCCTTTTTTTAAAATAAATAAGACTAGTATACTAAAAAGGCTATAAGACTATTATATTTAACTATATTATAAAGCTATTTAGATATATTTATAAAGTACTTTTAGCTCTTTCTCTATAAGGCAGTAGATAGGTCTTTATATAAGTGCTTTATTATTTTCTAATTTAATAATATAGTTAAGATTATTAAAAAGAGCTAGTTTTAATGCTTTTTTTTATAAAAAGACTTTTTTATACTTTAAGTATTTTAAGGGTAATATAGTAATAAGTTTACTATAAATTAACTTTAAGCTTTAGTCTTAGTCTTAAAGGAGTCTTTTTTTTATTATAATAATTATTTATATTTTAACTTCTTGCTTTTACTTTTTAACTTACTATATAAATAAAGTAATCTAAAGGTTTATAATAAATAAAGGGTAGTATTAATAATCTTATCTTTAAGATATAATAAGATTAAGTTTTTAAAATTATAATTATATTAATAATATATCTTTATATATATTAATTATATAAAAATAAAGGTAATGCCTTTTTATTACTTTTTAATTATTTAAAAGCTTAAAGATAGTATTAAGCTATTTATAAATCTTCTTTATAGCTTTAAAGAAGGCAGTACCTGCCTTTATATTTATAAATAGTATAAGGCTATCTTTAATATACTTAATATTAATAAAATATTAATTACTTTTTAAGTTAAATAGTATAGTTACTACTTACTATCTTTTACCTACCTAAACCCTAGCTAGCCTTTTTATAAATAGGTTATAGTCTAGATATAGGTAGTTATTAAATTCTTAAGTTTTTTTAAAATAAAAGATAAGGTTTATATTAAAGCTAGTATTTAGGTTAATAGGTTGGTTATATTTATTAATAATATAGTTACTGCTTTAATATATTATATAATTAAGTTAATTATAAGCATTTTTATAATATAGCCTTTTATACTTTTAATAAACTAGTATTTTATATTAATACTTATTACCTTTTTATTAAGTAGATAAAGGGGAGGTGGTTCTTTTTAAGTCTTTTAGCTTATTAAGGTTTTATTAATATAGTCTTTTAAGGTTAAGGTATCTTCCTTTCCTTTTTATATATATTATTACTTTTACTTAAATAGTAGTAATATATAGTCTTTTTTAATTATTAAGGAGTTTTTAATTAATAATATTTTTTTAAATTTTTAAGTAATACTTTTATAAAAATAAGGGGATCTTAAAGCTCTTTAATAATTATTTTATTATTTCTTCTTTAAGGTTATTAAAATAAAAAATAAAAGAGTAAATTCTTTTAGTAAGTTTTTATTTTAAGTATTTTATTTATTTAATAATATTAAGGGTTTTAATAAGGGTATTTTAAAGCTAAGACTTATAAAACTTTAAAAATTTTAAATATATAAGCTTATTAAAGTTACTTTAGTAATTTATTATAAAAAAGGTTTTTTACTATAAGGGTATATTAATATAAAGGTAACTAGCTATATATAAAACTTTCTAGCTATTTAAGTTAAACTTAATAAGCTTAAAAGTAAAATATATAAAAAAGACTATATAATATATTTAAAATTTAGCTTAAGTTTTAGCTTTATATTTTAAAGTAAGTAGTTAAACCTTACTTTAAGTAAAGCTATAAAGTTACTTTAAATTAAATATATCTTTAAATTCTTTATATATAAAAAAAAGGTTCTCCCCTTACTTCTTTATAAATAAATATTAAACTATTTTTTTTTTTATTATTACTTTACTACTTTTTTATACCTTTTTAATAACTCTTTTTTAATATATAAAGATAATTCCTCCTTTTTTTTCTTAATTTTTAAGTTATTTATAAATAAGACTTATATAGTAAGCTTAATATTAAGTAAAGGTATAAAAAGTATAATTAAGCTATAAGTCTATATTTAAGATCTTAATAATCTTCTTTCTCTTTAAGTAAAAAAATAAATTTATTAAAGATAAGTAAATAAAGAAAAGTAATAAATCTTAAGTAAGTCTTAGAATAAAGTAAGGTTATAGGTATTATAAAAAGAGGTAGGAGTAGGTTTGCAGCTAGGTCTATATATATAACTTTATTTATCTCTGCCTTTTTTTTATAAAAAAGGGTAAAGCCCTCTCCCTTTATACTTTAAACTACTTACTATAGCTAAATGCTTTTATTAAGTATTAAAGCTTCTAGCTATATGCTTTTATCTAGTACTAAAGCTTTTATATACTTTTATTTAATATTATGCTTTAGGTTAGATGCTTTTATCTAGCGTTAAAGCTTCTAGTCCTTAGCGGGGTCGCTGGTGGTTCGAGCTCCCTGGCTCCTGACAGCTGGCCCGTAAGTCCAATCCAATCTTATATGGTTAAAACCATATCGAGCCATTGCCAACACATATAAGGAACTATACCGGCCCAAGCAAGGGCATTACTTACAACACCATGAATGAATGCCACACATTCGGCTGGGATACCCTTGGATCCATCTGGCTGCCGGACAGTAAGCGCTCCATTTCGGGAGGGCTGTCGTGTGCATCGCTAACTCTCTATCCAAGACGTTGTCTGCACGTTTACCGTGAAGCCTGGCGACTGCCAGGACGACGTTGGCAACTTCAGGTCTCAGACCATCTTCCCTTCAGGCTTGGCGGATATTCGCCAGTGGTACGAGCCAAGAAAGGCCGATTTCCCGGCATACTGGTTCCACAATGCCCGATCAATCCAATGCGGCGGAGCAAACTTTTGATGAAAGTGGCAAGCAGAGAAAACAGTATCTCTCTTTTTTTTTTTTTTTTTTTTTTTGTTCTGAGAGATCATGTGTCAAACCTCATTTGTATAGTTCTGTTTCTCTCTCCTATTCGAGGGCCAGTAGCGAATATAGAAGCCAACGTCAACCAATCATTCGCCTTTTCTACCCCGTTTTCTTTTGTCTTTTGCCTATGTTGCACGACAAGTCCGGTGGTTTTACTCTTCGATCGAAATATCTCTCCAAGCCACGGGTGTGTTTTCGGATGCTCATGACATGTACGCTTTATAGGGGGGTCTTCTCTCGTAGAACCATGAATGAAGCATCATTATTTGTCATATGTGCAGGTAATTCTCTGAGAAATCCCACGGAATAAGGCATGTACCAAGGGGTGTCATGGCCAATTCTTACTCCGGGTTAAGCCAGCCACAGATGGCGGTTAACATTGCTTGCTTTCTCGGTCAACGGTGTCATACCGAGCTCTCTTGAGTAGTTCCAGCTGCCATAGCCTCTCAGGGTTTATACTACAATACTACAGTTTTCCCCTACTTGACGGTGATTTATTACCATATTGCCTGGAACCACAGATCCACATCTCAACCTACAGATATCCCAGCCTTTATGAGAAACGAAACTTCTGTGGCGCATCGCGCTTCACGGCATATGATCAGCCAATATGGCGAGTCAAAAACCTTGGCAATTTGAGCAACGGAAAACGAACGAATTAGGCGGCGACAAATTGGCATATGACCAAATACAAATAACAAACTCGGCAAATTTCGAGTTCCTATTCTTGGTAATGGTGCGGCTGAAGGAGCCAAAAGCTTAACTATGGTGTGACTCCCGCACAAATCAAACAACAATGTCAAGTCACAGTATGAACTCAAATCGTTGGAGCAAGAACGCAAGAATAACCACATCACAGTGAGTCAGTGACAACTAATAGAAAGGGCAATCCGGCTGTGGAATGAGCACCGTATGAGCACCGCATGAGTAAATTCGGTTCACTTTGAATAATGATAATATCGATTAATACCCTTTGGGGCAATCTAGTAGAACCGTTGCTTATAATATTTATTCCATCTTGAGGGTTCTCACAGTTCGTTACAACAAAAGGATGAAAAAGCAGGAGGAGGCGCCTACAAAGTTGCCAAATTCTCAGCCCAAACTTACCGCAAAAGCCACGTACGTAGTAAATGCATGTCAGTGTATCTCCAACCGTCTGATGTGTGTCGCGTCAATGTTCTTATGTGATTTATGGGGGGGTTTATAGTGTCCCTTGAAGAAGACATGAATTTATGCTAACCAAGGCGAACCTCTTGTCTCCTCGTCCGTTCTCCCCAAGGCATCCGTCACTCCGGTGGAAGAGCAGGCGTGACAAAAAAAAAAAAAAAAAAACCCCATCATGTCGATCATAATCGGCGCTCTCGGATCCATCATCGGTTACCTAGGCGCCGAAGCAGCGGCGGAATCCTTCTTCGAACGGCTTCTCTGGCCTGAGCGCTTCTACAACGACACCAATCCAGGCGTCTTGCTCATATTGTTGCTTTTCCTACCCATGGCCGGCCCCCTTCACGGGGCGGCCCTCGAAACCCTCGACAGGTTCCGCGAGAATGGCCTATACCTTGGAATGCGGCGGGGAGATATGCTTGGAACTCCGTTCTTCCATGACACAGAGATCAAGTACTGTCATCTGAGGCGTATGGATATTGAAAAGGAAGAAGCGAAAGAGGCCAGAAACGGCTTCTGGGTGCAGGTTTTGCGCGAGGTAAAATGCCGGAATCGTGCTGCGCGATTGCCGACGTTGCATCGCGCCGACCCTCCAACGAATGAGATTCCGCCATATCGCGCAATGCAGCTGGTCCATCACCTTAAGCTGCATTACGCAACGGATGCGAAGCGTGCCGGCCAAGATGCTGTTCGAATCACAGAGACAAGGGTCACTTGGAGGACGGTCCTGGGCACTGTCCTGAGTGAGGGCTCTTCCATCGCCATCGCCATCACAGCTGCCGCTGCAAAGCCTTTCAGAACCTATTGGGTGACGGGCTATCTGCTTGTGCCGTTGGCGTTGAAACTCGCGGCTATATTCGTAGCCGTCCGGCGAGGCTCTATCCTCGACGACACCGAGCATACAGAGGGCCGTCCAGAGTCCGAAGACGAGCTCTACGAAATCGACGATCCCACGCATGGCTACGCCATAATCCAGGGGCCGCCGAGTGTGGTTTTGCAGTTTTTCAGGCATTATGGACATCCAAAAAGGGACGGCGGAACAGCCGGGCGAAGAGACCGGGCGAGGGAAGTCTTGTCAATGGCCCTCATTTACCTCTTCACGCTCTATTTCCCGGCTGGGCTGATTGGCTCTCTGTGGATGTCGAACAACACGCAGCTTCTATGGCTTAGTTTCCAAGTGTATACCATCCTGGCAATGCACGTTGTTCGAATCGTTGGATGGGATAACTGTGGCAGGACTGAGGCACGAGTCGCGAGGCATCTGGAGAGAAAGAAACGAGTCTGGCTGCAGCGTTCGGATGGCGTAGGAATAGTGGCCGAACTGGAGACGACGGACGTTGCCAACATGAGAGGTGCGTATGAAGAGCTTGTTGCGATTGTTGAAGCTCAATTTTCAAGGCTGAACGAAGCCACGAACGCTGAATGAATGTTGTATATATATATATATATATATATATACATATATTACTTCACATTAAGCTCTATGGATACTCTATCAACAAGAGGGATATATGACAGCAAAATGGCCGTGTCCCAGCCTGCAGCCGCAGTTTGTTTTGCTTCTTGTCTGGGATTCTTTTGGCTGGTCACTCCGTTGCGAAGCAATTTCACCTCGTACAACACGAAAGCTGGAGGCAGTTTCATTGGGAGATCCATCTTTTATTAGACTACTAGAGAGAGCTTACTAGACTAGAACTTGACATGAATAACAAAAACAATATTGATTGGTTGATGGGTTCCAAGTTTCTCCTTAGCGAGCATAAACTAGATGAAAGGCTACCGCCACGCTGAATGGCAGCTCTGCGGTTATTATGACGACAAAAGTTGCAATGGCTAAAATATAAATCAAGAACAATATCTGTAGCTTATACAGTGCATAGATGGTTAAGCTTTCGAGAGCATTCCATCCATGCCAAAAAAGCCCTAATTATGTTGAGTTTTTGAAGCCAACGTTAAACGACAACAACAACAACAATAACGTGACACAGCATAAAATGTACGCAGCTGAAACGCCCCAAGTTTGATGGATATGCACTCGTATACATACTGTGGCACTCAAAGACAGCTTCGAAAAGAAAATGAGGGTGTTTTGCTTTTTTTTTTTTTTTTTTTTTTCGCGAAGCCCATCTCACGAGCCACCGTACTCCATCCAGCCTTTTGGTTAAGGAGGTTCGCCCTTGAGGAGGTTCGCCTCTCCATCACCGGTGGCAGCTATCCCGCAATCAACGGGGGATTCACTATGGGCACAAGCCGGAGCTTATTTAACCCTTGAAAACCTGCTTTGGCCTCGAAATCTATTTTACAAACTTGACCGTGTGGCTCTTGTGTCAATGAGAGTTATAACTGAGGCGTAGGCACCCAAAGAAGCCACAGGGCCGCCGTCTCAATTCTCGTACGGAAAACCTCCTTATGGGACTATTTCACTCTCGCGGGTGCAAACATGGCTGAAAACACTGCTGCTTATCCATCCACGGGGTGTATGCTGGAGAAATACTTGGGTGACCTCGGTCGACTCGGCGATACCGTGCGAAAAGAAAGGCTGCTGGAAATCCTTGGAGATATTGGCATGTACGATGGGATCCCCTCCGGAGCCGGCCAAGGAGGTGTCATAAGTCGATGGGAAGTAGTCACCAACCACACAAAGTCTTTAGCTCAGCTACCCGAGAAACACGCCCATGCTGGCAAGGCTTTCCAATGGGACGAGAACGAGAGCAAGGACCTTGCCGGCGCGGGCGAACCTCGGTGGCTCTGGGATAGCAAAGAATCTCAGACGGTCGAAGCCACCGAGGATGTTCTAAGGGAAGGATACGTTGCGGTCTCGTATACCTGGGGAAGATTCAAGATTGGGGAGGCTGTTGCGCCAGGGACGCCGTGGCCTGTCCCGATTGTCGATCCGCGCGTGTGCGAAAACATGCTCGGCCGCCTCAAAGATGTCATGTTTAACAGCAGATGCTCGCGGTATTTCTGGGTCGACGTCCTATGCATCAACCAGTCGGACGGCGAGCAAAAGGCGGAAGAGATTGCCAAGCAGGCTGCCATCTTCGAAAGGGCAGAGGGGGCGTTCGTCTATCTATGGACGCTGGATTTTCTCGACGATCTTTCCCAGGCGCTGGTGAACTTGGGAGATACCCTCCTTTGGTCCTTTCGCTACGGAAACCCACGCTCTCTGATCTCTCGCAGTCGCCTCGCCATATCGGCAGACATCGAGCCAAGCGACCAGATCTACGGGGACGGGAGGACGCCGCTGCCAGAGCATTCGAGAGACGCCATGAACGCCAAGATGCGATTGGATAAATGGTTCTCCTCCCTCTGGGCACTCCAGGAGATGGTCCTGGCGCCCGCGTCCTTGTGGATCACCAGGGACGGAGCCTGCTGCTGCGTCAACGGCAAGCCGGTGACGACGAGGTTCATCGCCCGCGCCGTCGAGCTCTTGGATTTCACCTACCAAGCCGGCCACAGCAGCTGGTTATCCCTCATGACGCGGTATCCGCGGGCGGCCGACGGCGCCTCGTCGGCCGAGCATTTCCTCGACCTGATGGGGCTCGAGAACGAGCGGACACGTCTGGAGGAGCAATGGAGGAGCAGCGCCTCGGCCGGCGAAAAGCGTCTGATGGAAAGCCGCCTCGGCGACATCGAGCTCGGAACTCTCTTGGCCGACAACGGCTACGCCGGGCGAAGGATGCACCAGCTTCCAGAGTTCCTTCTACGCCTACACCGGTCCGAAGCCAGACTGAGAAAGCAATCCATTGCCTGGATACACTGGGCGGAGGGGCAGTCGTGCCTGCACCTGTCCATCGTGGCCTCGAGAACGGCAATCGTCGCGGCCGGCACGAACAGGTCGTCGACGAAGAGACGCAGCGATGCGCTGCTGGCGGCCCTCAAGATCCGTCCCCGACCGGAATACGAGTCTTCACGGAATCTCGCTCCGGGGGGCCTGCCCGTCTCCTTGTTGAACCGTCTCCTGGAGCTGGAGGGATCTACCTTTTGCCTCGTTTCGCATCGGTTGGTCGACGTCGGTGACGTCCGGCGCATGAGCTCGCCGCTCTACTCGGAACCCCTCTTCGGTCCTCCTTCCGACGGAACTCGGACGCAGGACCGATCCGTCCTGTTCTCCAGCCCGCTCCCTTCAACCGCAACCTTTTGCGACCTCCGACAGGCCGATTGGTCGCAGTACGACTCCGTGAGCTCGCAGAGATGGCGAATCGAGGCCGACGGGTCTCTCCACCTGCCCCCGGGGACCATGATGCAGGATCCCGCGACGATGAAGACGCTGGCCATTCGCAGAAACTGCTACCATCAGCTCGATCGGGGGATCCGGGTGGAGGGAGCCAGGCCGATCAAGGAGCTTGTGAGAGACGACGGGCGCACCTCGAACGCGCTCTTCCTGGGACCGAACTGCCGAGTAAAATTCTTCCCGCTTTGCCTCTTAAGGGAGGGATTCCCTGGCATCGGCCTGTCGCTCAACGACCACGGCCCGTTGTGGCTGGGAGGCCGGACGGGGTACGAAAAGCCCAAAGCCATGGGCATCATTCTCGTTGCGCGCCGTGGCTGGACCAAGGCTGACGCCCGGCCCGAGTGGCATAAATGGGGTGAATATTGGTCCGGCGAATTCACGGGAAAGCCTCTCATGTGGGACAATGGAATTTATGTCTCTGCTCGCGCCAACGACAGGCAGGTATCCGTCTTCGTGAGGGACGTTTGACCTTTTTCTTCTTCTTTTTTTTCTTTCTTCTTCTTTTTTTGTTCTTTTTTCCACATTGGCAGCCTCAAAACAACGTGGCGTTGGTTGGGGCTTGATATGAACAGGCGAGTTATGTTCTCGGTCGGGGATTCAGGGCGCTGTGCTTGACTAGTAACGACTTTTATGCCCCAAGTCATCATGGTATCAGTAGTCATGGTAGTCATGGTAGTAGTCGTAGTAGTAGTAGTAGCAGCAGTAGTCATTCGGGTAGTCATTCGGGTCATAGGAGGTGGCCAGATGGGCACGGATTCAACACAAACCCCCCCCCTGGCATCTTCCTTTGCGGCAGGCGTCTGGCCACATTCTGGTGAGGCTAAACAGCATGAACAACGCCAAGATGATCCAAACAATTGCAGGTACGTATCGGTAGGGCGTCTCTCTTTTTTTTTTTTTTTTCTATATTTTGACCGAGCTTCTGGTGAACGCTAGACCTCAAATCTCCATCCAGTCCAGGATGATGAGACAGATATATACCGCCATCGGTCAGCCACATTCATGGCGAGACCAATGAGCCCGCTCCTGCAAACGCCATCTGCCTCGCCCTGTAAAAATTGTCGATATGTTGCGCTAACTAGCGAAAGGGCTACTCGTACTATTGATTAGCCAGGGGGGGGGGGCCGTTTTGACGTATCGTGGGGAGGCCGTTGGAGAAATTTATCCCTGCATCTTAGATGCAACTTGATCTGACAGCCAGGGCCCGGATCATGGGTTAGGATGCCCGCTTGTGAAGAAACTAGCCTCTAGACTAGACTTAGTCAATCGCCAACAAACATGGATATTGTCTCGTATACTAATCTCTGGGTGAAGAGCGAGTCATTTGCATATCGCGTTATATATCGTTAGCTTCCCGCGGTCCTTTTGGTTTACCAAAAAGGTGAAATGATCTCAAGAGAAGCAGGAGAATATCCCCCCCCCCCCCCCCCTCCTCCAAGGGCGTCTCCCCCCCTTTGCTCGACCTCCCTTTTGCGTACTGGTATTCCCCTCCGTGAGATAACTGCGTTCACTTGAAAGCCTTCCGCCATGGCTGTCATACAACTTGCCTCTCTATACTTTGGGACGTTTATTGGCGTCTTTGTGTTCGCCTTTGCCAAGATTATTCATCAAACCCACACGATATGGACTCGCACGCGAAGCCTTCTCAATGCCTACTTGTTTTTCATCTGGATAGAGGCGTTGGTCAATCTCATCTGGGCCGTTATCACATATCTCTACTTGTGCGGGATCATTCCGGAAAGGTGAAACTCCGCCCCTTGTTGTTGTTGTTGTTGTTGTTGCAAGTACTTCGCCCAGAGTTGTTGATATTGACAAATCGCTTCTAGTCTCT
This sequence comes from Trichoderma cornu-damae, assembly GCA_020631695.1. Taxonomy (NCBI): domain Eukaryota; kingdom Fungi; phylum Ascomycota; class Sordariomycetes; order Hypocreales; family Hypocreaceae; genus Trichoderma; species Trichoderma cornu-damae. The sequence goes on from CM036087.1 coordinate 2,163,388, forward strand.
CATTCTTCTTGGGCACTGGTAATTACACATGACATCCAAATTCGGGGTTGCACGAGAATGTGTCGGGGTTAACATGGTGAACAGTGATATTGTGGGCTATACAGACCCAACTGCTGCCGCAAATTATCGCCAACCGCGTCTCTCTGATTTTGACCAACCACCGCACAGCCAGGAATCTGAAGTTGGGTCTTGCCATCGTCATCGGTTGCGTCAATGGGGCCGTGTTTTACATCTGGACTGTTGCGCAGCTGCCAACGGCGTCGCGTTTCCAGGTTGTGATGAACAACTGGTCGGAGCATATCGAGAAATCCTTCTTCCTCATTGTCGACTTGGCGCTTAACCTGTATTTCCTGTACCTGGTCCGCTTCCGGCTCATCCAGGACGGTCTGAACAAGTATTGGAAACTGTTCAACTTCAACGTGGGCATCGTGTTCCTCTCCACGTCGATGGATATCCTGCTTCTCGGTTTCTTGAGCCTGCCAGACCACTACTTGTACGTTTCCCCCTTTTCCCCCTGCCGCATGGGGGACATTCCCCACGCATGACGGGCAAATATCCGAGGGAAAACTGACTTTTCTTTTTTTTCTTTTTTTTTCTTTTTTCCCCTTCTGAGCAGATACATCCAATTCGCCCCTCTGGCATACATCGTCAAGCTGTACATTGAACTGCTCATGGCGATTTTGATCTCCAAGATTGTGCGCAGCAACACGAACAGACGACCTGATTTGCACAACCGCAGCACCAATCACAACACAACGGACCCGACCAATCACGTCACATCTCGCGTCGTCATCACCGGTCCGGCTCCGAAAGCAGATGATGGGCTGGCTCGTCAAGGCAGCTCTGGCTCGGAGGTATGTTTGACCACATACAATGGCGATAACGGCATTATGAGGACGATTGAGACCACGGTTGTTGTGTACGAGGCCGAGGATAGTCACAGCAGCATAGTCTGAGGAGCCGAACGGGACGCCAACGTCGTTATCGGAGTTCCAAGTTTTTTTTATTTTTTTTTTTTATTATGACCGTCGACGGTTTTGTGTTGGGTTATAATTATGATGAAAGCGTGAGAGTTTGGGTTTTATTTTTATTCTTGTTCTTTTTTTTTTTTTAATTTATTTTTTATTTTTTAATTTTTTTTTTAATCTTGTATTAATATTTTTTTTTTTTTTTAAGAAAAGGGGGTGGGGGGGGGGGGGGGGGGTGGGGCGGTTTTTTTCACAGAGAGAGAGAGAGAGAGAGAGAGAGAGATAGTGAGAGAGAATGAGAGAATGAGAGAGGGGGAATGAGAGAGAGAATGAGAATGAGAGACTCTTGTGGGCTATTAGAAAAGTAAAAAGTGGTTGAATACTGATAATCGTGACGGCCACCTTTGTTGGTGGGAATAAGATCAACCACCCCCTAAATCACGGGACACACCACAAAGGCTAATTAATAAACACCATTTCGCGGAGAAAAAGAAACTTGCGGGAGCCATATATTATTAGTCCAGGCATCCATTTTCCCCAATCTCCAATGCTTTGTTCTTCGCCAATCAAAACATATACCATTCATTCATTGCCCACCAGGGGAAAAAAAAAAAAAAAAAAAAAAAAAAAAAAAGGTCCCATCGCGCTATAATACTAATACAAAATCGTTCTGCCGCTGTGGAGATTTGGCTTTTGGTGGAGCTTTTTCACCTTTTACCGGAGTTTTTTTTTTTATTTATTTATTTATTTCTTTTTTTTTTTTTTGGTCTGACATACCCGAAATACACCGGGAGTCAGAGCCGAACCGTTGGGACACTCCAATTCCGAAGCTACAGGGAGAAACGAAGTGGAAACGCGTTTTGGGGTTTTTTTTTTTTGGCGCAAGTTTCATCGTGCGGGCTGGAGATTTGATATCGCCGATTCCACGGCCGATGTGCGCCTCCCGCTCGGCATTTTTCAGCTGAACAATTGCCGTTTCACATAGTCATGGTTTAGTTATGGTACTAAAATAAATAAATAAAAATAAAAAAAAATTTTAATAAAATGAAATAAAATAATAAAATAAAAAATAAAAATAAAATAAAAACTAGCAAGGGTTGTTGGTTGATTGAGGAGAATCGCTTCTTGGAACGGGACTTTGTTGCACGCTTGAGCTGAAATGCAGGGGAGCAAAAAATGGCAAAGGCAACCCCATTCATTCATTACTCGCACTGATTAATTTAAAGGACCCCAAAGATGACATGGGGGGTTTTTTTATTTTATTTTTTTATTTTAATTTTTTTTTATTTTTTTAATGATCCCCGTAACTAAATAAATAGGAGCCGCGTCCATTTTAGTTTTAGATGAAAAAAATAATGATAAAACAGAATAGAATAAAATGAAATGAAATAAAATAAAATAAAATAAAATAAGGATAGATAAAAAAGGGACAGAGCAAGGTCATCTCGCAGGGCAAAGATAATACGTACTATTTCCATAGGGGCGGTCAAGACGGAAAAAAAAAAATCAGGGGGGAAAAGACACAAAGGCTGTCGGTGCTAAAAAAAAAATGAAAAAAAAATTAAAATAAATCAAAGCGAGCCGTCTCTATAATAAATAATAATACAAGAAACTCCCGAGTCCCCCGTCTCTCCGTGCCAGGAGTTGCATAATTTTTAAACGAGCGACCGACAAAATTTTTGAGAAGAGCTGCCAGGGCTGTTCCCGTTGGATCCGCAAAAAAAAAAGGCAAAGACAAAGGCGCCTTTTTTTTTTTTTCTTTTCTTTTTTTTTTGCTGCAGAGACGGACGACCAGGGGGGAGATTGATTGAGCGCGCTCGCTGCGTTCGTGCTTACAAGGTGCATTGCGGCTGAGGATTCCCGTACCGTAAAAACACCACGGGGGGGCAAAACATCACGGAATACCCGGCAATTTTTTTTTTTTTGCTTTTTTTTTTTTTTGCTTTTTTGCTTTTTTGCTTTAGGAGCGGCGATGGCGAAATGGGCGATCTGGAGAGGTATTTTTGCTTGGTCTGCGTTGCGGAACACCCCCCGTACATGTGACGCGTACAGGTACTCCTCCAGCAGCAGCGGTTGATCGTGGAGGCTTCGAAAAGCTCGAGAGAAATGAGAGGAGACGAGTGTGGCGATTCACTTGAATGAATCCGAAAATAATGAGCACCATCTATCCAAGTACCAAAAGAGGATGGATGGCTGATCTTTGCTCTCTCTCATCCCCCCGACCTTGCATGTTCTTGTCCCCCCTTTTTACTAGAAATAGAGCGACGGGCAAGAATCACGCGTAGCTGCACCCAAGGTAGCCTTAGAGATTGCCTTGTAGCCTCTTGCAGCCTCATACCCCAAGCCAGCATCGCCACCGGTGATGATGATGGCTTTTTTTCCGCTGAGATGAACACCGCTAGGCGTGGAAGGAACAGGTGGCTGACCTATGGCACGGAGCCCAGAGCTCAAAGCTATAAGCTATAAAGCTATAAGCTAGCAATTACGGATGGAGCAATGACGGCTTTCAAAGTGAGTGAAGCGATGTAGAGCACATCGAGGGATGGGTTGAACGAACAAGTGCATTCTCTCTTTATAAGCTGCTGAGGAGAACATCCTACAGCTAGATCACGCACGACTGAATCTGGGGTAGACAGGCCAACGTAAAGCCAATAGTAAGCATTTTCCATTGTTTTTTTTTTTTTCACGTCCAGCAATATATGATGTACTACTTACTACCTACCTGCTACGTGAAGAGTCCCTATAGGAGCAGTTTCGAGAGATGAAAGCAAAGACTCATGTCGGCAGACCTTCTGCCAGGAGGAAATCGATGGATGCTCTGCTGTTTGCAACGATCAAATAGTCTCGACCGACGCATTTCCGGGACTCCGTAAGCAAGGCCACCGGACTGACACTCTGCTCTGCATGGTTGCGAAAACCCAACTTGTTGAAACAAAACAAACCGCTTGACTTTTTACCGCCCGTTTTTTCTTCCGTCACATCCACATCAACAACTCGGCAGCCAATTTTACGTGGGGCTTCGGCGTTTCCAAGTGATGTGACGCATGTTGCTCCTTTTTTTTTTAAAAAAAAAAAAATGAATGAGACAGAGGTTAGTGTTGTTATTGGTTATCTCAAGGGCAAGATTTTTTTTTATTACATTTTCTTATACCAATATCGAGATAAATCATTTCGAATCAACTCGCCCTTCAGGATCGAATGATTAGATTCGCCATACATAAGAAGAATAACCTCACTGTCATATTTTTTTTTTTTTGGTTTTTATCACGAAAGCTCTTGTTCCTATCTCGTCTTTTCTTCTCATCGTCATCATCACCTTATTTACTGCTCTGCATGTAGACACAATATACAAATTGCTTTACCTTTCCTTTTGGTGATATAAACCGAGCACATGGCTTTTGTAAGCTAGCATGCATAACGGTATGTTGTCATGGAAAAATAAATAAATAAATAAATATATATATATATATATATATATATAGATAGATAGTTATAGTTGGAAATTATATTATTATACTACTTCATTATTTATACGCAACATTGTCATGGTCTCGGGCTTTCATTGTAACCTGAAGCTTTCGTTAGGTAGTTTTTGCTCGTTGCTTGATTAAAAATACCCTTACAAGTTATTCGTTGTTTGTCAACGCCACAATCGGGCGACTAGCGGATCGTCAGCCGCCGCCCCCCCCCCCACATATCGCAAAATTTCATCGCCGGCAGAACTTACATCTTGATAAAGTCACTCATCCCCCCCCCCCCCCCGTCCGCTCACCCAATCCCAATCCCATCACGACAAGCACCGTTGGCTTGGATACCAGACAAGCGACAAGGACAAAAACAAAACAAAAAAACAAACGCCCAGCATGTCGTCGTCGTCGTCCGAAGCCATCACCAGCCTCTCGCTCCAGTCCCTCCGCAGACTCTCCTCGGGCAAAGTCCGCGACCTCTTCGACCTTGACGCAGACTCGCTCCTCTTCACGGCTACCGATCGCATCTCGGCTTACGATGTCGTCCTCGCCAATGGCGTCCCCCGGAAGGGCCTCGTCCTGACCCAAATCTCAGCCCATTGGTTCTCCGTGCTGGAGCGGAAAGTGCCCGGCCTGAAACACCATCTTCTATCCCTGTCCCCTCCGGCCTCAGCTCCCTTGACGCCGGAAGAACGCAGCCTGCTCCGTGGGCGAACCATGACCTGTCGTCGACTCAAGGTGTTCCCCATTGTAGGTTCTCGTGTGATTTTTTTTTTTTGAAGACGCGTTGCTCCCCTATTTTATTTACGTTAAAAAAAAGTGCTGAATTGGCCTCGCTCTAGGAAGCCATCGTGAGAGGCTACATCACTGGCAGCGCATGGAACGAGTAGTAAGTCGCATCCTTCGCACCGGATTCACCCAACTCGCCCTGGGCACTCCCAAGGAGCCAAAGCTAGGCGATCGATCATCTCCCCCCCCTTCCCCCCCCTGTTGCAGCTGCTTGCCCCGGTTTTCCAGGGAGAGAGGAGCTGACCATCCCCGGCCCCAAGTGTCGCCCACGGAACTGTTCACGGCATTCCGCAGCCAGCCGGACTGGAGCGGTGCGGCGCGTTCCCCAACGGACCGATTGTAAGTTGCCTCTCTTATCACCCTAAAGAGGTCTCTCTTTGTCTCGTTCCAGCTCGTGATCATCGTAGGACGCAGCTCCTGGCCATGCCGCGTCGCGCCGCGCCGCGGCGCGCCACGCCACCAATTTCAACACAAGGCTCTCCAATAGAGAGCTCGAGCTAACCTCCCATCTTGACACAGTACACGCCATCCACCAAGGCCCCCGCGGGAGAAAAAGATGAAAACATTTCCCCCCAGGAGGCCGTCAAGATCGTTGGCGAGAAATACGCCTCTCGGATTGAAGAGCTGAGCTTGTCGGTCTACGGCGCAGCCGCCGCCTACGCCCGTGAACGTGGCATCATTGTGGCCGATACCAAGTTGTGAGTTACTCTTGCCCTCACTTGCTACGGCTATCATGCCTTGAATCCTTTTATTGCGGGTCCCTTGAGGATTCCACGCCCTCTCCGCATTCCTGAGCCGTATCCTACTCTTCCCGCTTTCACAAGCTGACGACGGTATACAGCGAATTTGCCCTCGATGAGGCCACCGACGAAGTCGTCTTGGTAAGGCTGCCCCCTTCACATCGCATCTTAGCTTGGAGCGGGCACTTGATGCGCATCTAGACTGCTCTTGGCAACCCTAAAAATAGTCAACAGCAGAGACTAACGTTTCACAGGTCGACGAGGTCTTGACCCCGTATGTCAGGCTCGGCCTACTACCCTCTCTCCTAACCTCCCCATGCCTTGCCGGAATCATCAGAGAGCGCCTGGCTGCTAGGGTCTAGAATCGCATCGACCCATCCGAACGTCCTCGCGCACATCACGAAAGTGTCGCTCGCTTGAACGCACATGCTAACTCCCAGCCTAGTGACAGCTCAAGATTCTGGAACGCCGCCGAGTGGAAAGCCGGCAGCGAAGCCCCATCTTACGACAAGCAATACGTCCGTGACTACCTGACGAACTCGGGGCTCAAGGGCAAGCCCGATGTAAGTCATCACAGGGTCGTGGATGTTGCATCACTATAGCGTTTTTTTTTAAAAAAAAAATAAATAAAAAAAAAAAAGAAAGAAAGAAAAAAGAAAACCCCCCCCCCACAAACACGTTGGCTCGACTCATGTTGCAAACATGCGGCTGACTGTTTGTTCTAGGTCGAGCTGCCCAAAGCCGTCGTGGAGGAAACCGCGAAAAAGTACCAAGATGTTTTTGAGAGGTGGGTACGCTGGGAGCATCTTGTCACAACTCACCCACCTACACTTTCTCCAGCGCGTGCTGACCACCAAAATAAACAGACTGACGGGTAAGACCTTGGACCAAGCTCTGGCCGCCTTGGAAAACTGAGTCATGAGCACTGAACACGGTGGAACCGAGGAAGAGATAGGCGTGCGCGTGGGAATATGACCATGTAAACGAGCTGCAAAGTGCTCGATGAGGCAATCCTATCCCAAGTCTAGCAGTTTAGAAAAACCGGGTTGGTCGAGAAGAGGGCCGGGGGTGGAGAGAGGGGGAGAGAGGGAGAAATCCAAGCCTTCTGCGCCCCTTTGCAGGCCCCGAACCGCTCTGCAAGGTCCTCTCGTTTTTTTCGATGAGCTCTTCTTGCTCACCCATATGAATTGTAGATCGCGTACAAAGTGAGGCGCCCATCACGTCTAGAACTATTATATCCTTGACCCATCTAGACAAGAAGAATGTTTCGTTTTCATACCATGGCGCGCCAGAAGGGAAATGTTCTAGAAGCATGTCACCGGCCGTCTCTGTGAGACCCTGCCCTGATTATCATTGCGTGCCGAAAAAAGTGTGGGCGATCCGCAGACCGGTCGGGATCACGCAACGCATGCCGGGATACCAACCTGCTGAAGCTTCTGTATGTAAATAATAGCACTAAAGCGTTCGCGCGCTGCGTAACAGGGCTGATGCCTTTTTTTTTTTTTCCCGCGAACATAATACTACTGCAAGTCAGCAACCACTCACTGCCTAGGATAACCCCCCCGCCCCTTACCTGGGACATTCCATTGTTAATTTCATTTCATAATAATTCAGCGATAAAACAGGGATAATAAACAATTTATATAAAAAAAATATCATGTCTCATTTGGTGGGGCGGGGTGGCAGAGTTCTGCTGTCTCAGGGGTGGTCGACTAGAACTACTCACATAGAGAGAGTTGTACGGCCGCTTGCATTTCCGCCCGTTTCGAGATTGGGATGCGAGCGCTTAAATCATGACAAACAAACCGACATCTCTAGATTGTAATATCTCAGTTGTAAGTTGTGATCGGAAATGTTAAAATAGACCCCGGCACAATTTTGCTCAAGTCCTTGCGGGAAAAAAAAATCAAGGCCAATAATCATTGCGCAATAATCATTGCGCAATGTCGTGTAACACACATAGGTCACGTAACAGGCTGCCAGCAACAAGTACAAGAAAACTATGTAGCGGTGAGACAGCCATGCCTAGCTGAGTTGTATTGCGGTCTCCGCCGGCCTTCAGCTTATTCTTGCCGGAACACTCCTGTTGTTGTTTTAACCCGCCGACGATTTGCCAGCTAGGTAATTGCACCCAATGCGAGTCCCAAGCCTACATGCACCAAGCATGTGCCCACGTTGTAGAAAAGCTGGCTGTAAAAGTCCTTTGTTTTCCAAGCCATGTGGAGAGGAACAGATGTAGCCATTGCAGATTTAATTGCGCGTGATGCAGTGTTTGAGACGCTGGTTAACCGCATATTGGATCAGATGAGGCGTTTCAGGGGTCGCAACCAGTTTATCGACCAGACCATGATCAAAAGTGAGTGTTCCTGAGCTATTGCCTGGTAATTTGGTATTGTTCTCGGCGGGTAAGGATCGGTGAGCGTTTTTGAAAAAAAAAAAAAAAAAAAAAAAAAAAAAAAAGAACCAAAGAGGATGTATGCGAAACAAGCCGCTGAAAGTAGTTATGGAGGAAGAGGTAACCAGGTATCTCTGCGTAGTGCATCCCAAACTAGTTCCGGTGAACAAGTAAAGAGATCATCGCACCCGTCGCCTAGAAAGAAAAAAAAAGGTTATGAATGCAGATAGTCGCTGGGGGGACCATTGTTCGGATAGGATCAGCTGGCATAGAGCATGCCCAACGCAGCGCAAGGCTGCGATGGAAATGCGTAAGCCCATAGGTCGCTACTAAGAGCCCTCCCCCTTTGTCCTTTGTCTTTGTTGTCGACCCGGGACTTGTGTCCTAGTACTTGGTTCTACCTCAGCGCATGTGAGGCTCTCGTTGAGGCTCCTCGGAAGATCGGCCGGAGCCGCTCTCCGATAGTGTATCGGCAAAGGCACCTCTATCTAGGTATCTCTGGAGCAGCATGCCGGCACTGAGACCAGGCCCCCAGCTTGGTCGTATCGAATGGTCCTTAGGAGGGGGAGAGGGGGCCTACCAGCCAGGGCGGTAATAGGTTTTGGCCATCGCGCTAGCTCGGGTCATCACGCGGTGTTCCGTACTCGATTGACGTATTCGTCATCGCTAGAGATATAAAGCCGCAGCCTTGCTCGTCCATCTTCTCCTTCCACCCCCCTCTTTCCTCATCACCTCAAGCACTGTTGCTCCCATCACCAGTTGCTCCCTTGCAACGCACAGCTTGTTTCCTCTTGACTCCACACCAACGCACGTTAACCGCCGCGATGCCTCCCTCCCGGTACCCAGAGAACTTCGATATCTCGTCGGCTTCCGCCCCAGACTCCCGAGCCCCACTAGGCTCCAAGACGGAGAGCAAGGGTCGGGCCATCCGCGCCCCTTCCACCTCCGTCAACAATGTTCTCCAGGATCCTGTCCTGTCCACCATCATCAAAGACCAACACGATCATGATAGCGAGTGGGAACTCATCCCAACCGGAAACGGGCCTGGTACCGAGACTGGTGGAAGCCAGACAACCACCACCACCAACAACGCCACCGACCACACCGCCCCCGCTGTTGTTGGTGGCAACGATGCCAGCGATGCCGACAGCCGTATTCATAGTGGTCTCTCGGAGACCGGTATACAAGCCCTCTGTGGCACGAAGAGCGACCTGGCCTCGAAAGGCCACACGACCATCACCGCGATGTCGGCCATCTGCGCCAACTTAAATGGCATGAGTGTATCCAGCACGAACGGCTCATACTGCCACGGCTCATGCTACCAAGCGGGAAGCAAGAATTCGTATAGTCCGGCAAACGCCGCCCGGGCCGACTTCGAAGTCTCCAACATGGCGTCTTGGGCTGAGGAGAACATCGACGAGCTGAATCAAGATTAAGGAACGGCTCGAGAACACTTGGGTTGGGCGATAGACATACCTGAGCATGAAACATCTGCCAGCACGCGACATCAACCCCGACCCGAGCGGCACATACGTGTTCCGAAAAAACCATCTCGTGTGTGTACAAGCACGCGGAAGAGAAACAATGGTCTCAGCTCCCCCTTTCGCAAGAGAGGAAGCGAGACACACGATAAAACAAAAAGGACAAAAAGGACAAGAAGAATCAAGAGGAAGAAGAAGAAAGGAGAAGACAAAAAGAAGAGGAGAGGAGGAGAGGAGAGGCAAGGGCCAACAAGGATAGAGAAAACAAATCGACAGAATGTCGAGTCGGTGAGCGGCTCTTTCTCTTCAACTAGTTTCAAAAATTTTGGACCTTTTCTATGATACGACCTTTTTTTCTGGGGGTCGCTTTCTTCGCTTAGAGTATCGCTTAGTCACCATGGATGATGGTCCCTGGTCAATGGCTTTTATCAATATAGTCATGTATATATATATATACATATATATAAGTTTATATGTATGTTATGTTCAATTCGATGAATGGCATGAGAAGAGGAGGAGATAAAGAAAAGGAAAAAAAAACACACACCCCCAATTGCACATATGAGAAGGTATTAGTGCGAGCGTGGCATGCTTGTTGGCTCCCCCACACAATCTGTTATATATATATATATATATATTATATATATATATACATACATATACACAACACAACATATTACCATCACACCATGTATATGCACTCAAGTGTAATCGAATCACAGTGACTATTCAACGCTCGCCGCCTGTGAAACAAACACATGCCCCTTGTGATTGGAGATGAGACATATAACAGTTACATGGCACTGGTAGGAATAGATTAAAGCCCAATGCCTTTGTCGGCTGAATATTAAGCCACGTAATTTTGGATGACTGCGGCGAGAGGAGAGCATGGAGTGCATCACAACCAATGGGTTCCAGGCCAAGATGATGAAGGAATCCTCCTTGGCAGGGGAAACGTGTCTTTTTTTTTTTTTTCCAGAAAAGCTCCGAACCACCACGCAAAAAGGAAAAAAAGAATTTTTTTTTCTTTTTTTCTTTTTTTCTTTTTTTTCCTTCCTTTTTTTCCCTCTGTCTTACCCAGGCCTCTCTTTTTTAGGATTTGACTCGGGCTGCTTCGTACATCCAAGCGAGCAGACTCAATTTGGATTCACAGAAGCTTCGATGCGACGAACCGTTTTGCCAGCCTGCTTGTGGCCTCGGCTCTCCGATCCGAGCACAAGAAGCGGCCCCTTGCATCAGCCTATCTATCGGCCGGCTGCAGTTCCTGCATCCGAGCCGCTGTCATTTCCGTATGGTTCAGTTTAACCGGCAAAGATGGGAAGAAGAAGCAGATAGCCGGCAGTGCGGTCTTTGCACTCACGAGCGGTACCGTGGACTACTGTGACTCGGAATACTCAAAAGGTACAAAGCACACAAAATACGTCAACAAAAAATAGTCACTTTCAAGAGCAAGCTACGGGCATTCAGTAGGGAAGCTATGATGAATGAAGAAGAAGAAAAAAATTTTTAAAAAAAGGGAGAAGGAAAAAGAAGAAGAAGAAAAGGGGGGGGGATATAATGCATTAGTATACCACTAAGAGTACATGCTAGAGCTGACATCATTGTCAAAAAAAAAAAAAGGTTGCGTAGTTTTTTTTCCATGCAATCATCATTAAATAGGAAAAAGCTGATAGACGCCGGAATACGTCCTCGCCATCGCTCCATTCCCTCAAAAGCCCGCCCAGCTCTGTGAAGAAAAACAACACAATCGTGGCCTCAAGATATCAAATTTAACCAGCACCAGAGAGAAAACCTTGACACAAAAAAAAATTATAGGGGAAGGAGGGCTCCCGCTCCCCAACCGCCTTGTATCCACAAGGTTAAGAGAAGAAGGCAATGGCGAGGGCAACGCCGGCAACGAGAGCCAGGGGGGAAGAGAGGCGGCCGGCGGCGCTTCCGGGAGGAACGGTGGTGATGGCGGCGTGCGAGGAAGTCGAGGCGGCGGTGGTGGTGTGTTCTCCTGTGTCAAAACATGCTCGATTAGCCCATCTGAGGCAACATCTGTGCGAGGCAAACAACCGAACGGAAGATACGTACCAGTGGTGGTTGACGCTACGGTCGTAGAAGCGACGGTGGTGGTGTTGAGCTTGGAGGTGGAGGTGTGGGCGACCTGAGTGGTGGTGGTGCTCGAGGCCTCCGTGGTGGTGGTGGTGGTGGTGGACTGAGTCGTCTTTGTGGATTTCACCAGAGTGGTAGACTCCTCGGTGGTGGCAGCTTCGGTCGTGGTAGATTCGGTGGTGGCAGCTTCGGTCGTGGCAGATTCAGTGGTGGCAGCTTCGGTGGTGGCAGACGTCTTTTGTGCGCTGGTGGCGGTTGGGGCGCTGGACACAGAGACGGTGCCGGTGCCCTGGTAGGAGAACTGCTGGCTGTAGTTGCTCTGGCCGCTGCTGTCGGTGATCTTGAAGCTGTAGACGCCAGAGGGGAGATCCTCCAAGGTGACGGTGGTGGAGTCGCCGGTGACGGAAGCTGTCGCGATCGTGAGCACGTCGTCTGGCGAGCAAAATCTCGTCCGTTGAGGCCAACTTACTGGCAAGCACCTTGACGTCCTTCAGGTTGGAGCTGGCGCCGGTTTGCAGAGTAATGATGCAGCCGGAATCGCAGCCAGAGTACTTGAGGGTGAAAGGCTTGCCCTCCTCAACCTGGAAAGCCGAGTTGAGGAACTGGGGCTTGGCAAAAGCAACGGCAACAAAGGCCGTGACAGCAGCGATGGAATACTTCATCTTGAATTGTCGGAAGGACGAGAGGCGGAGTGGGAAAAAAAAAGACCTGAATGAGAGACGAGAAGAAGCGTTGACTGGGTTTAAAAAAAAAAAGACTGGTCAGTTTTCTTGTTTCATCGATTGGGCCCAGTGACTGGTATGTCGGTAGTGGAGGAAACCAAGTTTCACAAAGCATCGGTTGCTAAGGAGAGGAATGGAGGAGAAACAACAACAAACAATAACAGTAACAGGAGCATTAGGGGGGGGGGGGGGGGGGAGAAGAGGAAAGGAGGGGGGGTTGAGGGAACAGCTGCTACAGCTGCCAGGCACGCGTCCGGCCCGGCACAGAGAGCCGTGCTTTCCATTATCCTTCGAGTCAGTCCTCTAACATCGCCGCTCCAGCCCCATGATATGATTGATACAGCATTTGCCGCGTTGCATCAGTGCCGCCAAGGGGCCACGACCAAACGATCAACCAGGGGTTTTTCTCTACACCAGGAGCTGCTGCTCGAAGAAACACGGTGAAGAGAAAAAGAGGGAAAGAAGAGAGAGAGAGAAGAGAAGACGAAGAAACAACGGTTGACACTCAGCCGAGGGCAGACAAGACAACATCTTTTTCGACGCAAGGCTGGGACAGACAAACACAAAACACAAGCACAATTCGACAACGAACATCAGATGGGATGGGACCCGGGGGGGGGGCCGACTTACACAACTTTCAAGCAAGAAGAACGAAACAAGGCCCAGAAAGCGAGTGATCAGGCGCGGGATGGCAAAAACAAAAAAACAGGGAAGATCAAGAAAGCAGAGCCGCAAGAGCAGGACGGCAACGGGCAGTTAAATCACAAGAGGCGAGGAGGAGAGAGAGAGAGAGACAGAGAGAGAGAGAGAGAGAGAGAAGCACCGGCCACGAAGTGGAGCGCGCTTCGCTCTGGAATTGGACTGGACGGCTCCATTCCCAGCACCAGGGGGGGGGGGAGAGGAAACCGGTGGAATTGGAGGAGACGCCGGAGCGATCGCTAGAAAAAGCAGATTTGCATTTGATTTGCTGCCGCAGGCAACCGAGAGGCCCTTTCAAACGTTCACTCTGGTGGTTGCAGACCGCAAAGCAACGCGCTACAAAGGCCTGTGCGGCGCGGCCTATCAGCAGCTTCCCAGCCATCCATCCCCCCCCCCCCCCCCCTGGGGCAGCAGCCCTTCAGCCCGCTAGCGCAGCAGCGATTCAGGCCCTGTAAGCCAACTAACAAAAACTAAATCGCTTGCTGCCAGGGCTCTCCTCTCTCTCTGCCTGGGCCAAGCTTTGTGCCCACCCCCGGGAAATAACGATTCAACTTGGGACTAGCACGCCAAATCTTAAGACGGGCAATCACAAAAAAAAAAAAGTGTTGGTTGGTCCACTCTCTGTCTCACTCTCTCTCTCTCTCTCTCTCTTCAACGAATGCCCAAACAAAAAACGAAAAATGATGATAATAATGATAATAATAATAATAATGATAATTCAAGAGCAAATCACCCGGCTAAACACACCGACCGCGAAATTTGGCGCCAAAAAAAAATGCGTTTCCGCAATCCTACGGGCCTCGCTTATTATTACAGGGCTACTTTGTACTTGTACAGAGCGAAACGAAAAAAAAAAATTCATGGTTGAAGCAAAATAAAATAAAATACTGTACAAGAAATAAAAAAAATCCATAATAACTAAGACCGTGAGCCGGCAGAAATGATCATCTCATGTAGCCCCAGCTTCCAACTGGTCTGCTCGCAGGGGGGGGGCAATGACGACGGCATCACACACACACCCCCCCCCCCCCCTCTGTCTCTCTTTGCCTAATAGTGCCATCGCCTCATTCTCTCCAATACGGGATTGCACCACCCTTTTGAGTTTTTCTTGTTTTTTTTTTCTTGTTTTTTTTTTTTTTCCTTCTTTTTTCTTCTTCTTTTTTTTTTCTTGGTTTTTTTTTTTTTTTTTTTTTTCGGTGCTCGGCCGGCATCAGCATCGTCATCAACACCATCTTGCAGCCCGGAAAGCTTCTTTCTCCCCCCCCCCCCCCCCTTTTTTTTTTTCCCCTTCTTCATACCCCGAACCGCGCTCTCTCCGGGGGTCCAAAGAAACCCAGAAGCCAATTCCTGCCAAAAAAAAAAAAAAAAAAAAAAAAAAAAAAAAAAAAACATTCCCGCACAATGCGCCAAAATCCCGGGGTTCATTATTCCCGACGGCTTCCCAAACCCATCCCCATCACACACACACACGCCCATTTAGCCTATCCCCCCTAAAACGCCAACCGCCTCGATAAAAACCCATCCCCACCCAAATCGTGCCCCTGGTCCGCCATCCCGGCTGTTTACCTAAAGAGGCCCCTTGCAAGCAATTGGCATCCGCGTCGCGATCAGCAGCACAAGCTCCCTTTGGGATACAGCTAGTACTACTAAGGTACTACTATAATCATATAACTACCAACTACTACTACCTGGTACTGCCTACTAATAAGTTGTGCTGTGCTAGTACGGAGCAGCAATATCCGGGCATGCTTGGGAATCGTTTTCTGGGTTACATATACATACTAGGTATGTACAACAGTAGTAAGTACGGTAAGTAGTAGTAGTACAGAAAGGTATCCATCCCTCTTGTTCCTCATCACTGCCTAAATTGCCAAAAAAAAAAAAAAAAAAAAATTGGTCAGAGAGAAGTGTGAACAACAGCCCGCCGCTCCACACCCCCCAGCCATGCACTGCAACTGCACTCCTCTTTTTTTTCTTTATTCTCTCTCTCTCTCTTTTACAACACCCTTCACGGAGCACAAGAGGTCACCCATGTCATCGATTCTGCAATACAATGTTTATCCCCCCCCCCCCCGCGCGCGAATGAGAACAGGGCCAGGGATCCCATTAGCTGAACTTTGAATGCGCACAGGACGAATCCCATCTGCAGGCTGCGCCGCTCTGGTGCGTAACGGCGCCATCATCGTGCCTCCCAACACGACCTTTATTTTATTTTATTTTTTAATTTTTTTTTTTTTTGCTTCGGGGAGAACGTGGATGAATGAGGGGGGGGGGAGGGGAATAAATTGATTAATTAATTAAAAGAGAGACAGAGAGAGAGACAAAGAGAGAGAGAGGCTCTGCTATCGCATCATTCCCCAGGCCATCGAGGCTGTGCTCGCCATCCATCCATCCATCCCCAATCACCATGTCTGTCTACCAGGAAAACATTGAAAAAAAAAAAAAAAAAAAAAAAAACCACAACACACACACACATGGCCCCCTTTTTTCTCCGACTGTCCAATGGCTTCATCGAACAACTTCAGCCGCGGCTCCCCCCCCCCCTTTTTTTATTACCTCATCTTTGCCTTCCCTGCCAGCCGCTCTGCCCTACATAGCAAGCATCTAATACCTATCTATCCCTCCCAGTCAGTCAGTCAGTCTCCTCCTCTCCTCTGCATCGCTTGTCTTCCCCGATTCCCCCCCCCCTTGCCCTGCTCAGCCATCCCCGCAATCTCCAAAAAAGCATCCATCAGCCAAGGAAAAAAGAAAAAAAAATGTGACCGCCTCGCTTGAGCAGTTTTTTTTTTTTTTTTTTTCGTCTCACGTCTTGTGTGGAGTAAATAGGTAGAATAACCTACCTAGTACTAGTACTAGTACATAGCACTAGTTCGATGGGCAATCTCCCTGCCCCTAACGACTCCACAGCGTCGGATGCGGCACACGGCCTCTGCAGGAAGCATTGTCCTATTAATCTCCTCTATTTGATGTTACTGTATGCGCATACTGCTACATACTGTATGGTACAATACTCCGTGCATAAGAGACGCATGGCACGGGCAATTGGTTGTCGAGGATGCCAGCGGGAGGAGCAGCAGCAGGAGGAAGAGGAGGAGGAGGAGGAGGTGTGTGATGGAAACAGTACCCATCTCGCTTCGGCTGCTCCAAGTGACATCGCCAATGTACTCGTATCCAACTACATAAGCAGAATGGCAATTGAATCGAATCGAATGCCCGTTGCTTTCTTCTCCGACAGTGACCTCCACCATTTTCGTTCTCATAGTGTAGCTGTTGGCAGAGAGCAGCGCCATCCAAGAAACCCCCCCCCCCCCCGGCGCTTGCAGCAACAACATTTGCCAATTTCGCAAAGCCGACCCTGTTTTTTTTTTTTCTTGCCATGACAACATCCAACTGTCTGTGTTGGCCATCATCCGCGTCGCAGCACAAGCCCTTTCTTTCCCATGCTGCTATAGCATGTAGTAGATGGGTACAGGTACCTAGTAAGGCACTGATGAGGTACGAAGACGCCTGGTATCCGTATGGAGCACCAAGGTGCCTCGGCAAGGTATAGTAGGCCAGACAACATCCCTACAGAGTACATAGAGTAGAGCTACCTCTACCTAATACCTTAGGTAGGTAGTACCTAGTAGGTAGTACCTTGGAGAGACACACTTCTACAGCACCAAACGGAGACCAACTCATTGCATCTAGTTACCTAGTAGGTACCTCTACTACTTTCGCAGGTCCTATTGGTACTAAGTATCTACACAATGCCGACGCGGCCATCGGTACAATCATGAATGTCCTAGACGTCCATTATCTTCCATCATCCTCCTTCCCTTGCTACATTTTTTTTGCCCCCCCTTGCTATCAACTGCCATATATAGGCGGCTGATTTTCTTTTCATTATTGGGCCAGTCCCTAACTCGCTCGTTATGCCAGCACATACAATGGAGGTAATAGATAAGATGGTAAATTCCAAGCCTGGAGCAACTGGGTAATTTTTTTTTTTTGGATAAATGAGGTGGGATAAAAATTTTTTTAAAAAAATTGAACGACGTATTTAGTGCTCCAACAGACGCAAGCTACCTTGAACGACAACGTTTTCGAGGATCGACCCCGGGGGAATGTCAATGGTGCTCCCCTCGGTCGCAACGATGATGACCGTGCCCTTGAGCGTCACGCCGCGGCCCAGGTTGACGGCACCGGTGATGGTGAGGTGGTCGAGCTCCAGCACCTTGGGGATGGAAGGGATGCGCTTCTGGAAGTCCGACACCTTCTTGAAGTCGCTGCCCAGCTTGATCAGGGGGGCGTCGCCGAACCGGGCAGCGCTCATCTGCAGCTGGCCGTGCTTCAGGGTGTACAGGTCAGACTTGACCAGCATCAGGTCGGAACACGTCTTGACGGGCAGGAATCGCCGACGGGGAACGTTGACGCCGTGGGCGTTGTTGAAGTGCCGGATGGCGGCGCCGACGGCCGTCTCGAGCTGGAGGATGGAGATGTCCGACTCGCCCTTCTTGTCGCCGGGGATGGTCTTGCCGTTGGGGATGATCTCCATGGCCAGCTCGTTGTTCTCCACCACGCGCTTGATGGCGCTGAGGTTCAGCCAAATGTTGTTGGTGTTGAAGTACTTGAACTTCTTGATGGACTTGAATTCGTTGACGTGCTCCTTGGGCACCTGGGCGATTTCCAGCAGGCGGACGGATCCCTCGTAGTCGATGATGGTGCCGCCCTTTACGTCGGCCTTGGTCTTGTTGGTGAGCTCCATGAGGTACTCGGTCTTGGTCTCCACCATGTGCTGCAGGATGCGCAGGTCGACGACGGCGCCCAGGTTGTCGACGTTGGACAGGAAGACAATTTCGATGCCCCGCTCCAGCAGCTTTTCGAGAATGCCCGAGTTGTACAGCGACTCGAAGACGTCGCCGTGCCCGGGGGGGTACCACTCGGTGATGGGCGAGTTGAAAGACTTGGGGACGGGCAGCAGCGAGTCCTTGTAGATTCGGGGGTATCGGGACTGGTTGAAGGTGAGGATGTCCACGTTGTGGCCCTCGTACTTCTTGATAATGGCGGCGGTGTCGTCGTTTGTGTTGAACGAGTTCATCAGGATGAAAGGGACGTTGACACTGTAGGTGCGGTTCAGGTATTCGATCTGGCGGACGGAGAGGTCGAGGAAGGACATGCCGTCGCGGACCTCAATGACGGATTTTGGCCCGACGCAGCCCATCGAGGTGCCCAGGCCACCGTTGAGCTTGAGAACGGCGAGCTTGCTCAGGAACTGCACGGATTCCGTGTTGGCGAGATCTTCGTAGTCCACCACCTGGCCCTGAGCGGGAGGGGCGATGCGGTCCCAATCGCTACGGTCTCGTTAGCAAAAATTCTCCGCCGCCTATTTTTGTTTTTTTGTGTTTCATTGACGAGGAAAGGAGGAAGAGCATACACCGCATTTCCCTTGGCCTTGTCGTTGAGGTATCGTCGGAAGAGAGCAAAGAAGTTGTCCATCTCGGTCTCGAACAGCTGGCCGATTTGCGTTAGCAAAGCTACGGTAGCGCTTGGTGGTGATGCCAATTTTTTATTTTAATTTTTTTTTTAATTTTTTTTTTCGTGTACAAACCTTCTTCTCTTTCGGGTCCTCAACAGTCTCGGCGAGGTTGGTCAGGGCATTTCGCATCTGAGCGGCAGCGACATTGGTAGAAGTGTTCTCGAATGCCTGGGCATGGTCGGTTAGCTGACGCTCACGAAGCTCTTTATTTCGATCCATGATTTTTTTTTTTCCCTTGTGGAAATCGATGATAGAAGCATGCATCAAAGTGTAGGGCATTCACAAAGGGAAAAAGGGGGTTGGGGGAGGGGCGGTTGACTGTGAATGTACAAAACGCTTTCGGGGGCGCTCAGCAATCAGCGATGTCATCACCTGATGTAAAGTGCACAAGAAGTCAATTGTCGTTCCCGCGGCCATTAGTTTTTCCCATAGCCCTTTTTTTTTTCTCCTCATTTTTTCCCTCATGACTATGGCTGCCTAGTCCAGCTGGCGTCGTATGCGCGCATCAAGCACGACTAAAGCACAGCCATGAGGGATATGATCAAGACTCTGGACCCTTCTACCACTTTACGCCAAATGACAGGTTTTTTTTTTTTTTTTTTTTTTTTTGTATCTCACCGAGAACCCGTATCGTGGTGTAGGCCCAGGGGGCACGGGGACAAAGATACGCCGGGGGGGGGGGGGGGGGGGAAAGAAAAGGGAGAACAAAAAAAAAGGGGGGGGAGAGAAGCCATAGCACTGATGGGTAAAGGAGATGATTGAGTACTTGCCATGTGACTGCGAGTCTTGCCGTGATGACGCTGCTCAAAGCCGTTGTCATCGGGGTTCGGCTTGAGGTGCGTTGGCAGAGCACTCCTGACTGCCGCCATTTTGTCTGGTCAAAGTATGTTTGCTTCTTCGTGTGCGGCTGCTTGTGAGACGCCTCGTACGCTGGCGAGCTTCGATGCCGCGAGGAAGAGATTGGAGAGGTCGAACGATCCCAAGGTCGAAGAAGAAAAAGGGGGGAGGAGGATGAGGAGGAGGGGGAGGTATCAGGTCTTAAGGTGGGGTGGATGAACGGTCTGGCGGGGTGGATTGAGCTTTCCCCCAAGCAGGATGTTTTTCTTTAGTCAAGCTGGTCAGACCCAGTTAATTGATGCTTTGTTGCATGTGCTGCGTTGCTTTGGGCAGAAGAATGGGCTTTTTGCAGCGTTGACGTCAATCCAAAGGGCTGGCGCAAGCAAGCAGGCTCACGGCAGCCGACGCAAGTTCAAAAAGGGGGGCAAAGCAGAGCAGAGCAGAGCAGAGCAGAGCAGAGCAGAGCAGAGGGAGAGCGGGCGAGACAAACAAACGTACAGGGACACAACAGGATCTTTGGGAGCTTCCCCCCAAAACGGTCCCCACCACAACGACAGCTTCGCGCAGCGCAGACAATGGAAGGGGCAAGGAGAAAAGAAGAAGAAAAAAAGGCCTAGTAGGCAGTACGACTAACGAACTAGATAGATGACCAGAGAGCTCGACGGGCAGCAGAGCTCTCTGGCTTTAACAGAAACGGGGCAGCCCCTATCTTGTCGGGGTCAATTGGCTGCTGCCGCAACTTTGACCGTAATTTCTGGATCCCATCGTCGCTGTCGATTCCCCTGAGCAATCACAACGGCTCCCCACTAGGATTTCCGCATCGACCTACGGGAGTAGAGGCCAGCTCATCATCCCCCGGCCAAGGGGGCCAATTTATTCAGGCTTCAGCTGGGCAGCCAGACCGTCCACTAGCAGCCCTCGCCTGTTGACGGCGTCCAGGAGAGTCTGGGATGGAGGGTGAAGAAGAAATAAAATAAAATAAAATTTTTAAAATAAAAATAAAAATAAAAATAAAAAAAGGCCTGCTCTGGGAGCCAAGAATGTTATCTTACTTTGTACAATCAATCAATCATTGGAGAGGGGGATCCGCAGTTCAGCAACGAACCCCGCTAACGTTTTTTTTTGTTTTTTTTTTTCCGCCGTCTGGCCTGCCCAAGCTTTTAAAGTTCAAGTTGTTCTTGTGGAAAAAAAAAAAGGTACGGAGCACATGTGTACCTAAGCAGCCCAGCGATGAGAGAAAGGAGGAGGAGGAGATGATAAAAAAAAGAGAGAGAGGTCAACTCGAGGCAAGTGTGACAGAACTGCAAGAGAGAACAAATCATTGGCGCGATACGGTGCGCTGGACGCCGCATCCCACCCCTCTTTTTCGGGGTGTCTATACGGTCGACCTCGTACTTGGCACATATGTGTCCGCATGCACGACGATATGCATCGGCGCCCAGATGCGATATTGAGTCTGGCCTGCCTGCGGCAAATCATCGAGACAAGATGGTTGCGTCTAGCTGCCCAAAGCAATGCCATTGGCCTGCGCGCGTTGGGTGGTTCTGTAATCCGTCAGGCAAGAAGAAAATCCCGCGGGTTCCCCCCCCCCCCCCTCTCTCTGTCTCTCTTCCCCGTTCCAATGGGAAGCTCCCTCTTGGGTGAAAGAACAGGCACCAGAGCTCGCTCGCAAGGAGGTGACGCTGTGCTCCGCAGACACAATTAAATAAAGGAGGCACGAAAGCGCGAGTTGACAAGTCTCTTTTTTTTATTTTTTCTTCTAAACGGTCCTAATAGAGTCTACTAGTCGGCGCTACTGCCGGCTCTGCTCGGTAGAGGCCATCCGGATGGGCTTCCCGCCTAACACGACGGTCCCTCAACAACGAGACAAAAACTGGGCACATCTCGAGGGGAGGGAAGGGAGGGGGATTATTCTCTCAAATCAAAACCCCGGCTCAAAGGTTAGGCACCTACACATCGCCTCGCCTCCCTCCCCCTCCTCTCTTTGTCATCAATGCTACATATATTCTACCTATACGGAGTAGGCAGGCTTCCTATGACGGCGGATTAGGGTCAATATTAGCCCAAACACGTGGGGTTGGGGGAGGCATCGGCATTGCTCGGGATCAAAAAAAAAAAAATCTACAGCACGGGGAAAAGCGAGGCAACATTCGTCGTTTTGTCCGTCTGTCACAAAGCAGGCCAAGGTGAAGAATAATTATTAGTATAATCATAATCGTAATAATCATAATAAGGAGAAGAAGAAAAAAAAAAAAAGAAGAAGAAGAAGAAGAAGAAGAAGAAGAGCGAAAATGGGCGCTGCCGAATACCTTATTTTGCCGCCGTTCGACAGACAGACAGAAAAAAAACCCTTTTTGGTCCACTGCAAGAAATGAAACCATAATTTCCCGCAGTCGCTCCGCCTCTTGGATAGCATCGAGCCAGAAGGGACCGTTCATCTCAGTCAATGCCATTTCTCCACACACAAAAACGCAGGTTTTCTCCTGACCGGGGGGGGGGGGGGAAGAAGAAGAAGAGAACAGCTTTTTTTTTCCTGTTCTACTGTATGTACATGGCACTGGCGGGCTAAGCCGCGGAGCATGAAACGCCCTTTCAACAATAAACTCAACAATACACACTCAATAATAAACGAAAACTACTTAACCGGCAGTGCTTCCCCCCCCTTTTTTTTTTCTGCTTTCGAGAAAATGGCCCTTTTTCCGCAATCACATCACCGACCCAATGCTGCATACTAAGGTACATGAGGTGACCTTAAGGTACCTACTAATCGAAGATAAGATATACCTAGTAGTAGGTACATAAGGTACTAAATTAGATGGGCATCCCGTGTGGTTCAAGCAACAAACGCCAAAGTTCAGCGCAATAAACCATCCATCCATATCTTACTTAGTCATATATATAAAAAAAAATTTAAATAAATTTTTTTTTAAAACTCGAGCGGACCCAACCAACTCATCGGCGCTGCTACAATCAAACTACTGTAACCAGGTAAACTCTTCTACATATTCAACCCGTTTCTGATAGCGCTCTCTCTCCCAGCCCAGCCGGTCAGGCCCGTGGCGGCACGCCGGCTCTTGAATGGCCCGTGCTTGCCGAATTTCTCCTCCCGCGACAACGTTGCATTTGGCCCAAGTGACGATGCACCGCACAAAAGAAAGAAACAAAGGGCGAAAAAAAAAAAAAAAAAAAAAAAAAAAAAAAAAAGGGCGTCATTCGGAGTCGTAGCAACTTGCCCGGATACTATACTTGGTGTCAGCTGGGGGCGTGTCAATTCTCACGCGTTTCATTCTTGGCTTTTTGTCGAGCCCGCGATGACACACCTCCGGAGCTTCCAGTTGCGGGCATCTTGGTGGAGTCTGCCGTTGCGAAGTCTTTGTGCGAGAGACGGCACAAGAGAAGCTTCTGGCCACTCGGCTTCGCAAGCAATCCGGATAATCATCTCGTTCTTATATATATATATATATATATCTCCACGCACCTCCCCCCTCGGCGAGCTTCACGTCGTCGTCGTCTCCAGTACCTTGTAATAATACTACAAAATCTTTTGTTTGTGGCTTTTTTTTTTGTCTTGTCCTTTTTTTTTTTTTTGGTCGCAACCACGGCAACCGGGCTTGGCTTGTAACCATATTTTCGTAAAGGCGGCGTGTGGCAACAATAGACGTCTAGTTCAGGAATCCAAAAAAAAAAAAAAAAAAAAAACCATTGGCAACGCCCGGAAGGCCTTTTTGGCTCCGGTGGCTGTTTGTTTTATTTGTTTATCAAACACATCGGCATTTTGGGGAATCGTCAGGGCAAACTCTCTACTCTCTACTCTCTGCTCTGATCTCTCAACTCTCAACTCTCTACTCTCAACTCTCTGCTCTGATCTCTCTGCTCTGATCTCTCTGCTCTGATCTCTCTCTGCTCTGATCTCTCTCTGCTCTGATCTCTCTCGGCTCTGACCTCTCTCGGCTCTGACCTCTCAATTTTCAAACTCACTCATTCACTGACTCACTGATACTTTATCCGTCCGTCCATCAGCCTACGCGCAATGGGATCCCTCAGTGTCACCATCAGCCTGCCATTCTGGCACATCAACGTTCCCGAGACGGAGCGGACGCCTCAGTGCCCTCCCTTCCTCCTCGGTCTGAACCCCAAAGATCTCCGGACCGTCTCGACGCCAGACGCGGAGTACCGCACTCAGACATGGGAAGAAGTCTGCCACCTCATCAGGACAAACAACCTGGAGCGTTTCCAGCGGGTTCCCTCTAACCTGCGGCGCTACAAAGCCTTCACGTACCGGCTGGGCAAGATCCACGGCAGCATCGCCAACTTCGTCTTGCGGGAGCGCCTGCGCTGGGATTTGCCCGTCGCGCCGCGGGGCGCCCCGTTCCAGCACGAAGATGACTTCAAGATTCTTCACAACGACTGGCCCTACGGGCTAGACCCCAGAATCGTGCACTTGGTCGTCTGGACCAAGTTTGAGCTCAAGGCCGTCTCCTCCACGGGCGATTTGACGGACAAGGCGAGGGAGGAGATTGACGACTTCGTGGGCAAGACGTTCCGGTCACGAATGCCCTCGAACCAGGTGAGTGGGCCCGGTGCCATCGTGCTTGGAAAAACCACACGACAAAGGCTGACTCTGTTTGCCCGTAGGTCATGTGGTTCAAGAACTGGGCTGCTCTCAAGTCGATCCATGCCGTGGAGCACTTCCATGTCATGCTTTTCAACCCAGATCCCGACTTGATCCGAGAAGTTACAAATGGCGATGTGCCTCAGTGCGACAAGGCTGATCTTTAACGAGCGTGCGAGCCTTGGATGACGACGATTTCACGACATTTTTCTTTCCTTTTCTTTTCTTTTTTTTCTTTTCTTTTCTTTTTTCTTTTTTTTTTCTTTTCTCTTTCTTTTTTCTTTTTTTTTTTTTCTTTCTTCTTTTTTTTTTTTGGCTTTCTCTCGGTTATGATTTGGTGTCTGGTTAGAATCGCGCCGAGCGCTTTAGATTGGATATTGGGGGGTTTTTTTCAATGTTCTTCTCTTACAGGATAGAGGTGCGGAAATTACAAAATAACATAGATTGTGGATTAAAACGTCGCCCAAGGTATAGACAATTGACGTGTATGGCGCACAGAGGGACTATATTGCCCATTTTTATCAGCATGGGTTTTATTTATTTATTATTATTATTATTACTATTTGTATTATTATTATTTGTATCATCATCATCATCATCATCATCATTGTTATTATTATTGTCAATTTTTTTCTTCTTAGGGGTGGGGGGTTAGTTATTACTTTAATACAACCGCCATCTTATGAGTTATATATTAGTAGTATTTATTATGCATGTTTGTCGTGTTGATGTTGATGTTGTTGTGCCAAGTATGTCTTGTCGAGCACGACCCAATTTTTTTTGCCCTCCAGGGTAGCTTAAAAAAAAAAAAAAAAAGCGCTGACTGTGACTGCATAACTACAAAATGCTGCAACATTCATAGAAAGGCAGATGGAGAAGGAAAGAAGAAAAAAAAAAAAAAAAAAAAAAAAAGGGACGTGAGAATAAGAAGAAGGGGGAAAATCACGGAAAGCAGAGCCTCTCCAAAGAGCCGAACGAGGCGTGTCTCGCTCACACTTGCCATGCAAATTGTCTGACCCGCGTGGCCCTTCCTTTCCCCCTTGCATTGGCCATAACATAATAAAGAAGCCGCACCGCCAAATTTTTTTGCTGCCTCCTCCAACCCCGCCCTTCTGCTTGGCCCGGTTTCCCTCCTCCCCTCACCGTCTCAACAAAGGACGGACAAGACAGACCGCTCGACACGTTCCAAACCCGCGGCATCAGAAGGGCCAGGAATGCTGCCAAGGGGAACATGCTGAAAACCCCCTCTCCCTTTTTTTTTCTTCTTTTTCTTTCTGTCTAGGGAAAACACGGAAAGAGATTTTTGATCCGGAATTTTACGCCGTTGTGAGAGGGAAGACGCATTCAAAGAAGGGAAGGGGGGGGGCGAGAACGTTCGGCTGCCCGACAAAATTCTGATTCTCATTGAGCAAGGCTGTCACAGCCCAAAAAAAGGGGGGGAGTGTGAAAAAAAAAAAAAAAAAAAAAAAAAAAGGGGGAATTTTTATTTATTTATTGATTTAAATTTTTTTTTTTTTGCGCGCTTCTTCATCAACGCTTGCCCCATAGCTGCCAACACAAAAAGGCTCAACATTGCCATACGCCGGGGTGAATTGAAGGAAAAAAAGGGGTGGGGGGGAAAAGAAAATGGCAGACTTGGAGCCGAACTGGCGTGTTCGCTTTCTGGCAGGTCAGCCTCCCGCGGTGGTACGGGTTCGGAATCTACAAACCTCCATCCAAGGACCATCCGATGCCTGGAACAGGAAAGGGAGACCGCAGCCGCTGTCCGTTTCGGCCTCTGTCATGCTCAAGGAGGCTTTCGACGCATCCTCTGCTGCTGACCAGGTGGCGGCCGACACCGTGCACTACGGCCTGCTCAGCAAAGAGATATTTGCCTCGCTGGAGGGGGAGGGGCAGCGGCGTCTGGCGGCAGGCGAAGCTGGTGACGCGGCTAGCACGAGTCGGTTCTCAAGTTTGCGGGACGTCGTCAATACCATCTGGGAGCATCTTACCGGCCAGGATGGCGATGGGAGGTCCAAGGCGACGGATGAAGAGCAAGCGGTGAACTCGTCCTTCTTGAAAGCATCGACGATCCGATGTCTCGAGCTCACCGTCCACCTTCCCAAAGCCTCTCTGTTGGGCGGCGGCGTGAGCCTCACCAGGATAACCCTCTTTGGACGGGATGGCGAGTCAAGGCCTCAGCCAAGGGGCATGAGCCTCAAGATCCACGACCTCAGGGTTCCAACCCTGATTGGCGTCAACGACAACGAGAGGAAGTCCAAGCAGGCCGTTGTTGCCACCATTGAGATTGACAAGTTCAACATAGACGAGGATGTCTTCGCGATGATAGAGGCAGAGGCAGTCAAGGTGAGTTGAAGATGCCACATGAATAGCCAACCGGGCATGGGCAACAACCCCCCTAGCGCCAGATACTGACCAGTCAACACACACACGCACACGCGCGCGCGCACACACACACGCACACACACACACACACACACACGCAAAACAGGTCATGAGCCAATCGTCATTTGAGACGCTCGAAGCGCTGGCCAACACTCTGGCCTTTCGGCTTGCCAGCTACCTGCACTCCTCTCAAGCCGGATCAACGAACAGAAAGGGCTGGCCGATTAAGATTGCCCTGGAGAAGCCCATCGCCGTGGTCTTTGCCGATGCAGCCTGCGTGCAACTGAGCGTGAATTCATCCGAAGTGCTTGGCGGAATACAGTGAAAAATGGCGGTGACAAACAACGACGACGACGACGACGACGACATCAACATCAACAACAACAACAACAACAACAACCAAAAAAAAAAGCCCCCCTCTTCAGCACACACACACACACACACACACACACACACACACACAACCAACATATAACATCATGATGGAGGCAACTGTTGGGCGAGCATGAGCCAGCCAACAGGCAGAGTCGAGGCTTCATAATCCATCAATACTACTACTGCAGATGCACATCCCATGTTTCCTTTGTTCAAGTGACTCCGTCAGGCAGGGCTTGCGGCGCATACCTGATTGCACGTATGTACAGCACACACTGCCCTTCCTAATACTAGTACTTTGCCTGCTTTGCGTTACCCGGCGCGCCTGATATCGACACTCGTTTCGACGACCCAACGCCACGAACCAGCCCTGGCCCGGACGAACGCTGTGTCGTGTCGTGTCGTGTCGTGTCGTGTCGTGTCGAGAAGGCCGTCGGAACTGGCATCGTACCACCCCTTATCAGCGCCGTGGCCGGATTTTTGCACCTGCCAAGCCGGACGCCCTCCCATTGCAACGTGATTAGCTCATTTCATTCACATTGCGCTTTTTCATGCCCAATGTCCTAGAAGCCTTCTAGAAAAAGCGCCGGCTGGTTCGGTGTTCCCATGCCGGGCGGGTAATCGCCATTGGGGTCCCTCTCCCGTGCCTTCACATGTTACTAGCAAATAACCCTTGTCGGCGCCGGGCTATTGTACAACCAGCGAGCGGCACACAGCTACTGCTAGCATCCCATGTAATGTAATATCAGTGACCCGCCAGTGCTGCTGCTTGAGCGCGAACAGAAGTACTAAAAAAAGGTAAAAAAAAAAAAAAAAAAAAAAAAAAAAAAAAAGAAAAAAAAGTGGCCCAGAGAAAGCTTTTCAAGCAACGCCATCCCGAAGCTCCACGACCGGCATCAACCACATTGTCGGACGAACAGGTTGCATCGGCTTTATGGGCCGCCTTTCCTTGTTGTCCCCTCGAGTGGGCAATCTCTCTCTCTTCCAAGGATTAGACGCTACGTGCGTACCTTTTCT
Source organism: Trichoderma cornu-damae (assembly GCA_020631695.1). Lineage (NCBI taxonomy): Eukaryota > Fungi > Ascomycota > Sordariomycetes > Hypocreales > Hypocreaceae > Trichoderma > Trichoderma cornu-damae. The sequence goes on from CM036087.1 coordinate 2,191,490, forward strand.
TCTTCTTCTCCTCCTTCTTCTTCTTCTTCTTGCTTTTTCTTTAGAGTTTGTTTTTTTCTCCGCCGTAGCATCCAGGAGAGAGACTAGGACAAAGTCGGCCTTGTTGCCGAAAGAGAGGCATCGTCTCCGGCGAATTATTAGTGCGCGCACAGCTTCGTCGGGACACATTAATTGAGACCCCCTTGACTGAAGCCTTGGAAGCCTTGTTGCTGCCTCATGCACATGCAATGCCCCGGAGGACACGCCCTGAATCGGTCGTATATGCTACATACCACGGGTGCGCGCGACGCCATGCGATTGTTTTCTGGTGGTGAACCTTGTGGTGAGCAGATAGGAACTCCGTAGAAGCCATTCCTACGGCAACATCGCCAGATCCTCGGCCGTTGTGTCGTTTCCACGAAACGCTTCTTCGCTCAAGTTCTATCTAGTTAGTAGTGGTTTATCTGTGTTGCTGGGGTAGGGAACGTTTGTTCGGTTAAAAGTGTTTCCTTCATTCCGCTCCTGGCACCCCTCGCATTGTCGCGGCTCATATACATACTGTAAGTACGCATCATCCCGCGCCAGGGCGCTTCGTGCCCGTAGTCCGCACGCGTTGCTGTGTCTTGTACCTGCATCTGTGGAGCGCTCACTGATCATCTAGATAATTGCCTCCTTTTATCCCCGTTTCCCTGGCCAACCACTGTGATTTTCCGTCTCCCAGTTCGTACTGTGTTCACGGCAAGTGAGTAGGGGGAATGCGAGTTGCGTTCCCGAATCCGTCAAAAGAGGCGAACCTATCAGCAGTGGCGACATCGGCACAAATCCCACTCAAGCGAGAAGCTAAGCCCGAGTCTAAACGGTGTTCGAGAAGCATGAAAGCCCCCCCGTAAGAAGGATTGAGCCCTGCCGCTAACGGGAAACGGTCCAAGAAACGCCTCCCGCAAAATTGAGCCGAGAAGGAGATGAAATTGCATCAGTACCGCCCGCAGTTATCAACGGCTATTATCCCGGATGCTGGAGCACCGCCAGGGGTTCATCATGTGTCTTCCAGATTGCTAGATAGTGCCTGCGCTGCTTAGCATTCTTCCCTTGGGTTGGATCTATTCCTATTGTACGCCGTAGGTTATTCATAGAGGGCGCTCCATGTGTGTATATACGGTAGTGCAGCCTACCTGTGCGCTGATACACATGACTCGTCGCGTCAACTGGTGCTGTGTACCTAATCATCACATACATTCGTAGTAGTAACTATTACATACCAATATCTTCGCATTAGCGGCGCAGGTTATAATATGCCTTTCTGCAACGTTCCCCCCCACCCTCTGGCCAGGGTATAGACGCCGGATATTTTAAAGGTCTTTTGCTTTTTAGCCTTGTGGACAAGCTGAGGAATTCCCATGTGCGTGTACACGAGATCTCAGGCCCAAAGGTTGCAATGCAGATGGCATAAGCAGGGGTTGATGCCAGCAAGCCTGCGCGTTTTCCTTGTATGTAGCGATGCCCCGTACGGAGTACTGATACTAGCAGTAGCATTTGGCCGGGCATTCCCGTGCTACCACGCCCGACGCTGGAGGCATTTCGCCCCATAGTTCATGGCTTGGGCTGCCGTCTCGTTAGCATTCGCAGCTCGCTTTCCCCTCTCCACAGACATGTTCGAGCCGCATTCATCTCAATCGCCAAATGTTTGGAGAAGCACCGTCGAAACGAAGTGTAAGCTGAGGCACCGTGCCTGGAACATTCTTCATGAAATGTGGTGCCATGCCCAGCCGATGATATGTATACGTGTTACGATGTAGAGACTTGGAAGGCCTCCATAGCCAAACAGTCCTTTTTGGGTCGCCTCGCCTGCTGTCAGCCGTGGTTTGCCTATCTCGACAGCGCGCTTTGCAGGCCATACCAGTGAGAGCCAACGCTTCAGCCGATTTCCGGTAACTTTTCAAATGTAACAGTCTAATCCGGCTTTTCAAAGAATAGTGCTAATGTTGTATAGTTGGCTTTCGTTGCCCATTGTATTTCACTGCCGCGGACGGGATATGGCGCATGCCATGTCAAGTTTTTCTTTCATGCTCTCCCGACAATGGGGAAACAGGTAATCAAATACTTCGTATTTCGTACTAATTTCAAGATGACATGTCAGTAGTTGGCTATGGCGCACCCGAGCCGGCGAGCCTCAGCTTCGGCCCCCCGCCTCTGGCATTGAATGTACGCTGCCTTTGCTTTTCGGGTCCGGGAGGAGGCCCATGCAAGCCCAGCCTACAGGAGCGTGCTCCGTATCTGACTGCCGAGACTCGCCAACTTCTGGACCGCTGCGGCGAGAGGTTCCGAGCGGCACCAGGCAAACTTTTTCCTGCTGGGGGGTTTGGCACAATCCGACGAGAACGCGCGCTCAATTTATGACAAGCCGACATGCTGTTATCAAAAAATATTTGCTGTTGTCATCCATTATCCTTGATTCGAAAGGCCTGTTGGCCTCCTGCTCCGTGCCGATGGCGAGGTTCAGAAGTGTGTATTCCGGCCGAGAGAAAGGCCGGAAACGTCCGCTGGTTTCAGATTTTCGCAAAGGGCATCACAACCGAGCGTTTGCGTTGAAGCGACATGGCCTGATTTATCCACGCAGCCTTGATACCATTTACAGCAGACCTTGTTCGAAGGTGCACAACCCGCCTGCGCTGAGTAGAAAATCAACTGCAATCTAGATAGCCCGATGAGGTGGATGGCGCCTTGATTTGCTCTTCTAGTCTACATGTAGCCGCGAGGAAGGACTCCAAACATATTTGGTACGTGATTGTGTACTGGCGTGTGGCTTTGATGTATAACTCGGCTCCCACCTGTAGTCCACACCGCTAGTTGCAATGTAACATTAGGGCTCAGATGCGCAAAACACTGGAGGGACCTTGTGAGGGCGCTCTACATAGCAATCCAGTCATACATTCCTCATCGGCGTGGTCTAACAAACCTCGTGGCAACAGTAGGTGGTATGTCGGTATATGCGCGGCATGCATGCAACACATCTCGCTCTTGACTGACTGTTCGGGCAATGGGGTACCAAGAAGAGGAAAAAGCAATGGTCGATCTTCGGCCTGCCAAGGGCAAGCGCACGAATCACCAAGTCTTTTGGCGGAAGCTGCATCGGCGGTGGACGAAATTGGCAGCGTGCCGCCACGAGAAGGAGGCGAGGTTCCTTGCCTCTGGTGGGTGAGTCGTGGTCGCCATGGACGCCAACTTACCATCAATCCGGAGCAAAGGAATACGCTGTCGCATTCATTGCAATCCTGAATCCACACTGCAGTGATACCTAATCCTCTACTTCGTGCGGTCTGAGGTCCTTTGAGTAGAGCTGCTAATCTTGGTGCCTGCTGTAACCCCAAATTTTTTTCTGTGTGGACCAAAGAGGACCAAGTCGGAGGCCATGCTGGAATCGACGGCCCGTAGGCGCTATCGAATTTGGCATACCGACCGAAGAGCTCCAGTAGGCGACCAAGTGGCCCTATTTTGGAAATAGAAAGAAAGTGCTGCTTTATTTATCCCCAGCGACTACAGCTACTTTTTTTCAGCGGATGCCTCGAGCCCGGCTGCGAGACGCTTCCCAGCGCCTCTAGTCTTCATGGCACATCTCAGCGGCGCCTAGAAGCAGTCGATAAATCGTGGGGCAATCAGTCGAATAGATCTTGGACTGCGGCTTCCGAACCGTAGCCTTTAGTTCTAAACTTGTCCCGAGAAGAATTGAATGCTGCAGCCACATCAGATGATCTTAAAGCAGGCGCGCGCGTGATGGTCAACGTAGGGCCGGCCCAGGAGAAATGAAATGTTGGAAGCGAATTCGAAATAGCTACGCCGGACACTCGTAAAGATTACGTACATATGAAGCATACCTTGCTTTATTCCAACTATAGAGTGCAAGACTGAGGCTCACCGTCTCCACACTGGCGATAATTGAGCTCAAAGATGGCACATGGATGCTCCTCTATCACAGAGATAAATGCTGCTGTACTTCGGGTACGTTCGATATTATCGATATTAGCAAGAAAGGCGATTTATAGGGCAGTCGATTCGGAGAGCTTGACGTGCCGAGGTTCCAGTTGAAGCATCTTTTTTTTTAAGGGGTGGGGGGAGGGCAGCATGTGCCGTCCGCTTAGATATGCATCGACCTGCACAGTTTCCCTCGGGGTATGGCTCGTTAGGAGCTCTTCGCTCGCTTGAGTTATACCTGATGGCGCAATAACCCTCCTGCATGCTTGAATATTTGGTATGTCGTTGCTAGCTGCCTCCGGATCCTTGATCATCCCCACAGCTATGGAAAGCTTCGACGCCGATACTCTTTGAGATCTTGCTGACCGTCGGGATCACATGGGGGGCGCGAAGCATCTCTGTAATCTTGAACAAGTACGTACGTCTTTTCAGACTTAGAAATTCGTCGATAGAGCTGACTCCGTCTACAAGTGAGCAATTCTGCCCTGTGCACTGTGGCCATCGATGCTACCTGCTGCCCGGTCATATCATGGGTACTCCGTACACAATGTGCTGCTCCGAACAGCAACTCTGTACACGCGTAGGGAGGCGGGCAGTTCTCCCCGCGATGGCAACGCTGAATCCCTGCTCTGTGCAGGGATGCTTGGGATTGCAATCGCCGCCTCTGAAGAAGACGCTCGCGATGCTCGCTGAGACATGGTATTGGTGAGAGTCGAATAGGGTATCCATGAGCCCCGCTATGGAAGCTTGGGTAGGGCCCGCGTTGCGGTTTATAGGCTGAAGAGCAATGCTGGAAAGCCTATTCGCGTTGTGCTAGATTCGCCCGCATGGCTCATCGGAGGGCACGGGAAAGAGGCTAGGACTAGCTATGCGAGTGGAAAAGAAAATTGTTTGCTTGGGAGACAAAGATGACGGTCGGAAAGGCTGGCATTGAGGATCAAGGGAGACGGAACTTGGAAAATTTTTTTGTTTCCCTTTTTTTTTCCCCCACTGTTCCTCCCGAGGCATGGGTGGAAGGAGCCAGGGGCGGCTCAACAGCCAGTCAGAGGGCAGGACCGGCTTCCGTGTTTCTCATAGGCGGAGTTTGACGCTGCCATCGCCAATTCCTCATTGACCACCAGTGACATGTGCCTTCATTCGGCGCTTCGACTTCTTCGCAATTTCATGTCTTCTCTCAGCTTACTGGCCGCGTCCTCGGGCAGTGCCCGCTGCTGTCTCTTCTGGCGGGGGCTTCAGTTGCGCAGTTGGTAATCTCGGAAGACGAGGCCCAGGCGCCGCTTCTCGCTCCTCGGCCTTGATCGCAGCGTGTGCCACTATTTTACGGGATTGTTGAAGACTCTTACTACTGTATGGGTGGAGAGCACGCATATAGCAAATCAGCAGCCATGGACCAGCATCTCGGCCTTGCGTGCTTCTCAACAGCCATTGGCGTATGATTTACTACACTATGATTCATCATTGGCCGTGGCGCAGCGCATCCTTGAGCAAAGCAAAGCGCCATCCACCTATCACGGCGGAATCCATACTCGCAATGCCTCTGGCATCAAGATGTCCTCACGCAAAAAGCAACGGTCGCCATGGAGAGGTTCTCATCAAACGCTTATATAACAACACTATTTGCGCTAACGGAGAGGACTTGTGCAACTCGGAGGGGTATCTGTCAGCAGCCACGAGTCCATGTGCGGTTGATGTACTCCGTATTTCCCTCAGCCCTAACGTATGTAGGGGCGGGAAGCAGCCGGCTGAGTTGAACGCCCCCCCGCTACCTTGAATTGGGAGAACGGCCAGCGACGGAATCGCTCCAAAGGAACAGGACATTTGCTGCGGAGCCTTCGCAGCGGGCGTAATCGATATTCGTCATGCCGGCTGGGCTCAGCCGAAGTTGGGTTGATGGTGATGGGCGCACAAGGAGTCAAGAATCTAGACTGCGAATTGGCGCAGATAGCCTTATAATCCGATGTGGCTCCATGACAAGGAGATTCTGGGCCGGACGTGTGTGATGACTGAGAAGATTGGCCTGCTCACGCACTGCACCGCGCCAAGGACGCTCTGGTTTTTCGGATCGAGGGGCGCATAAGCACGTCAGCAGTGCAGTGCAGAGTGTCGGCATATGCGTTGCATACGAGCGAGGATCTAAGATTCTTCTTTCGCGATATGTTGTTGCTGGGTGTTCTTGAAAAGGCGCCAGAGTTCCTACTCTTGTCAACGATTGCCTATGCTTCCCGTACCAAGAAGACAGCTTCGGGGAAGCTAACTTGCTGGCACATTGGTAAAACGCAAGAAGCAGGAAACTAGCGCGCCACCCAACAATGCGCATTATACTCCGCAAGTACCACGCACGATGCAGGCCGCGGTGGGTGCCGCCCGAAGGACGGTGCTCATGGTTCGCCTAATTGGGTCTTACTCCGGAACCCTTGGCACTCAAAGGACGATGTGAAACATATCTTACCAAAGGTCACGAGAAGCCTGCCCAAGGTGAGAATGAATATCGCTTTGCTGTGCACAAAAGCTAGAGACTTGGGCCTCCCAACTTCCAGATGTGTCAACCAACCACCGAAAGAATTTGGCGCTCTCTCAGGTGGCTTTGCGAAGCGTGACATACTCGGCAGAGCCATGTTTCCCACTGGATAGCCCTGGTCCCAGGGCAAGTCGTTGACGAATTCTCAAGAGGGAAAAGCTCTCTACGCGATGCGCAGAAACTTGCATGGAAGCGGCACAACATCCCCAAAATCTAGCCAACTATGGAGCAGTTTCTAGCCGACTTGGTTCCCATTCTGGGCTGCTAGTCGAACGCCACAGAACGAAGCCATGAACGGTCGGCTCTCCAACGGCCCAAAAGTGGCTAGATGAGATCGTCCTCTTCAGCACGGGCCTGATAGCCTGTTTGGGAGCTGTGCCGTGTCTTTGCCTCCCCCCCTACCCCACCCCTCTTCGCCTGGCACATTTCGCCCCTTCAGCCATCCTGAATCAGAAGGCTGCCGACCTGCGTTCCCACGGTGGGCTCGAGCAGGACTCTCGCCTTCAGGACGGAGGGGACTGCGTGGGATCGAGTGACAAAAAAGCCCCTGGACGACAGACCCGGCAGAGCCCCTAAGTGTTTGACCCGGCTACTCTGCATGCAAGTTCGTACTCTATACGCATATGCCTGTAGGGGCTCTCGTGCGAAGCCCTCGGCGAGCTCAAGCTTCTCTTCCGAGATGGCCCCACCGCCACGAGCCCTGAAGCCAGGAACGCCTTTCAGGGGTCACATCTCCCTCTCTCTCCCTCTCTCTCGTGATTGTCGATTTTTGGGGGCCTCATGGCCGCACGTTGCTTCAGCTCAAATCGCCCGCGAGCGCGGAGCAGAAATGGCTTAGCAGCGCAGGCAACGCTTGCTGATTCGCTATGCTGGTAGCATTCTCTCTATGCGCTATGGAGCAGGAGCGGTCGAATACACGTTACTGGCTGGGTTTTCTAAGATTGCGCGACCACCTCTTGGGACTCACCAAGCGCCTGCGCTGCTTGGTTTGCCTCTTTTCCCGACATGATGACACACCCCTGCCAAGTTGCCTCTCCTGCGGAGAGTTGACCAACACTGCCACTAATTGCCACTAAAGAACCGCGACTGGGAATCGCAACCAAGAGGACGCTTCGCCAAAACTCCCCAGCAGCGAGCAATGGCTTTGCTCCAGGCCGCAGCGCGAGATCCTTGAGTCCCCCCATTGGATCTCGCCAGAGAAGCATCCCGGAGACGAGTGGAGAGCACCCATTGGAGCCTCTCCTCTGGCCCGGCCCCAGCAATCCAACCAAGCCTTGCCTTGGCCCCCTGTGACATCTCATCACCTTGGTGATATGGCTGTACTGTACCCTCGCCCAAGGTTTGTGTGGTCCAGACGGCCGGAGAATGTACAGTAGCAGTAGTATGGTGTATGGACTCACAACCTCGCAGAAGCTCCGCTACGGACGACGATAGATAGATTTGCCCTCTCGCCCCTGTCAAGCCATCCGAACCCATGCTGCCCCACAAAACTCACGACCTTGGTTCGGTGGGAACATGGGAGGACCCTCAGTACTCTGTGCCTGCAGGGGTCTGCCTGTCTCTTAGACGACTTGAACGTTGTATTTCGAGACTAGTTGCCTTGCCTGGCAGCTGTACAATGGCTGTTTGGCCAGGTAAATACTTTATGGCTCGCATGCCCTCTTTTCCATGCTTGGATGCCGTCGTCTCTGTCGTGATCTGGGTTCGGGGTAAATTCTGATTCATGCTTGTATTCTTGTCGTCATCCCATCCGAATTTTTTTTTGTCCTTTTGATAATACCGCTCTCTAAACACTCTCCTTGCGTTACATCGCCACCCCCCAAACTTTGGCCAACCTCACCATGCTGTGATACGACCGCGACTCCTCAGCTATTTTATCAAGGCGCGCCTTGTCGACTAAACCGAGTATTCGTCGCATCGATCGACTGTCTTACGCCACCTTTTAAATGTTTCGGATTACCTGATCGCTTGAGTCGTATGACTGCACCCCCGTTCGACTGTGTGCGAGGGCATCACGACACTCTCAGTATCACAGCCTCTTGCGGCCTCTTGCGGGCGGCTTCTCTCTCTTTCCTTGATTTTGCACCTCGACGGACCACTGTATAATTCTCAACTTATACTACGCCTCTCTTTAACACAAGAGTTGCCATTTTTTCTTTCCTTCTTCTTCTGCTTCAGTCGCGCGCACCCAGGAAAAGCGAACAACGACGACATTTTCCCTGATAGGGATACAAATCATTCGACGACCACAATCGCACCTCATTCAAGGCCACTACTCCGGGTTGACCACCCTTCATCATGGCCAACATCACAGGGATCAATCTCTGCCCTGCACCATTCTACGATGCGAGCCTCTTTAGTGGCTCTAAAGGATGTAAGTGCAAATGAGGGCCAAAAGCGCCGGATCGATTCGTTGACCAGGAGTGCAGACGTCGATGGCCGGCTATGCCAGACGATTGCGGGCAAGATCCAATGCTGCCTGCCCTGCCCCATGACAGATTGGGTGTACCCAGACAGCTTCACTACTATAGGCACCGTAGCCAACTGGATGGCAACGGTCAGCGTCATCTGCTGCGTTTTCCTGCTGGTATCATGGGCGGCGTTGCCGGTGGACAAGACAAACCGCCACTACCTGAGTATCTGTTTTACCCTGGGCATCTTGCTCATGAGTGTAGGTGGCGTGGTAGCCGTTACACGGGAGAGAGCTTTGATCGCTGACTGCCGATTCAGTTGGGCTTCGTCATCCCGCTAGCAGCCAAGCCTGATCAGTGCTTCGATACCATCACCCCCAACGACATGCAGACTTTGAGCGTTTGTGGAGCGTCGGGAGCCCTGCTGATCTTTGGAGGATGGTGCGGTGTAATGTGGGCGTTCCTTCGCTCGCTCTCGCTTCACCTCCAGATCTGCTGGCAAGTTCTCGTCGGCCGCAACTTTATGATTTTTGCCCACGCCGCCGGATGGGGCGTCCCCATCATCGGCATTGTCCTCGCCCTGGTCTTCAGCGGCGTCTCGTTCCGCTTTGGCGCAACATGCCACATCAATCACAAGAACAGCCTGGCGGATCTCTGGATCCCGCTCCTCATCTTTGCCAGCATTACCGTCGTCACGACGTTCGCCACCTTTGGCTACTGCATCAAGGTCTACCTCGCCTCCCTGAACGACAACGCCGCATCGACCGAAGGATCCAGCCTCCCAACTTACACCAACAGCGTCATCACCATGTCCCCGCGACAGGCCTACCGCCGTGTCCGACGAGTCATTGCGCTTCAATGGCGAGGCATCGCCATCGTCCTTATCATCATTGCCGACGTCATCTTCTTCTCCGTCGTCTTCGTCTTCCAGGACAACATTGTTCAGTCCGTTGCCAATGATCCCCGGCTCGCCGAGAAGTGGATCTTGTGCCTTATCGGGGCGGCGGGCGACAAGACGAAATGTCTCAATGAAGCCGGCTCCTTAGTCGTCAGCGAAGCGACGGTCTCCGCTGTGCTTGTGCTACTTGCTGTGAGTACCTTGGAATCCCTCTTCCGCCAAACTCACCAGTTGCTGACCCGACCGGCGCCTTGTAGCTCAACGGCATCTGGATCCTGTTCCTGCTTGGCCGATGGACCATGGTGACTGGCTGGATCGATTTGGTAAAGTCTCTTTTCAATAGTAGAAAGAAGGAATTCGTATCGGTGGATGCCCGATACGATGTCAAGAAAGATACACGTTCGTACGAAATGCTCTCCAGAGATACGAGCGCCGTGGTAACACCACTTTCTCCAGTGAAATCCCCAACGGGCCCTAGAGCCCCCGACTACTTTGGCGAAACAGCCAGATACCAAGCACCGGCGCGATCCTACTCAAACCCACGGCCACCGCGGAGCTACCGGCCGGACTGGGATGCGCAGCAAACGTACGCCCCCCCGCAAGGCCGTGACCCGATGAACCCATTGGCCATGAACCGCATATAAGACGCTGAGCGCCTCGGCCCTAGGAAGAACAAACTGCAATTCGATCTGCGAGCAAGAAGCAGAGAAGGAAAGAGAGGAAAGACGGGAAGAGAGAAAAAAAAAGAAAGAAAGAAAGAAAGGGGCAGAGGGGTAAATCCATCTCTCGCGGCCGACGAAATCGAATTGATAAAGCCCTTGCTTAGGCACCCACCCCATGGCTAGCCATGGAACCACAACTCTTACACCCTGGAGGTGACGCCACATGCCCAGCACCTTACGATGCGGTATAATGCTGCGTCGATTACGCTCTTTACATCCCATTGTACAATTCTACCAACCCCCTTGCCGTTGACCATGTGAAGACGCAGCATCTCTATCTGCGGTTGAATGGTTTTCTCACTAAGACAAAGGACAGCGCGGCGCCACGGTCATACCCTTTTTTTTTTTTTTTTTTGTACATATTCATGGACTGTATTTTTCCCCCCCTCTTCTCTTCTTTCCTTTCCCTTTTTCTTTTTTTTTCTCTCTCTCACTTATGAAAAGGGGGTTGTCATGATGACACAGACTAGTCTCAAGACTTCCTAGACGGAACCCCTTAAGACGACCGGAGGCTAGAGTCGGAAATCCCCAGGGGATCTTCCCGTGAGCTTGTTGAATACTCCTTGGCGACAGCTTCTGGGCTTGCTGGTATTAAACCTTTTATGTAAAACAATTGTCACGATTAGCTCAAGGGAAGAGATGATGGGATGAGGCATGTGGGAACTAAAAGCACACCGGAAGCAGCGGGATGCCCGGATTATGCGAGACACCTGAGAAGGGGGGGGGGGGGGGATATGAAAAAAAAAAAGAAAAGAAAAAAAAGACAAAGATGCTAGTGCTCTGGGAGAAGCTATGCGCTGCCGACTAGTATTCAATCCTCGGAACGGTTTGCAATGATGCGCGCATCTTGGGCTTCACAGCATCTATATATATATATATATATATATATATATTTATATAATATATATAATACCTTGTATGTATACCAACCCAGTCTGGGAATCCCGTCTAGATTCACTTAGTTATCAAACAGAAAAGTCGAGTGTCTTATGAAATTACATTTTCTTATGCAGCACTAATAATAGCTTATTGTTCTCATTCAAAGGACACATGGAACTTGGCTCGGCTACGAATCGCCCGCTGCGGCAGGTACCGTCGCGACGATGTATACGCGTAAATGCGTAAGAGATTCAGTGTGTTTTCATGTACCTTCCTTGGTGGGGGCGACTTCCGCGCGCCAGGATGGGAGAGTGCCGGAAAGTACCCTGAGGGAAACCTCTTCAAGCTGGGGGGGGGGGGGGGGGGGTTTGGTGAGGTCATGGCCAAAATTTTCCGGACTCTCCGGAGCTGCCGCAGGTGCGATTGGCTGGTGACGTGACAGTCACGGATGCAACTGTGTGCCTGGTGCCGTTGCTGCTTATGAAGGTGCGACTTTTTGTTTTATTTTTATTTTTATTTTCTTTCTCGGTGTCGGGTCTGGAACTTGAATCTTTCTTCTCTTCTTTTTCTCCCGCTTTACTGGTGTGTTGTTACGCCTATATATACCCTCCTCTCGATTCCATATATACCCTCCTCTCGTTTTTCCTGATCCTTTTTGGGTGCTACGATTTGGTCCCTGACTTTGATTTGTAAGACTCACTTGCTGAGGCAACATTGAGGAGAAGCCCAGCGAGCCCGACGAGTCCAAACAGCCTTTGGTTTCGGATGGGAGCACGCGGCGTCTATGCCGGAGAAGCTGCTTGGTTGGCGAGCCCCATCAGCAGCTTAAAACAGCCTGTGGCTGAAGTAGTTATTTGAGAACATTTTGCGCAACAGGACGGCAGACATGGCGGGCAGGCGAGTTCACGCATCTGCCTTAGTCGGCGGCGGCGGCGGCGGCGGCGTTGACGGCAGCTCCCAAACCGCCAAATCCGAGCGGCATGTGCATTGGAGACAATCGGTGGATGAGTACCGGTGCTCGTCGAATTCGGATGAGGACCTGCCGCTGTTTTCTCTGCCCGAATCGATGGGGGATGTCGACGGCGTGGGCCGGGCGTGGGCGAATAAGAGAAGGACGGCGTCTCGCAAGCTTTGGCGCCGGTCGCGCCGGCTGCGACCGAGATGCACGATGGCGGTGCTGCTTCTGCTGATTCCGTTCGCCTTTTATCTTACGATGCTGTGGATTCGAGAGCAGGATTTGGATGCCAAGTGGATGCCCGATCGAGATTCGCTGCTGTTTGGCAGGAAGCCCCTGCCTGCCCCCCTGGAGAGGACATGGATCTCGAGCCACAAGCTGCCTCTGAGGACGCAAGGGCGGGATATTGTCGACGCGGAAGGCCATCGGTTCAAGCTGTCGTCCATCAATTGGTACGGTGCCAGCGATGAGCTCTTCGTCCCCGGAGGCCTGGATGTGCAGCACCGAAGCGCCATTGCCGAGACGATCAAGAAGCTGGGATTCAACAGCGTGAGGCTCCCGTACGCAGATGAGCTCGTCGTGAAGAATCCGGTGGTAGAACCGCGCCTGGTGCTCGCGAATCCGGACTTGGAGGGCCTCCGCGCCATGGATGTGTTCGAGGCGGTAACGACAGCCCTGACAGATGCCGGCATCGCCGTCATCATCAACAACCACATTACTCGGGCTGCCTGGTGCTGCGGGGCGGATCCTTGTGATGCTGGCTGGGCGAACGATCATTTGGGGCCGCTGTGCCAGGTCAAGCAGACGGAAGAGGACTGGATCCAGCATTGGGAGGCGGTCATGGGGCGAGTCGTGAACAACCCGCTGGTCATTGGAGCGGATCTCCGCAACGAGGTTCGAGGCCTCTGGGGGACGATGCCGTGGTCCAAGTGGGCAGCCGCGGCGGAGAAATGCGGCAACCGTCTGCTGAAGATGAAGCCGGACTGGCTCATCATCGTCGAGGGCACGGAGTCAGCCAACGATGTTTCGGGCGCTCGCGAGCGGCCGGTCCAGCTGGATGTCGACCACCGTCTCGTATACTCTGCTCATGGCTACAAGTGGTCTGGCTGGGGGAGCTGGCAGGGCCGGTTCGCCCAGCGGAGCTACAAGTCGTTCGTCGCGACAATGCGCCGCAACTGGGCGTACCTCCTGGAGGGCGACATCGCGCCGGTCTGGTTTGGCGAATTGGGCGCGCCGGACGACCCTTCTGTTGGCGACGCGCGCTACTGGAAGAACTTGCTCAAGTATCTCAAGTCCATTGACGCGGATTTTGGCTACTGGGCTTTGAATCCTCGCAAGGCCAAGGGCAACGAGAAGGAGTCTTATTCGCTGGTGCACGACGACTGGATCACTCCCGTGCTGGACTATAGGATGAAGGATTTGCTGGAGCTGATGAGACAATGAATTGGGATGATTTAGGCTTGAGGGGTCCTTTTTTTTTTTTTTTTTTTTTTTTTTTTAACATCCTTTTCATCTTTCTTTTCTTTCTGTTCTTTTCTTTTCTTTTCCTTTGTTTGGCTCACTATGGAATGGAGTTGTTTGGTTTCATACCCAGTTTGACCAACACTTGGTTGCGCGTTTTGAGTCTGGATGGGTAAGGTTGCTGGGCATCTGGCTTTGTCCCCATACAAGGCAATTGCGATTGCACGTATCTCATGGCGACACGCGCCATCACACGTTATCTGATGATCTTGTACGGTGCTATATATTAGAGGATGAATCGAAATGAAAAAAAAAAATGTCCTTTAATGTGTATTAGCACTGTGATGGTAGCTTCAGTAGGCCCCTTACCTTAACTTTGTTGATTTATAGTACGGAGCTTTGCCATGGTACTGTTGCCTGCTAATATTCCATGACGCCATCACGGGCGCCTCCCTGCTCTAGTGTCCTTCCGTGCTTTATCGATAAAATCAACTGAAGGGCGCTAAAATGTGGGGTCGACTATAGCTTGTTATGTGCTCCGTATCGCCGCTCCGATTCCTGTTTTTGGCCCCCCATCTCTCCCTCTCCTACGGGTTCCGCAATCAAAAACCTAACCATCTTCGCTCGCTCGTACTGCTATTTCCCACCAGTTACATACCGTATGCCCGCTGCCATTCCAATTTCTTGATATATATATATATATATATGTCCCGAGATCGCGCAGTCCGCCCGCACCGGCGAGGCTCCCCCGTTCTCGACGGTCATGGATCGCCCATCGAAGAAGCCGCCGACTCCTAGCTTTCGCAACGTCTCAGTGGGAATATGCTATGCGCAAACAGCGACGGACAGGGTGAGTCGTTTTTGCTATGGAAACGCGACGCGGCCGACTCGAACAGATGCAGAGGGACTGATATAGATGACCCCGCCATAGTTTGGGAATGACGCCCGGGCCGCGATCCGGGACCGAGAACGGGCTGCGCTGGGGATGCATCCAGAGGGCCTGGAGGCGCCCTTTGCTTGGCCAAATCTCGATTCTGAAGATGCACTCCATCCCGGCGATTCGATATATCGGCTCGTCCCGAGCATGCAGGGCTATCGAAACAATCTGACTGCATTATCGCAAGCTTACAATGTATGTATGCGCAGGAAGAGAGGCCAGCCCAACCCTGCATAGTACGGAAGAATTGACACTTGACTCTTCTCTCAGCTCTACTTTGTCGCGTATCAAGGGCATATCTTTGTCTACGTTCCTCGAAGCATTCCGAAGCAGACGATACCTCGACATCCGGACTTCCAAATTTATCCCCAGCCAAGCAAAGAGGCTGTCTCTATTGGGGGATGTGTCGACCCCGTCACTCCCCACACGATCAATCACATCATCACTGGATACCTTGGGGAAGAAGAAATTCTGGTCGCTTGTTACGATGATGGAGATGTTGTTGCGTACTATGTCAAGGAGATTGCGGGCTCTGTTTTCAGCAGAGGCGATATACCCAAGACCCAGAGGAGCTCCGGGGAAGCTTCTGCCAAGCGTCCCCCGAGGCTTCTCTTCCATGAGAATGTTGGTCATACTGCTTGGGGGCTGGCTATTCACCGCAAATCCCGTCTCATTGCCGTGAGCACGAATCGGTTCGAGGTGACAGTTTTCGCTTTTGCTCTCGCCACTTGTCAGAAGAAACCACGAGGCATTCGGGAATTTTGCGATTGCTGCCAGAGTTGCGACAGCACTGAGTCGGGCATCCCTAGGCGAGCGCGCAACTGGAGAATCGTGGTGGCTCTTGGGACTCGTGCATCCAACATCCCCAATGTCTGCTTTGTGGATAGCGTGGACGGCCAGGCCGAGAATGTATGCGCCATCGACATAAAAGGGGTCATGTGGGTGGCAGACATCTGGAAGATGTTCCAGCCCGTAGTCCGGATTCCGCCTTGTGAGCATCATTTGCTGCAAAGCGAAGAATTTTGGCCTGCAAAATCAAGGTAAGCAAACATCTGGCGAATCAAGTGACATTTAGAGGAGGTTTTCTGATTGCGATTCCTTTCTCCCCCTCTCTCCCCCCCCCCCCCTTTTTTTTTTCTTTTCTATTTCTAGGGGATGGGGCGTATTGGCTCTCCCTGAAGAAAGCTTTGTGCTGGTCAGCACTCTCGAGGAGATGCTTGGAGTGCCGGAAAAGGCACTCAACGTCTTTCAGCCGGGATCGGGATGCCCGCAGCCGATGGTGAACGTGACGGAATGCCTCGCAGCCATCCCGGACAACCCATGCCCCCCTCTGGCGTCGGGGACTAGGGCGGGTCAGTTTTACCATTATGTCCCAGTCATGTTGCATGACGAGTCTTTACATCTGCTCGCAGCCGGTATGAATCCCACGAACGACGAGAGCGACGAGAGCGAAGCCGACACAGAGGAATCGGAGGATCAAAGTGACGAAGCAAATGAACTGTACGAGGACGACGAGGAGAGCGAGGATATGGGCCAGGGATCCGAAGAAGAAGAAGAGGAGGAGGAGGAGGAGGAGGAGGAGGAAGAGGAGGAAGGCTCCGAAGAAGTCATTGTTGCTCAGGGTGTCCCTGAGATAATTGCCGTGGATCAGGGCGGCAGTGCGGTACTATTTCCACCCCCACCGGCAGGGCTGCAATTCCAACAAGCGCTACAAGATCTAGATGAAGCACTCGGACAGCTCGCTTACGCTGTACAGGAATTCCAAGAAGCCATCTCCGCCCCAGACACTCCTGAACCGACGCTGGCCCAAGTGCAAGCGCAAGCGCAAGCGCCGGGTTCACAAGATCAAGGCAGTGTGACATCGCTAGATGAAAAACGAAGCACTTTCGATGCCATATACCCGGGGCAACATGGCTACGGCCAGCTCAGCACACCACCAGTCCGGCTGGATATGGCATTTTTCCCCCACAGCGGAAAAATCCAGGCCATCCCAAGACCCACAACGCAGCTTCTCGCGTTTCTAAGGCGACCCATCGAGTTCAACAATAATACTGGATCAGCAGTGAGAGATGGCGTCAAGGATGTGACCAAACGATACCACTTTCTCCGAACGTACGAAAAGGACCTGGAGCTAAGAAGCCTTCGAGGAGAGAAGGGGATGGGTTTCAAAGAGATTGGGGTCCTGTGTCCGAACGCGGTCACGCTCGGTTGCTTCCAAGAACGAAGCGTCCGGCCGTATTTCCGCGCAACCAGCCGCTTGAGCTTAGTTATACACGTCCCAGAGCTCTCTCTCGTTGTGGCAGGGTCGCCGATTGGGCGAGTCCTGCTCATCACGCCAACAAAGCTCAGGTCGCCGGTGGTCTCGAAGGCAGGCGGGATATGGCATCACGGGTTCCGAGTAGAAAGTGTCCTGCCGCGGCTATCAGACGAGCAGACCTTTCGACCGATGTTGCGACCGCTGCACGGACTAGCAGTTGGGCCAGTGCAGGACGGCGACAGGATGAGTGGCGACATAGCGAGCCGGGCAACGGCACCGAAGCGGTTTAGACTGATGCTGCATTATCGAAATCACGATATTTTGACGTACGAGGTGACGAGAGAGGAACAGACAGGGAGGCTTTGCATCTTTTGATAGCCCGTCTTTTTGAATCATGACTGGAATGCTTGGCGTTGGCTCTAACCCTTCTTGCTTCTTTCTTTCCTCTTTGCTTCATTTTCCTTTTTTTTTTTTTTTTTTTTTTTTTTTCATTTTTCATCTTTAGCCTTGGGGTATTGCTCCTTCCTATTCGACCATGTTTGTTCTCCGAAAGGGCGGGAGGCTCGTAGGGTATTTGCGGCAACGGGACGGAAGAGACGAGGATTAATCAGGCGATATATGAAACCATATATCACTCTAGGGGCCACATAGAAGAGAGAGAGAGAGAGAGAAATAAAGAGAGGATTTTAACAGAGGTTGCATACCCAATATGGTCTAGAAGTATTTTGGCCAACTTGGGATGGACGTTGATACTAAAGACTACGACGGATGGCGAAGATGCATTTTAAATGCCTCTTTAATGATTCAAGGACAAATCTCGCCCAGCCGACTTGCTTTACAGTCCGCCATTACGACCCGGCATCGAAGCGATGGGCGAAGGAAGAAGGCTCACGAGCAGATGGTCTGTGCAGGAGAGCGGAACACGGTTCCTATGGAGGTGATGGTCACAGGTTCGGGGGCAGTGTAAAGAGGGTCGTCGATGGAGAGGCGGCTTTGTAACCTCCAGCTTTGATACTGTTATGCGCTACCACTAGGTACAGCACAAAGCTCGCTGGCCGCTCCGTGATCGTAATCATATGTAGGTCGGTTATACATGCATGTATGATGTACTCGCATGTACAACAACACAACTTACAAAGAACGAAGGGCGCCTCTCCATGTTGCCCGATGCCAAGAAGCGGGAAAAGCCCTTGGGGGATGAAAGGCAAAGTTGCAAGAAGAAGAGCCAAGCTTTGGACTTGTACGTATCCAGAAGAGCGGCACGAGGGGCCGATACGCACACGGCTAGGCTGCGGCTCCGCAAATCGCCAAATTAGGGTTTCTCGAACGTAATGAGCAAGCGGGCCCGTGATTGGCTGGCTGGCCTCTGATAACGAATGGGGGGGGGGCTCACATATTTGCTTTTGGTGCTGGCGCCGAAAATAAACTTGAGATCAAATTTTGTTGGTGGCCCCCCCGTCCCCGTGGTGTGAAACATTTTTGCCCATGCTCGGGGAACGGAGGATCTCTCGAGGCAAAATCTATTCGCTGGTACGTGCTGTATCCAACTAGATCGATGGGGGAGAGCCCCGGAGGGAGGGGGGGGGGCGGGGGAGGGCGCGAGAAAGGGGATTGGCCCTGGGGTAAATGAATGGGATTTTCCTACTCTCTCTCTCTCTCTCTCTCGCTCTTTTTGGGGGTGCCACGAGATTTTCTCGGGTTTGGTGAATATGGGGGGGGGGGGGGGGTTTGGAAGGCTTTTTTTTTTTTCTGGAGAGGATGGGAGAACAGGCGGAGGGTTCGGCATGCACACGTGAGGCTTGTCGTCGTCGTCCTGACTTTTTTTTAGGACCAAAGCATGGGGTTTTTTTTTTTTTTTTTTTTTTTTTTTGCCTCTCCGGAAGGTCGGTTCACGGCATGTCGTTGTTCTCTTTTCCTTTTTTTTTTTCCTTTTTTTTTCTTTTTTTTTGCCTGCATGTTTGAGAACATTTTGTTTCTTTGGAGTCGGCAGCCCGCGAATGCCGGAACAGCCCCCGTCCTCCCCTCCCTTGAAGAGAGGCCCGTGATCGGCGGTTGACTTGCGAAGAGAGAGCGACATGCGACTTCAGATGGCCCGTTCTCTAACCGAGAATATGTAAAAAAAAAAAAAAAAAACTCACGGGTCATCGCACCCTCACTTTGACAAGTTGCGTACTGCTACTACTACGTACTACTACTCCGTACTCCGTATATACTATCCAGTTACTCCGCAGTTCTTCACCTTATAGTCTTTCCCCCCCACCAAAACGCCCCAATCATGCCGGCGGCGCTCCCGTTCCAAAGAGTGGGCTTATCAACACTTACATGATGAAGTGACGGCATTGACGGACTGGGGGGTTGGCAAGTAACTCGTGCTGCTACGTATCTCCTTTTTTGCGGCGCTCCGGTATTTTTCAGCAACAAGCTGAAGGGAGCGCAAGGCACTTTGCATGTGTGTGAAGGGCAGGCAAGCATCTGAGTAAAATCTGCGTGCGACAATTCGCCCTAATGCAATGCACCCTCCCCCCCCCCCCCCCCCCTTTTTAACTTCTTACGGCAAGGGGGGGGGGGGGAGAGAGAAAAAAAAAGAGAGAGAGAAAGGTGTCTTATCTCTTCGGATTGTCGGGCCCGGTTGTCTCTTTAGAAAAGGACAGCAAGTCAAATTGGTCTCTCGGGCTGCACGAGCCCAAGAATGGCCTTTTTTTTTTTTTTTTTTTTTTTGGCAGGGAGAGAGAAAGAGAAAGAGAGAGAGAGAGAGAGAGAGAGAGGCAAACAGTCGCATTGAAGTCTTTTTGCCTGGAAACGACAACGCCGGATGAATTCACGTCGATTTTTAAATTTCCCATCAAGCAAAGCAAAGAGAAACAAAAGAGAGAGGACCCAAGGGGGGGGCCGGTTTGTAATACTTAGTACGTACTGCGAAACTGATCAGGGTCGGAAGTTTGCTGCCTTATCCAGCCCCCGAAAAATTAAATTAAATAAAATAAAAAAAAATTCTTTTTTCCGAAAATCGATTATATTATTGCCCTCCCTTGCTTGCTTGCTTGCTTGCGGCCTGCCCGATACTCAGCCGATACTTGGCTTCACCAGCAATGGGCGCTGCATTTTGCAAGTTCTCTAGTTGTCACTTTTACGCTAGTGCACTTGCCGACTAGCGCTATCTGGTAAAAAAAAAAAAAAAAAAAGGTACATGTACTCTGGTACATACATACCTTGTGTTCCTACTTGGCGATTTTGATTACCGTATCTTGCCTTTTGTCGTACGTACCTCGATTACATTGAAGTACCTAATGTACCTTACCTTCCAACTCCGAAAACCTTATCTCTTTGGTACCCTCGTATCTTTTGTTCCTGCTTCTGTGTTGGCGTTTCTGCCCGCTGTTTTTTTTTTTTTTTTTTTTTTTTGGCTTCCCTTTGCTCTTTCCTGAATGTTTGGACGATTAAGTAATGATGATTCTCAATTTTTTTTTTTTAAAAAAAATAAAGAAAGTAAGAAAAGGGGGAGAGGAAAGAAGGTGATTTTTTTCTTCTTCTCCAAACATCCTCTCGTCAATCAATCCATCGAATGATTCATCCCATGTAATATCCGCGGCTTCTTTTTGCTCTTATCTTTTTTTTTTTTTTTTTTTTTTTTTTTTTTTTGCCTTTCGCCTTCATGCCTTAGAGCAAAATGGCGGATTTGCGCCGCCCTTCGAACTAAGCCCTTAGTCGCAGCCTTCGCCCCAAGATAACAGTTAACGAGAAGAGAGAGAGCCGTTCGATGTGCTCCCCCCCCCCCCCCCCCGGTCTCCGGAAGCGCCCACCGAGCTCAACACAACTGGCGAAGAGAGACAGAGAGAGAGAGAGAGAGAGAGAGAGAGAGAGAGAGAGAGGCGGATGGCGCACCCCTGGTGTCTTATCTTTTGGCCTCAAGCCGACACCCTGTCTGGGGTAATTGGCCCCCAGCATGTGGACGCCAGGGCTGGGCCGATGAGGAATTTAAAAAAAAAAAATTGAAAAAAAAAAGAGAGAGAGAAAAACAGGAAAAAAGAAAAAAAGAAAAAAAGGAAAAAGAAAAAAAAAAGAAAGGCGTGGCGGGCCCTCGACCTTGGCTCAGCCAGCCTTGCACCCGGTTTGTCGCCGCGCCGCCTGTCGAAATCGGGGGTTGAATCCGCTGTTCCCTGCGAGGTGGAACGACCAATGCGTACGAGTACTCGCTGTGCTGCGCGTATGTACGAGTATGTACGGAGTATATACAACACGGCTTAGCCTGTTCGTTATCTCCAAGCCTCGTCCTCGTCCTCTCTCCCGTCTTTCCTATCTCTCTCCCCCTCGCCTCTATCCTTCCTCTCTCCTCTCTCTCTTCCTCCCTCCTGCACGCCTTATCTCTCTTACTCCGTAGTCGAGCCTCCAAAGGCATCTCACTTCTGCAACCTTATCAGAAACCGCTTGCCGTACAGAGCTTTTGGCTCGCGCGGGACATCGCCTTGGTTGTGCCGGCATTCCGACCTATCCTCGATTTCTCCTCGTCTCGTCTCACGTCTCACTCCGCGTCCTATCCCCTCGTCGGTCTGGTCCTCGTGGGCTGCCTGCTCCAACATCTGCTCGACAAAAAAAAAGAAACCCCCCCCCCCCCCCCCGGATTTCGCTCGCCTAACCCACCATGTCCTACGCCCATCTCGGGGCTCCGACCGTGTTTAACGGGACAGGCTCCCTTGGGGGTAATGCCAGTATGTAACGATCGTAGTTCTCGCCTCGCCTCGACCCGCTCCCCGTTCTCATGTGGCATATACATGCTCCCTGCTACGCTACCCGTCTGCAAGTCATGATCGCGATGGCGAAATGGGGCCCCAAATGACTGACAAGCCCTTGCTCCAGGGACCGAAAACCTGAACCAATGGTATCAATCCGGAGATCAGGCCTTCATTCTGGTGAGCGCCTGCATGGTGCTTCTCATGGTTCCAGGCGTCTCTTTTCTCTATTCGGGTCTGGCCCGCCGAAAGTCGGCCCTCTCCATGCTCTGGGTCACCCTCATGTCCTTTAGTGTCATCGTCTTCCAGTGGTACTTTTGGGGCTACTCTCTAGCCTTCAGCTCGACCTCCAGCAATGGCTACATCGGCAACCTCAACCACTTTGGGCTCCAGAGGGTCCTGGCCACGCCGTCGATTGGCTCTCCCCTGATCCCCGCCCTCCTCTACTCCTTCTACCAGATGATGTTCTGCGCCGTTACCGCCTGTCTGACCGTCGGGGCCGTTGCCGAGCGTGGCCGGGTCGTCCCGAGCATGGTTTTCTGCTTCTTCTGGGCCACCCTGGTCTACTGCCCCCTGGCGTACTGGGTGTGGAACGCCAACGGCTGGGCCTTCCAGAAAGGCGTCCTCGATTATGCCGGTGGTGTCCCTGTCGAGATCGGCTCCGGCGTCTCGGCCCTCGCCTACTCCTGGGTCCTCGGCCGCCGTAACGAGAAGATGATGATGAACTTCCGGCCCCACAACATCTCCCTCATCACCCTCGGCACCGTTCTCCTTTGGTTCGGGTGGCTGGGCTTCAACGGTGGATCCTCTTTCGGGGCCAACCTCCGAGCCGTCATGGCCTGCTGGAACTCGTGTCTCACGGCCATGTTCGCGGCCATGACTTGGTGTCTCCTTGATTTTCGCCTTGCCAAGAAGTGGTCCATGGTCGGCTGGTGCTCTGGAACCATTTCCGGCCTCGTCGCCGCCACTCCCGCATCTGGTTTCATCACCCCATGGGCCAGCATCATCTTGGGTGTCGTTGCCGGCGTCTGCTGTAACTTTGGCACCAAGAGTAAGCTGCTTTCTCTCATAGCCTCAACTCTCAGGCCTTGGGGCCCCCCCAGAGATTCTAACTGGTGTTCGCAGTCAAGTTTTTCATCCGGATCGACGATTCTCTCGACGTCTTCGCCGAGCACGGCATCGGTGGCATGGTCGGCCTCATCTTCAACGCCTTTTTCGCTAGCGGTAGCATCATTGGCCTCGACGGAGTCAACAGCGGCGCCATTGGCGGCTTCGTCGATGGCAACTATAAGCTCATTGGATGGCAGATTGCTGCCATCGTCTCGGGCTCTGCTTACGCCTTTGTCATGTCCGCTGTCATTGCTAAAATCATCGATCTCGTCCCCGGCCTGAAGCTGCGCGCCTCCGAAGAAGCCGAGCTCCTTGGTATGGACGATGACCAGCACGGCGAATTCTCATACGACTATGTCGAAGTTCGACGCGACTTTTTGGCTTGGAGCCCCCAGCGCGAAGAGCCCGCTCACGAAAGCACAATCATAATTGAGCCCCAGCACGGCATTCAGGAGCATGCCAATATGGCCCGCTCCGCCAGCTTGGCCGATACACAGAATGAAGAGAAGAAGCCCACTTCCATGTCCGGGGACGATAGGGAACGATCGGAGAGCGCCGAGAGCAGTCGGATCAACGGGAAGCGTGCATAAATCTGCTTCGTTGCCCCTTGCCCCCCCTTCCCTTTCTTTCTTTCTTTCTTCTTTTCTTCTTTTTTCTTTGCTTTTATTTTCTTGTCCTTTTTTTTTTTTTTCTTATTAACAAAAAGGGTGCGGCCGTACAAAAAATTCGCACATTGTTCTCGTGATATTATTTGTCCTCGCGGTTTTCTACTTCTCACTGCGACACTGTATTTTGTCTCTTCACATTTGTATATATCTTGGGTCACATGTGTCAGCGGGCGTTTCTGGAGCATTGTTCCTGCAGGATAAGGGAGGGATGGCATAACTTATATAAAGCGCGAACCTTTCTTTTCTTTTTTTTCTTTTTTGTAGATACCATTCGTGCGGATGGATGACTATGACTGAATATTACGATGTTTTGAATTAATCTCTGCTTTTTTTTTTTTTTTTTTTTTTTTCATTCATCTACTTTTCTCTGTTCTTTTTCTTTTATATATATATATATATATAAAGCAATGTGCTTGTCATGTGCCTGCTTGACCAACTACCCTGTGCATGTCTGATTTTGGTGACATTGCAGATGATAAGAGCATTCAAGAGCATTCAAGAGCTATTTGGTGGGTTTATGTTGGGTTTATCTATTTTATTTTATTTATCTGCCCTTTTCTTTTTATTTCATTTCTCTTTCTTTCATTTCTCTTCTCTATCCATTCCTCCGGGTTTTCAAAAAAAAAAAAAAAAAAAAAAAAAAACTTATATCATTTTGGTAAATGTTTAGAGTAGAGGCCTCATTCATGAATGACTAACAGTTCATAAAACGTCAAATCCTAAACAATCTGTATGCTAGAGGGACAATTGAAAAAAATCTATTTTCAAGTTTTCAAGAAAAAAAAAAAAAACCTCATGATAGAGAACAGATCTGCAGCTGACACACGCACGCACACACACACATGTTATTCCGATGCCGACGTTTTCTACATCAAATCCACCCATTCTTTTCTTTTCCGAGGCTCGATCTCGACCAAAGTTGAAAACTCACTCAACAAAGATGTCCCTCCTTTGCGCCATATAATTTGTTTTTCTGCCTTTTGAAAGATGATCGTTGATTCATTAAAATGATATATATATAAAAAAAAGAATCTTTCTTTTCATCAACATTGAAGAAATAAACAGTAAATTGGTCTTTTCTTCTTCTTCTTCTTCTTTCTTCTTTTTTTTTTTTTAATAAAAAAAAAAGGGGGGATCTGTTTTTAGTTTGGAACGCCGTCGGTAATTTTTCCATATGGTTCCTTTGGGTAATCTCCATAGCAGGCATGATCGAAGCTCGCTCTGGCCGACATGCCCTCTTGTATCCCGACAAAGGTTTCGAATTCGCACCAGCCGTCCTTGCGGCTGGCATCGCACTCGGGGAAGCTTAGGCCCAGGGGGAGCGTTCGTTGGTTGAGGACAAAGTGAACGTACTTTTGCTCTTCGCCGCGGAGATAGCCGTCGCGGTTTGGCGAGACAGGCTTCGGCGTTTTGATAATCTCAATGTCGAGACGGGCCCCAAAGGGAGTGATGTGTGAGACGGTAAAGTTGTGGTGCCCGGGATACCGGTCGGCCGGAAGCTCGTCGGCGAATTGACGGAGGCCAAAGGCGGCGAGGATGGAAACAATGTTGGTATCGTGAGAGAAGTCAAAGTAGAGACTCTGGTTCAGCGGGAAGGTTTCGGTGTTGTCATCCAGGGTGACGTTGATTTGTGACCCGGAATAGCCGAGGGTATGATTCTTGAGCCGAGCGAGGACCTCCTGTTGGTACCCGATACCGGTCGCCCTCTGGATGCGTGAGCTCGGCATTAGCGTTCCGAATGTCTTGAGCTGCGCAAGCTACTTCCATCAGAGGGTCAAGTGGTAAGTGGTAACATAAACATACCCCGACAGGACTATGGAAGGCGCTGCCTCCTGCGAACCACACGTCGACGGAATAGCCGAAGCCTTGCCACTCTTCGTAGGTGAACAAATCGCAAAACATGCTGAAGCCGTACGCCACCGTCTCGTAAGGGCACAAGGTCTGAGCAGAGTATACGTCGTCAATGGTCCACTCGAATCCTTCTGTCATGGCCCGGAAGCGAAACAGGGCTATCTAGCGTTAGCCGCGTTTGCCGCGTTTGTCATTCTCATGTGGGCAGAGCAGAGAGGTAAGGACGAGGACGACGAGAGGCATACCATCTTGGAGGTAGATATTGATCCACGTCCGCTTGGCTTCATCGGCTGATGTCTTGGAATGAGCATTGGGGCAATTGAGGTCCCCTGCTAGGGAATTGTTGAAGCCGCCAGCTTCGATGATGACTTCGATGGTTACGTTGTTCGTCCTAGGACTTGTCAATCGTTGGCTTCACCAGAGGGGGGGAGAATGAAAGCAGAATTAAAAAAAAAAAAAAAGTTGCTCACCATTCCAGCCCAAAAAACCCTGCCATCCAGTTCTCGGCCGACTTGAGCATACGGTCTTGAGTCTACATCGAAGTCAGTACCAAAGGCCGGTTTGGCGGGTTTTGGCGGTGCTCGGGATGGTTAAAAAAAATTGAAAAAAAATATAAATAAATAAAAAATTGAAAAAAATTGGAAAAGAAATTGGAAAAAAAAATTGAAAAAAAAATTGAAAAAAAAAAAAAAAAAAAAAAAAAACCCTCACCGTTGTGCGGGCAATAATCTTGCTCTTTGGATTGTACAGGCTGCCGTACATGTAGCTGTGGAGGACCCCTGAACGGACGTCAGCTCCCGGGGAGGCCTACACGCACACCGCGCGTCCCAACCAAGCATCTCCGCGCTTACCAGAGTTGTACAGTTCTTGACGGCCCTTGGGCACCAGGATCTCGGACCCAAGGTGATACTCCCACCCCTTGAGGAAGCTCAAGGGCCCTTTGGGGTTGAACTCGGCAGAGGCATTGGAAATGCGCTGGGCGAACTGGACAAGGCCGACTCCGGAAGTGGGATAGCGCGCCCCGTGGCGAGACAGCATCTGGACCTGGACGATTTCAGCTCCCTGGGGGAGCGGGTACTCGTCAACGCCAAACCCCGGGGAAGGAAAGTACGGAGACAGGTAGCCCATCATCTTGAAGATGGTGTCGTCGCCCGGCCCCATGCCGCTGACGGGGATGGCCGTCTGCAGCGGCTCATTGGGCACAAAGGTGGCGGTAGGATCAAAGGTCCTGGTCTGGGCCAGGAAGGCAGCATGGCCGGTGGCTGTTGGCCCGGCCCACAGCTCCGGCGATGTCTGGAAGTACTGGGGCACCTTGCTGGGGCGACACGGGCAGGAGGCGGAGCGGCGGCCGGGGATGAGGTACGGCAGCGACATGTAGAGGTTGGACGCCAGGAGCAGGACGAGGGCCACGACCAGGACGAGGACGGCGGTGCGGTAGCGGCGATCGGCGCGCGCGTGGCGCGGCGGCAAATGGCTGGTCGACGACGCGGCCTCTTCCTCGATGGCATCTTGCAGGTCGTCTTGGAGGACGGGCTGATAGCCTGACGAGCCGCCGCGGGAGGCGGGCTTGCCGATTGGCTGCTGGGGCCGCGAGGCTGCGGGCTTGGCCATGGGGGGGTGTTTTTTTTTTTTCTTTTTTTTCTTTTCTTTTCTCTTTTTCTGATGGCGATGCCGCCCTGTCCCGCGTGAGAGAGAGAGAGAGAGAGAGAGCCGGGGGGGGGGAGAAGGTTAGAGAAGAAAGGCCCCCCGCGTCGCAGGCGTTGCGAATGGGCAGGGCCAATCGAGACGGGGACAGAGACGGATCGAGCAGAAGAGAAGGAAGAAGAAGAAGAAGAAGAAGAAGAAAAGAAGACAAAAAGAAAGGAAACAAGATGAACAGGATCACGAGACGCGGGAGGCCTGGTCTTCGCTCAGCTCCCTGAATGTTGCGGCTGACGGCGCTGCTCCAACCCGTTTCTCGTCTCCTGGGCCCCCCCCCTTGTCCCAAATCCGACGGCACGGTTCGATACGATACGAATCGCAGCAGCAGCAGCAGCTTCGTAGTTTTAGCGCCGCCCTAGCATGTATCTGCCGGGTCCGATTTCATGGGGTAAAATAAAAAAAAATGAAAAAGAAAAGAAAAGAAACCAAAAAAAAAAAAGATTGAAAAAAGAAAAAAAAAAAGGGGGGGGGGGGGGGGTTGATGGAGGCGCCCTTGTGGTCTCGGACTGGATTGGAGCAACGGAAGAAGGAAGATTGGGGATGATGATTTTTAGGGGCGGGTCGAGGGTTTGGCAAGGGGGGGGCAGCTGAAGAACATTTGTCCGGGGGGGGGGGGGGGGGAAACCAGAACTGAGACAAAGGCCCCGCAGATTTTGGGGCGTTCAGCAGGGTTATAGGTACGTACTCTCCCCCCCCCTGTAGAGACGGCGTTTGACAGTGGTTTCTTTTTATTTATTAATTTTTTTTTTTTTTTTTTTTTTAGCGGCTGGAGCTGAAGACAAACAGTAAGTCAGGTAAGTCAGCCAACAGAACAGGTTTTTAGTAGCCGTTGCCGCTGAAAAAAATAAAAATTAAAAATTAAAAAAAAAAATAAAAAAAAACGGAGCGCGTTGGGCCGCACCCGGCAAAATTTCATCAATAACCCGCAGAATCTCTAAGATAATTTTTTTTTTTTGTCATTTTGTCTTCGTTCCGTCTCTACTTTCCCACAGGGCTTTTTTTCATTTTTATTTTTATTTTTATTTTTATTTTTTATTTTTTGTTGTTTTATTTTGTCTTTGTCCTCGGTCATTCGGGCTCGAGCTTGGTTCGCTGTGTCACGTGCAAAAAAAAAGGACCAAAAAAAAAAAGACCAAAAAAAAAAGGGGGGGGAGGCCAGCGCTAAACGCCGTTTGCCGGCCGCAATTTTTCTTCTTCCTTTTCCTTATAGCGCGCCGTTCCATCACCTGCAAAAACCAAGACCATTCTGGATAAAGTTGGTTTTTCTTTTTTTTTCTTTTTTTTTTTCCTTTTCTTCTTTTCTTCCTTTCTTTTTTTTTTTCTTCTTCTTTTTCTTTTTCCTTTTCTAAACCCCCCCCCCCCCCCCACCTTCCCCTTCTCTTTACCTTCCCCTTCTCTTTACCCCCCCCCCCCCCCTTTCTCCTTGCCTCCTCACTCTTCTTATTGTAATTTTTTTTAATTAATCTCCTTCTTTCTTCCTCTTCCTCCCCCTCTTCCGCCCGCTCACCTGGCAAAAAAAAAAGAAAAAAGAAAAAAAAAGAAAAAAACAGAAAAAAAAAAGAAAAGTCCGCTCGACAGTCTCACCAAAGTCCGCAGCTCAGCTATTCCTCCTCTCCCCTTCCTCTCCCTCCCCCTTGCCTCGAGTCTCTCTGCCCCCAACATGTCCGTGTTTTGTCGCGCCTAGTGAGTTCGAACCTTTTTTCGACCAACCCTTGCCGCGGTGTAACTTGGCAAGTTGATGCATGTATCGTGTCAGAGCGGCCCAAAAAAAAAAAAGACGTTTTTGCTCGCAACAACTGCCGGGCTGAATCACCCCCCCTGGTCTCGTGACCCCTGTTATGCAAATGCTTGGGGCGCCTCATCCAAATGTCTGGTCCGGCGGGCTCCACTCTCAACATCATGAGTTCTCTCCGAATCTCTTGTCTTGGACGCCGGCTGTAACTCGTAAACTAGCCAGCCCGCTCAATCAATACTATGACTTATGAGTAGTTAGTTGCGTTTTGGCCGTGCGAGAGTTGGCTCTTGAGGGGGGCATTGGAGTTACTTGCCAAATAAAAAAAGAAAAAAAGAAAAAGAAAATTGAAAAAGAAAAAGAAAAGTTTATTGAAAAAGAAAACAACAAAAAAAAAAAGGAAAAAAAGAAAGAAAGAAAGGAAAAGAAAAGAAGAAAAATGCCTGCACAACAACTTCCCGACCACGAAATCCGTCAGCCGGGCAGCCATCACCTCAACCCCGATGCAGAGGCGAACGAACCAACCGCTAACAACAATATGCACACTTTTTGTTATTTCGGTCCAGTCTATCTAGTGTCTAACATAGTCTATGCCGTTCCCCAGGGCCATGAGGAGGCGCGCTCCGGCGGAACTGATCCGCGCTTGGCTCCCAATCTATAGTTTCGTCTAGAGCGAAGAAAATCAATGGCCAACAAAAAAAAAAAAAAAGCAAAACCTGAGGAGGGTTTGGCACCAAAACTCCTTGCAAACCCCCGTCTATATTAGTTCTTTCCACCACCAGCCCCCCCCCCTTTTTTTTTCTTCCTTCTTCTTCTTTTCTTCCTTTTTTTTCTTTTCTTTTTTGGTTTTACTAGAGGGTCTTCATCCACGCAGGTGGGGATGCCTTCCCTCTCGATTAGTGGCTCTCTCTCTCTCTCTCGCCCCAAAACCTCCTTTCCCGCCATTTCCGCGCGGTAGGTGGCATGTCTTGATCGTGGGAGTCTTTTTTTTTTTTTTTTTCAGCATTCCAATCAGCTCAACGTCTGCTCACCCACCCTAGCTAGCTAGTTAGTTTGGCTGGGACCGCAGAGGAAAGTAGCCAGTCGGCATGGGCTCAAGGTGCCACACCCTGGTTCCCGTCTGGCCAAAGGCCTTGTCCCACTCGTGCTGCAGCTCCAGAGGGATGCTCCATCCCATCTCGTCGTCACGGAGCCTCATGCGCACAAGGTGCCTGCGCTGGCTGGCCTCTGGGCCGTTGACGAAGCCCTCGCGGCGGTGGAGGATCGCCAGGTTGTTGATGAAGTGCATGTCACCTGGCCGTGTGCTCATCTCGAACCTGGTCGCCTCCGCAATCTCTTGGATTGCGTCCAGGGCCTCGACCTGCCCGGCGCTAAGGGCGGGCAGGTGGGCAGGCCTAGCGTGGCTTGCGCTTCCCATCAGAGCGGCTCGGCCAAAGTTGGCAATCAGTCGGCCGTCCTGGTAAAAGAAGACGGGTCGGCATTGGAACTTGGGCCTAATGTGGTCGCGCGCGTCAACTGCGTTAGCTTCTGCCTCGTGCGGGCACTTTGCGTCGGGCGCAAGACAACTCACAGGGCGAACGGCCAGTCAGATCGAGCCAGGGTTCGGATGAGATCTGGGCGGGTGGCCGCGAGCACGTTGTAGACCGTGTAGGCCGACGCGATGATGCATTTGCCCCCCGACTTGGCGGCGTTCCTCGTCAGCCAGCTTACAATGTCTCCCGCCTCCTCGTTGTGAAAGGTCTGTTCATTTGCCTCTGCGTCAGCCGCCAGGCGGTTGGGAACCGGACTTGACATGACTTACAATCGGAGCAGTCGAGTGGCGGTGGTGCTCGGCCGTTTGCTTGGACGTGGAGTCGGCGACGATGTGAACTAGATGGAGAGGCGTCAGACCTTTTTTTTTTTTTTTTTTTTGAGAGAACCCGACATTGGTTGCTTCCTTCTTACCCAGCATGTTGCCTTTCTTATCCTGGCGGCCGCAACGATTCGCAATGTGAGCCTGGACGCCGAGATAGATTGTCGTCATGTCCTCCACGGAGTACTGCTTCGAGTCCAGTCCCCGGAGAAGGGCAAAGCCGTTGCCTTGGTAAAGGTCGCGGCGCATGCGGTTCAGCACGTTGGGGCCAACGGTGGGAAGCGGGAAAGTGTCAGGGGTGACGAGGTCTCCGTCCAACTCGAGAGCTACGTTCCGTTAGCAAAGCCGGCTGCGGAAGAACCTTGCCTTGCTCTTGAGACGGCGGCCGGCTTACCCTTGAAGTGCTTGAGGGCAGCCTCAATCTCTTGGATTTCTTCCGCCTTCAAGTGGTGGACGTAATCGGACTGGCGAGCAAACTGCTGGCCTGTCCACGCCAAAGGCGACTCCAGGACGGAGGGGAACCCGGCGGGCAGGCTCGGCATCTCCGCAGGGGGAGCCGGCAGCTTGATGTCCTGGTGAGGAGCGACGAGCTGCGAGTTCACAACTGGACCGGCCACGGTGGACGCCATTGTTAGATGATCACGGGCGATTTGCTGGCCGTTGGAGGTGGGCTTTCAAGTTTAGATGGGCGGGTAGAAGGCAAAGAATGGCAAGACCTCTAACAAGTCGAAGAAGAAGAAAAAACCCAAAAGAAAGAAAAGAAAGAAGGAAAAGAGGGAGAGAGGAAGCGAGTGTGTGTGCGTGTGTGCGTGAGAGTGAGAGTGAGAGTGAGAGTGAGAGAGAGAGTGAGAGCGAGAGTGAGGAGAGAGTGTGTGAGTGTGAGTGTGAGTGTGAGTGTGAGTGAGAGAGAGAGAGAGAGAAGGAAAACGATCAGGAAGCAAGATCGAGGCCAGCTTTATAAACTTTTCCAAAAAAGATGCTTTACCGCAACTCGGCCTCGATGTGGCCCCCTCCCCCCCCTTCCCCTCGTACCTTCCCGGCAAAGTGTTTGCAAGAGACAGCTCCTCTCTTCTCTCTCTCTCTCTCTCTCTCTCTCTCTGTGTGTGTGTGTGTGTGTGTGTGTGTGTGTCTGCCTCTTTGTCTGTCTGTCTGTCTGTTTGTCTGTCTGTCCGTCTCCGCATGTTCTAGATTCTGATTGCGACAAACCAGACCCGCTCAACGGTCCCCGGGAGGAGGCAGCTTGACATGCTTAGCCCAGTCTCCCGGAAAAGCAAAAACAAAAAAGCAAAAAAAAAAATAAAAATAAAACAAAAAAAAAATAAAAAAAAAACAAAGCAAATATTTGAGCCTCAATAGCGTCCCCCCCCAGCCTGCCAAGCCCATGTACTCACGTCGGGAACCAGCTCCCGGGTCCCGTGCCGTCCGTCGGAGGAAGCCACCTTTTTGACCAGATTCCCTGCCGGACCGCCGCCATTAACGGCCTGGGGGAACAGAGTATTATGACATGGCGCGGGAAGGGCAGAAAGGGCACACGGCAGCCTCCCAGCGGTAAAATCGACCTGGCCTTTTGTTCCTGCCTTTTGTTCCTGCCTTTTGTTCCTGCCTTTTGTTCCTGCCTGGCCCGGAGATCAGCACCAAAGGCAAGGTGCAGGCGCAGATGAGACAAATCTGGCAAGGGACAGCGGCGTTGAGACATCGGCCGGACACCTCGTATCCACCACTCCTATGGTAATAGCGTATCTTCGGGCACCTCCAGATCCCAAACTAAACAAGGCCTTGTTGACCAGGCTATCCTCCCAATAGAGAGAGAGGCATTCCTTTTTTTTTTTTTTGTTTTTTTTTTTTTTGGCTAGCTGTCTTGTCTTTCATGTCTTTTCTTTTTTCTTTCTTTCTTCTTTTTTTTTTTTTTTTTTTGCTTTTTCTTCTTCTTTTTTTTTCTTCTATATTATTTTCTTTGCCTTTTTTCTTCTTTCTCTTTCCCATTCTCCCCCCTCATACAAAAGGCTTCTCTTTTCTCCCCCCCCCCTTTTAAATTTCCGCCCTGTCCTCTTCTTTCTTTTTTCTTCAGGTTGGTTCCCCTCAGCCTACAATCAGCCCTTCATCCACCCCAGAAAAGCAACCAAAGCTCACCCCTCTTCTCGCGTTAATGGGAAAGCAGCGGTCAGAGCCCTCTGCCTATCCCCGTTTGCCAAAATCCCCTGAGTGATGTTGCTACCCTACTGCTTCTATTCCTTAATATCTTGGCATTGGACGGGAGGTTGCGTCGTCATGTGTCGCCGCTAGCTACCCGGGAATCATCGGCATAAAAAAAGGGACCGCTACAAAGCATTCTTCTTGCTTGTTTGCCTGAAGAAGGGCTCGGCCGTCGACGGGAGGGAGCAGCCTATCCTTCTTATACTAGGCACCCATTTATCCTGGTATTCCAAAAGCAGGTGGTAACGATCGGATACAGGCTCAAATGCCGTGAAAGGGGCCGCCTGCTGGCTCCGTGATTGCGCCGCATGGCCGTTTGCATCCCGTCACACTAACGTATGGCAATCTCGCAAATAGTTTTGATCGGCGATAGGCGGCGAGGAAAGACAAGATAAAGATGGACTGCATGCTTGGCTACCAGTAGCGCGCTTCTCTCCTCCGCCCACGCGCCATCGTCGTTTTCAGAGCGTCTACCGTGTGCGTTCAGACCACTGACTACTGACTGATATATGTTCCACCCCATGACCGTATCAGCCTGCGAACAATGGCTGCGCATCAGGCCCTGGGCCCATCTAGCGTAGACCCTTGACATGCCAGCAAGGAATAAGTAGATACGCATCTCGGCCGACTCGTCAGAACAGCTTACTGTAAGGTAACTAACCCATGAATTTAGATCCTATCCCTGTCTCTGGGTACCTGCATCACGCAGCTAGCCCTCTCACACAAACTAGCAGGTAGCAGTGCCACCATCCATCTCACCGCTTCAAACAAGGCATCGTTGCCACCTAGTAGGATTGCTAAAAAGGAAAAGAAGGGGGAAGAAAAGGAAAAAGAAACCCCCCCCCCCCCAAAAAAAAATAAAAGAAATAAAAAAAATAAAAAAATAAAAACAAAAAAAATAAATAAATAAATAAAAGTGGGCAAAAGCAAAGAGTTGAAATTACAAAATGGTGGACCTTGGCTGCCATTTCTCTTCGAATAGCTGGCTGACGAAAAAGTAGTCTTCCTCAAACGCCCCTTTGGCACGGATTTGCTCCCAATCCTGCTCTACATAGAATAAAGCAGCCACCGATGCGTTAGCGCTGGCCCGGGAGTCTGGTCCCCTTGGAGGTGTGTGTGTGTGTGGGGGGGGTATCGGGGGACTCACTATGCCGGTGAACGTAGGCTCTGGTCGCGCGAACAAACTGGATCTTATCCTCATCTAGATGCGCTAACGTCCGCAGATCTTGGTCTTCGCACTCTTCCGAGAAGGGGGTGACCCCCTTGTTGCAGTAATGAAAGTGCGCCAGAATAATATTTGCTCCTGCATCGCCGTTGCCATCGGATACCAACTTGTTAGCCACTACGCCTGTACGACGTCGGGAAGGGGGCGGGTCTCACCCAGATGATACTCTTGGACCTTTCCTTCGCGAGCAAACCGACGCTGCAAGGGAAGCCAGGTTAGTACCTAGGATGCATGGATACGCAGACTTGGGCCCCTTGGCCCCCCAGATAACGGCCTGTCGCCCGTGTCTCTCTCTCCCTCATCAACACCGCTCTCCCACTGGAGGTGGACTCACTTTCATGCCATGCTTGCGGGCATAGGCGGCATCGTGCTTGGTGATGAGCGCGACATTGTGAAGCAAAATAAACGTCACCAGATAAGTCACCAGCCAACTCGATGGCTTATTTCTGAGCATCACTTTTTGGAGGTTATCCAAAAGCTCATGCCTGAGCTTTGTTTGGATGTGCTGGATCAGGATCATATCCATTTGTGCGCCCAGCACAGGGGGCAGCGGAATCTTCCCAGGGTCAGGGCTTGTCTGGTCAAGGATGTCGGTTGACATGCCCAGAGTTTCTCTCCCGGCGATAAACGCCGACGTGGTTGACAAGCGGACGGCTATCCACAGCCGAAGCGTCCAATTGAGCAGATCAAACGATTCCGTCGGGGTTGCCGGATCTCTCCACATATGCCAAGCTTGGAGGTATGTCCTGTACAGCAGGCTGTCGCTGTTACCAAGAATGTTCCGAAATACGTCGGTCATGGAGTCCCGGATATACTTGGTGTATGCTGACTTGCCGGCCTCTAGGTCTATAAGAGCATACGGCGGGATCTCCACCGATTTTTTGGTACCCTGATAGTCCCACGTCCGCTCTAGCTTGTCTCCTTCCTGTGGCACAAATTTGCGCACCTTGAGCGGTAGGTATCTGTTCGAAAAGTACACGGAAATGTAAATGACTTTGACTTCGGGCGATGCCCATTGCTGGATCGGATCAGAGGTGTTCTTGGCCCATCTGCGGGTCCATTCATATCCCGGGACCTGCCCCGGTTTATAGAGCGTCATGTCGGTGATCTTGTATCTGAGGCACGGCAAACGCGCCGCCTTTGTATTTTCCACCTTTTTACATGTTAAGCAGGCGCCACCTGGAACATCCGAGTTGAACTCGCACTGCGAGGTCGACTCTGTGTTAGCCACCTAGACCGTATCGGGCGTCCGCCGTGTAACACGATACGGGTACATCGTTCCACGCCACAAGAGAGTACCACTTACACGTATGCGCTGTATTCTGCACCTCATGCACGAGCCCATCTTCCTCGTTTGGGCTGTTTGCTCTCGGAGACTTTGGTCTCGAAAGGGGCCCCGCTTACCGCTTCGTGGAGTTGACGCCAGACTATCGAGATTCGAATCTTGCTTCCGACCCGATGGGTTGCCCCCCTGTTCAAATAGTGCTGGTTGAAGTAACTTCTGCGCTGGAGAAACGTTATAACAATTATACACCCCAGCAGAAGCGGTTTCGACATTCACCAAGGGGGTGTGGGTTGGTGGCAGAAGGGTGGCTGGGCCATATTGCAGCGGTGAAGTATTTTCATCCATCAAATTCCTTTCGACCGGTGGCATCGGGATCATTGGCGGAGCCATTGGAAAATTATACAGCTCCGAAGAAGCAAGCTGGCTGGAGTAGTCGACGCCTGTCTGGTTGAGCAGGTAAGCGTCATCGCTCGCGTTACCAATAGGCGAGGTTTCCTGCAGTAAAGGCTCCAGCAGTGTCTGTAGCGAGGGCTGGCCGAGGACAGAAAAGCTGTCAAGCGGTGAGGGATTCAAATTGAGTTGCCCGTTTGGAAGTGGTGTATGCCGAGGGAACTCCCCGCTGCCGGGCATAAGGTGCTGCAGCAGAGGGTCAATCGTTTGAGCCGGCATATGTGGTAACGCCTCCATCGTATACTGCTGAGGAGGATCATACACCACGGCCGTCGGGCTGGGCAGAGATTGGTAACCTTGTTGTTCAAGTAGTGTTAGCCTTCAGCAAAAGGGGGAAAAAAAAAAGCTACAGAACAGCGAGAAGGTAATTTGCATACCGACGGGATGCTGCCATCCAAAGTTACAGCAAGCATAGATGGATTCTGCCATGCGGGCTAGGGGAGAACTCAGAGATTGAACCTCGGGAATAGCGGGTGCCCACCGCGGTATAATGGATGTCGCATCGTGGCCCAGCCGATGGTCATAGATATTTGCTCCAGGCAGCTTCTCCTGGTAACCCAAGCTAGACGACGCGGGCTCGTCTGCCGAAGGCATTGGGTAAAACCCTTCTAGCCGTCTGCGCTTGTGTAAATGCTCTTGAAAGCTACAAGAAGCAGGAGAATGGTCAAGCGAGTAGCCAGATGTATAACCAGAGTAACTGGGGGAATACTCGGGGATTGCCGTTGCTTGTCCCACCAAGAGGTGCGGATTAACAAGAGGAAGTTGTGAAAATCCCGTATCCACAGCGGGAGCTAGGGGAACTAGGGGAACTAGAGGAACTAGAGGAGCCAGAGGAGCCAGAGGAGCCAGAGGAGCCAGAGGCGCTAGAGGGAGCGGAGGCACCGATACATCAAATGTCCCCAGTGCCCGGACTCGTTTTCGACGTGGAGCCTGTACGAAGATTAACTTGACCGCACTTTCTGGAGTGGACAAAAAAAAGGAAGATAATCTTGAATAGGCCAGGTTGGGTGTTGCACGGAAAGGGGGTATATGAGGAATCAAAACAAGTGAAGAGGCAGCATAAAAATGATGAAGGCGTTGTCCCCAGAAAGGGGGGGGGGGGAAGGCTTAGAATATGAGATGGTAGGAAGCAGCTTTAGATATATATATATATATATATATATATGTATATGTATATATATCTATATCTATGCAAGCTACCGCCATGGGGTGAAGAAGCCGCTTACCATGATGCCTGTAGAAAGACGGGGTGTGTTGGACAGATGCGGCGTAGTAGCAGGAACAGAAGCCAATGTACTAGCACGTGGAAGGCCTAGTATCAACCAGACTCCAGAGACAGCAATATCAACAAGGTACACCAAAGCTGTGCACCAAGACACCGGGTGAAGTTGAGTGACGCCAGGGGAGGGGTGGATGATTATGGTGGCACCGAGACCATGCCCGGGGCAGCGTTGTCTTTTCGCTATGCAAAACGATAGGCGGAGGGGATTTGCTGGGCGGCCGAGCAAGGAGCGGGAGCACAGTGAGCCGTAAATATCCAAAGACGAGGGTTCGTCACCGGTGAGCGGGATGGTCTGGCAGCTGGAGAGTGAGAAAGGCAGAGACAGAGGCGGCATGTAAGTAGGGAGTCAAACTAGCGTTGGGCCGGCGGCGAAGCAAACCCAGTCCAATGACGGTGCTGATCTGCGAAGTGCACCCGCCCAGCTATGCTTGTCCAAGAGTGTGCAACTGGTCTCGCGACGACAAATGTGCTCCGCGACGCTGGGTTGCTGTCGCTGTGCCGCCGCCGCCGTGCTGTTGCTGCCGGCTCTCCTCTCGATGCCCGGGTTTCTCCTCCGTCGTGAAGCAGGGATGATGGGTAGCGCGGGCTAGAATCTGGGGCGTATTGCCGAAACGCATAGGCGGTCTAAGCGGCTGGACCCCAAGGCTAGACGATGATGGCTGTTTCTAGGAGAGAGGAGAAGCGACTCGGTGAGAAGACAAAGTTTCATGGATCCCGGTGCTAAATTGTGTGTATTTGAATGGGACTGAGGGGTACAGGACGCAGCCAAGGGGGGATCCTATTAGTTGGGATGCAGTGCCCAATTAATTCCTGATGGTCTCATCAAGCAAAGACTGGGCGCAGGTTTCCCCGATCGGGCCGGCATCCCATACAGGCGTTGGAAGAGCGGGCACGCATTATCGAGACGCGAATTTTCCCAAGGGTCAATTGTGCAGTCGTGGCCCTGGCGATGTGTGAAAGGGAGCCTTGAGCACGATGCACGCACCGCGCCAGGCATCGTCACAAACACGGCCGACAAGAATAAAAACGAGTCGGATATATATGGCGTGGCGGTAGATCGCCCAAGCCTTCAGGCCGGAAAGAGAGCCAGCCGTTGCGCCCAACGGAGCTGACAGTCAGTGTGCGCAATCACAGGCAAGCAAATCCCGGCAAGAACGGATTTTCGAGTCCAACTGCGACGTGGCCAATGAGAGCCGGCTTATCTCTCAAGTTCGATTATGGTGCCACAAACAACATTGTCGAATGCAGCTTACACGCCTCGTTCATTTCAAGGCGGGCGGGTCACATGCACTGCGACCTACACCTTGGAAGCAGAGCAAGGCAAAAACCCCCATACCGTCCATGCCGGAACAGCAGAATCCCAAGCCGGTGCTGTTGCGCGCCTGTCCAAGCGGGCAAATCCTCATCAAGGGCCGAAAGAGCCAAGTAGCCGAAAGGCCGTGACAAGGCAGAGCTGCCGGTGCTAGATGCTGGTGACAAGGACGGGGGACGAGGGGGGCACATGTCGACTGGCGGACGGACGCCTGTCCTGCGGGCTGGAGCTAGGCCCAAAATGCGCTCGAAGCTACCTCCAGGTGCTACCACACCACGAAGCTCGTCTTGGACGAACCGCTTGCGAGTGGGGATCGGTTCTGGTGGCCCGGCTTGCTTTGAAGCCCAGCTGGTGCGGAGCAGGCACAACCACAAGGATCTGATCTGTCCGGGCTTGGTGACCAGGGCTGAACACCTGGAACGCTCTCTCACGAACAGCGAAACCTGACGAGTCGACTTCCAGGGCTGTGGCCGTATCTGTGGTTGGTCGAGCAACGGGGCGTCTTCGGGAGACCAGAGGTCGAGCTCGTTTCATTGTGTTTTCGCGTGGCTGTCTCGTCGTGCAAGACATCCGGCCTCCCCCACGCCGCTTGTACGAGGCCATCTGTGACACACACACACGCGCGCGCGCTCGCGGCGCATTGCGCACGGCTGCGGCTAAGACAATGCTCCGGAGACTCTGGCCTGCTGTGCGATGCGAGCATCGATCAGGTGTTGACTGCAGATAGTCAACCTATCGTGGCCAAGAAGGAGCGTTGACCTGAGGCACGAAATAGCGGCGGCGGTTCGGCGGCGGATATTTCTCCGCGCCTGTGGCTACAGGGACTTTTCGGCCACAGGCTTTCGCTGTCCTGCCTGTGGCTTGGTCTGGAGCTTGGAAGCGCCTCGGTCCCCTTCTTGGGCACCAATGCAAGCAATGCCCGCGCCGGCGGACTCCCGCTTTATGGAAGCATTTCTGCCATGCGAAGCCTCTGCTCCATGGAGAGAGCCTCCAGTGCGAAATGGCTGCGGAGATGCTCGCTCATCCTGCCGGTCTCCAGCTCTCCCCGCTGCTCGGGCCTAGGGAGTTTGCTCAGGGCCGATGCAAGACAACGTCATGGCGCGCGCCTGCTGGCGACCTTGTATCTCCATGCCCTCTTCATGCCCTCTCCATGCCCTCTTCATATGCTGTGTCCAGGCGCGCAAATGTCTCAGAGAGACGCATATTACGAAAACGCAACTGTCAGGGCCGCTCGTATTACTACGAGCGCGTTATCAACAGCCGCTGTCTGCTCAGGTCTGTTTTCTGTCTTCTTCTCTCATCACCAGCGGAGGCCGCGTCTGATCTCATCATCCAGCTGCCACTTGCTCTCACAAGGCTACACAGCAGAGCGGCTGGGGTAGTTGGTCGTTGGCATCAAGAAGCCGCACGGACCGCAATTGACCGTCTCCATCCGCCGGTGCATCGTGCATCGTGCATATGCAAGCAGACTCGACATGGCAGTAGCCCACCAAGACCAGGTGCAGCGCAAGCAGCGGCATCATGGAGAGGACGGGGGCCATGATTCGAAGCGGCCGTGGCGATGTGGTTTGTTGCACCCAAGGGACTGCGGTGCTTGGCCCTCACTGCCAGCATCCAAGGAACCAG
Source organism: Trichoderma cornu-damae (assembly GCA_020631695.1). Taxonomy (NCBI): domain Eukaryota; kingdom Fungi; phylum Ascomycota; class Sordariomycetes; order Hypocreales; family Hypocreaceae; genus Trichoderma; species Trichoderma cornu-damae. The sequence goes on from CM036087.1 coordinate 2,231,490, forward strand.
GCTGCGCGCACAGCTATTTCTGTCCTGTGGTCCACCAAGTTATGCGGCTGGCTGGCCCTCTTCGCCGTGCAAGGGCATCTTTGGTCCCGGACTGGTTTCGCCGTCTTCTATTCCGAATGGCCTTCTACAACCCAAGCCAACCGGTGAGCATTTAGCAGGGGACGCCACGAAGCCGCTAGCATATGTGATGTTGTCTAGACGTGTCCAGGGGGGCCTAGGAAAGTATGCAGCTCTGTGCAGCGGTGCCAATTTGTCCTTTGGCCTTTGGGCAGAGAGGCGTGGGTTTATGCTATCCAAGGGACAGGAAAATATCCACGACTAGGCTGCACCGGTACTATGGGCCCTACTCAACAGGTCACGGCGAGGAAATTGGTGTATTTGCTTTAGCTCAAAGACTTGCGTTCTTTGCTGGCATATCATGGACAGCCTACGGTTGGCAGCCTGTGATTGGGAGCTATATAGCATGGGTATATACGGGTGTCTCTACTGATGCCACAGCTGTTGGCCCTGGCAAGCTGCGTTCATAACCCACAGCAACGTGTGTCCGGCATGCACAAGGGCATTCAATACCAGTCGTAATGGAGGTGCCACCAGTGCAAATTTCAGTAATCATCCATTGCACTGGCACCCATACTACCTAGCTGCGGGAGATGCCCTTGGATGCTCTGCTGTAGTCCAAGCTGCATAACGCTACATAACTCATATTTCGAGGATGTGGCTTTGGAGGGCTTCTTTGCCACTGATGGCTCAGCAATAGCGCCATCGGCCGCATGCTTGGTCCTGCCATGGTGTCTTCTCTTCCATGGATCTCAGAACATGGCCATCATCGCTTGTTGCGGCTGAAGATGGCTGTATATTCACAAGGCTTCCTTGAGCCATTACTAATGCTACAAAGTACCCTCCTAAGGGGAGGGGGAGGGGGGGGGGGGGGGGCCGATAAGTTGAAACGGTAACGGCCCGCCTGGAGGCTTACGAAAGATGATTATTCTTACTATGTACGTATATCCCGGAGACTGCCGCTCTTTGCTTGTAGTATTTGTTTTTGTTTGTTTAATAAGACACACACGCACGCACAGAGAGAGAGAGAGAGAGAGAGAGAGGGACAGACAGACAGACTTGACAAAGCTTTGGGGGCCAAAGTTGCTTTGCTCCACTTGATCCTACCCTTTGACTCAGCTTGAGCAAACAATGGCCATGCTTGAAACGGGCTATCAACTATTATGCTCTGCATGCGAAGCGCCGGTGGCGGTGGCCATCTATGGCGCCAATATCGATATTCAGGGCAACAATCATGTAAAGACTTGCAATTAAAAAAAAAAAAAAGGGGGGGGTGGTTTGACGGGATGAACAGCCGCCCTCCCATCTCTTGAGACTTCGGAGTGCCGAAGCTATGTGACACTCTCTCTATGCGCTTCCATTGCTGCGAAATGCACTGACAGGGGCCTACTTGGCATCTGATCCCCCCCCCCCCCCAAAAAAAAAAAATACTCCGTATTCTGTTTGCATTTACGAAATCAGCAGTTTGGTTTGACATGCGCTTGCGCGTCCTGAGTCTCTGAAAAGCTGTACTTTTTGGCCGAGAACTTGCTCCTCGATGCATTGAATGCATGGGCAAGCTAAAGGATCATGACTTGGCATTATTCCATGGACAAGACGCAAACAAACAACCAAACAAACGCCGAAAAAAAAAGAAGAGAAAAACTAAAAAAAAAAAAAAAAAAAAAAAAGAAAGAAAGAAAGAAACGAACCTTGAATCTAGACCCTTCTTTCGACTCACCCGACACGCCGTGCTCCCTTCCATGGCTGTTGCCACGGCACATGTCCTTGTCCAACCTCGGCAATTGCAGGACTGACAGCTCCCAACGTTGCTCAGAGCTGGAGGCGGAGCCTGAGCACAAACCTTGCCCCGAGCTGCAAAACCCAGCCTAGAACAGGCGCGGCATGGATTGCCCGTCTTGCGTCGGCTTTCCGCGTTGCAAACACAAACCCCTCCATCTGAGGTCTGCGCCTTGAGCAGCTTCTCACCACAGTCCCAGCTGCGGCCTCGTTCGATGTTGTCAGGATCGGACTGCAAAATGCATGTATGTACTTTGGTACCCCCAAAGGCCAAATCATGTGATCAGGCAGATGGCCAAATCAAGCCGGATGCAGCCCGCCAGCTCACGCACGGCAGCAACTGGCTGGATAAGCTCGAGTCATAAATCACATCGAGGCTTTTGGGCGTGACACAATCAAAGGCCTCATCCTCGTGCAGATATCGGAAGGGCGGCGGCCAATCTCTCTCCAGCTTGGAGGGGCTGAAGGAATCGAATCGAAATCGCCGGCAGCCTCGAAACGGGCCGCGCTGAATCGCAATCGCACAGAGCAAACAGCAGCAGCTGCCCAGTCGAATGCCTCCCGCCAGCATCTGGCGCATGTGCTTGCTCAAACAGCAGCGTTTATGCGTAGAATAGGCATCCTTCCAAGCGGCCAAGGCCATTTCTCCTCTGCGTCTTTCATTCCCCCCCTCCTTCTCCCTTCCCGGGCTCAACGACCTGCTCGCTCAAGCCGTGGCCATTTGACTGACAAGGGCCTCCTCCGTCCAACGCACGTGGAGGCGGCGCGCATCTGCTTCCTGAGAACACATACGCAACATGGAACTCAGCCAGCAGTCGATCCACGATGTCATCCATCCAACGGCGGCATTCTCGGGCGAGAGTGCCTGGAAGCAGCCGGCCGCTAGTGCCGCCATCCACGCTGCCGGAGAGACCCCATGGGAGGAATCTCCACTGAATCCCAAGAACCGCATCGACAGCCTCGAAGCTCCTCGGCGGCCCTTGTGGCGCATCGATGGCTGCACCGCATTTGGGACTCAGTTCTATGCCGTGCCTCTCTTCGTGGAATCGATTCCCCCCTTCCGTATTGACGTATTCATACCCGAGCCGGCGACAATCTCTCCCGAGCTCCGCAGCGTCCTCGACATGGATGTTGCCTTCTACACAAGAGACGCATCCCGCATCTCGCAGCTTGGTGTTACCCAGCACGTGCTCCGGCTGCTCCAGTACTGGACGTCGACTCTGGATGACGCGCGCCAGATATATCAAAACATCCCGTTCGGCTCGAGGATTGTCTTCAACAACCTGCCTCGGGATGTCAGCCAAGTCCAGGTGTCCATCGCGCCAACGTACTACCTCGAGCGTCAGATGCTGTCGACATCGTCGTTTCAGAGCTTTTGGGGGGCCCACGTGGACCTACCCCGGACGGTCGACATCCACGACGTCGTGTATCTGTCACAGTTGCACGACAGCGTCTGCCTCATCGAGTATGAGGGCAAAACTTGGATTTTCAAGGCCTTGACCAGCTACACCAAGTACCTTTACCACGAGCTGCGACAGCTCCTCTCCATCAAGCCTCACCCCAACGTTGTGGCACGGCCGGTCCATCTCATCACAAAGAAATGCAGCTTCGGCAGCAAGACGGCCGTCGTCGGATTCACGCTCGAGTTCCACGTCCATGGCAGCCTGCGTGACCTGGTCCCCTTTTTGCAGGTCCACGACCAGGTGTCGCTGGCCGACAAGGCCAAATGGTCCGCCCAGCTTGCCTCTGCCTTGGTGCATCTACGCGAGACGTCCGCCATCTTTTATCCGGACCTCCGGCTCGACAACATTGTCTTGTCAGCGTCTGGGGACGTTGTCATGGTCGACTTTGAACAGCGCGGCGTCTGGTGTGAGTTTGCGGCCCCAGAGGTCAACGCCATCGAGTACGTCCGACTGCTGGCGATTGACGACGAGATCCCCCCGGACACCAGAGACAAGTACGCCGACGTACTGACGAGCATGCTCCCCGGATGGGAAGAAATGGGCCAGGGAGAAGACTACGCCTGGCCGTCCGAGGGGTACAACGTGCCGTGGGCTTGCCTGACCCCCAGAGAACAGGAGGCCTGCGAGGTGTACATGCTTGGCCGAGTCCTCTGGTGCATCTTCGAATCCAACAGTGCTCCCCAGCGGGCCGCCGTATGGCTCTCCTACCGCTGGGAGCCCTTGGTCGAGTTTCCCGGCTACACCCGCACGCCGCCCGCCATGCGAGACCTCATCGACCGCTGCACCCGCGGCCGACAGGCTGGGCTCAGCAGGCTCATCGTCCGCCGCAGGGACAAGCTGGTGCTGCGAGAGTACGAAAACACGGGGGAGTCCACGGCGCAGGACGTGCAAAACGTGGCGCGCGACTGGTGGGCAAAGGAAATCGCGGAATCGGAGGCGTGGCTCAAGGAACGCGCCGAGGGCATGAAGAGAGGCGACTGGAACGAGAATTACTATAATCGGCCTAGCCTGCGCGAGGTCCGCGATGAACTTGAGAAGTTTCGCAAGGAGAACCAATTTATTTTGCTTAGCTAGCCGTTCCCTCTAAGCTTAGTCCTACATGTGATCCAAGGAGCCCCCGGGTGGCTTGCGCTTGTGGGGTCGAAGTCAAAAGGGAGGAGGGGGGGGGGATTTTCTCGTGATGGGAGGGCAGGTTGGAAAAGCACAGGATTAATACGAGCCCAAGGTAACAAGTATGTATCGAAAGGGATTATATAACCGCTATGCCCGTGTCTAGAAGGAATCGTCCGCATACCAGTATATCTATGTATAAACCAAGTATGGTGATATTGCGTGCTCTGCGCATGTGTCACCAAGCCACCCGAAAAAAAAAAAGAAAGAAAAGAAAGAAAACGAAAAAGAAAAGGGCAAGGGAAGTGTGAGAGAAGACAATATGAGAAAAAAAGATTGAAGAGGAAAAGACAAGAAGAAATAAAAGCATGATATATATATATATATATATTTGTCGATAGAATGCGACCTGCTGGGAAGAAAAAGTAGAAGTGCAAGGGAAATCACTTACTACCTACTTACTATAGGTAGTAGCCAGGGCGCGCATATACAAGCATGTGCGCAAAGCACCATGCCCTTTCACTTCATCCTCTTGGAGGTTCCCGAACGGATCGTTTATGGGGGTCTCTTTGGCGAGATGCTGATTGGAAACAGTTGAAGAAGTGGTGGTCTTATCAAGCAACATGCGGAAGACTGTGCGGTCAAGATGGTTTCGCTTCAGCACCCCTTCCCTTTTTTGCCAGGGCAGCGGACGGCCCAAAAAAAAAAAAGAACTGGGCGGAACTCCTCTGGGGGGACGTCCCATTGACGGCCGACAAAAAGCTCTGTCATTGGAAAGGCATGTGTGTTGTCAATGAGTCGGCACTGCCGCAGAGCGATTGTTGGAGGCTCGCCAAAGACTTCGCGCACAGCATCTTGGGCCTTTTTCTGGAAGTTGACTGACAATGTAAAAGATCTTGGTAGTGAGAGATTGCACAACTGCAAAAGGCTCGCAGTCATCATCACCATCATCACCATCATCATAATCACCATCACCATCATCATCATCATCATCGGAATCCTCCGGGCCATCTGCTAAAATGGAGTGATTGGCACTGGCATTGGATTGGCCGGGTATGAATAATGACGGGGCTCTTCTTGGTTTTGGATTAGCGATCATGGCCACCACAAGACGCCGAACCGGAGGGCGAAAGTCATGGCGGCCTTGATAGATTTAGGTCGTCGATGCGATCCGGCTGAACAACGAGGCGCTCTTGAACGGCCATGATGAAATCGTCATCAGCCTTGCCGGCCGGCTGTCTGACTGGCCATGGACGTTGGAATAGGCTTAAACCGGGCTAAGCCGACCCAAAGTGCTGCGCCACAAAAGCCCGTCCTCCAGGCCTCGCCACACAGCACTAAAAACAATAGGTGGGATAATCGTCGTATTCTCTTGTCCTTGTCCTCTCTAAGTCTAGTCTCTACCTTTCCTCCTTAATTAATATTTACAACCCTAATTTCTACTGACTTATCCTTTATATTATTACTCCTTCCTATAGACTGGGGGGGCATCTTTAGTGGTGTTGTCTTAATACAAACTATAGTTGTATCTTCCTGCAGAAAGTTTTCCCAACTCTATTTAGCATGCCCCTCTATCTATTTTCCTTTCCTAGTCTTCCCTTATTCCAACCTATCTTCTAGAGACATAAGATCTCCTATTCCTGTCTTGTAATTAGCTATATCTTAGTAATTATATTGGGGGGGGTCTAGGGCTGGATTTTGCACTTGGTAAAGCTTTATGTTGTCTAAGTATATCTTGCATTCCTTCCTGTCTATCCCTTTAGTAATGTATATAACTGGGGTAATCTATTGTATTACTATAGATAAGTTCCTCTATAACTTAAGAAACTTCCCCTTTTCCTTACCTAGTTTATCTTATTTTTCCTAAACTTAATTACTGACACTAAAAGATTGTCTAGGTTGTTCTGCGCTAGTCCTCCCTATTTATTAAGCATTCTAGATTTCCTAGATATATTCTTGATCTTCTTCCCTCTTGTCTATAGTTAATAATACAACTTCTCAAACCAATAGTTCAGTCAGTATAGTCTTGTCTTTTTCTAAGGGTGATGGTTCTCATCCAGTATCCTGATTGTATTGTATAAATAAAGTAAACCCTAATATTGCCTTTGCTAGGGTTGTCCTAATGCTAGATACATATTGATTGTTTAATAAAACTATAATCTAAGGCAGACTCTAGTTCCAATATTCCAGGGATTCTCTATTTCTCTCTACAGCCTATTTCATCAATTGGTTTTTCACTAACCTCATGTAGTGTTCAGGTAACCCTGTAGACTGTGGATGCAACACAGGTCTGTAGATTAGGTTTGTACCATGTTTTTCTATAGTCGCTGTTAAATGTAGGTTTTTAAAGTAGCGTCTATTATTGCAGTAAATGCATTATAGCTAGCTAAAAATCAGGCTTAGATAGTAGTTCTAAATATTGTATACTTCTTTAGCATTGGCTGATCTGCAGGCAGTAATAGTAAGAAAGTGGGTGAGGTAATCTATATTTACCAAGATGTAGGTATATCCCTCCTTTGTCATTAGGGTAATCAGCCCTATATAATCTATCTTAACTATTTACTATATCTTATTAACTCTTACTATCTGGCTTATACTCTTTAGCATTCTTAGAGCAGTTTGTTAGCATACTAAATAAGTAATAGTATAATGGTTTGCATCTTAAAAATAATTAAGCTAGTAGTATCTTCCTCTTAAAAAGGCTATTATTATAGGTTTTTTAAAATGCCCCTGTGCATTATAGCTTTATTGTAAGATCTTTAAGACCTCCTATAGTAAGATGCATTTGCTTAAGGATAGGTTGTTTTTTATAAAGAGTAAGCAACCTTAGTAGATCTAGTAGTATAGATATTTTCTTTTAACTAGCCTGCGCTAGTTAAGGTTTATTAAGTCTAGTCCCTAGATAAGGCTAGATGTTACTTCCCTGTACTATTTAGACTTAAGGTATTCCTCTATATTATTAGCTAGTTTAAGTTAAAAGTTCTTGGGGATAGGTCCTCTGCCTGCTATTATAGTTTAACCTTTTAAGTTGTCCTTTAAGGTGTTATAGTTTCTATTATAAACTATCTCTAAGAGGTTTATAGTGCCTAAGGGCATCCCTGTTGCTATTAGACTGTTCCTCTGCTATATATCTAGAGGCGCATCCTTTAGTAAGTCTAGCATGTAGGACATCCTATCTACCACCTTTATAACCTTAGTTGTGTTTAGTTAATGTATAAATTCTAGGTTAAATTCCAGTAAGATTTCTATCTATTTAGCTAGTTTTTTATAGACTTTTTAGTAGTTAGCTATAGTTTCTACCACCCCCTAGTGGTTAGTGTATACCTTAATAGGATGGGGAGAGTATAGTATTATCTATTAACACTCCTAGAGTGCATGGATAATAACTAGCATCTCCTTCTCTAGCATTAAATATCTTCTCTTGCCTTCTACTAACTAAAAAGATATTTACATTATAATTTAAACCTTATCTTAGTTCTTGTTATTATACAGGCCCCCTAGTTTAGTTTCTTCTATCTAGAACAGGATGGCTCCTGTGCCTGTCTTAGATGCATCTATAGCTAAGTAGAACTGCACTCCTAAATAGGCTTTAAAGGTTATATTGTCTTGTATACTCTAGCAAATCTGTTCTATAGCGTTGTAAGCTGTTTTATCTTATTTAGGTTGTTCTCAAGGCATGTCTAAAGTTTTCACCAAGACCTTGCTGCCTAGGGTAATAGTTAAAACCCTTTTAAAAAATGCATCCTTCAGGGTCTTAACTAGATCTGCCTGCCTTAAAATAAACTTTTTAATAAAAAGGGTTAGGTAAATTAGTATCTGCACCTCTTTTTAAGAGGTGGGAGGATATTGCTAGAATACCTCTGCAATCCTAGTAAACTTATTGTAGTGTTTTTAGCCTGGGTGGATGTATTTATTCTTAATAGAGAATCTTAAAGATTTAATCTTAGAGGAGAATAGTATAGTTTTCTTTTCTATAAGGGAAATTAGTGCTTAAATTACTTATAAGAAATATTACTTTTATAAAAACTTAAAATAATCCTTAAAGTTCTTAAAGGAGGTGTTATAGTTATTTACATAGATAAAAAAGGTAGTCTTTAACTCTTTATTATATCTTAATATAGATAGGTAACTAGTGCTATCTAGGTAGTCCAGGGGCTTAAATACTATGTCTTTAAAACAGGAGTAGGTAGGAGGTGACCTTATTAGTCCCTGTAGTATATTAATATATTCCTATATACTATTAAGGCCTATAAATACTATCTTGTATTAGTCCTTGGGGACTAAAGGCATACCTTAGAATCTGTTTAATGCATTAGTTTAAGAGAATACCTTTAGTTGGCTATACTATATTAAGTTAAGGTTAGCTTTTAGGTTATAGTATGGATATGCTATTTATATAGTGTTCTAATTAACATCTTAGTAATTGTAGACTACTTAAAAAACTGCCTCCTTCCCTTATTTATATTCTATTCCTGCCTTTAGCATGAAGAGGGTGTTAGCAATTTATTTTTCTAAGATTAAGAAAGAGGGAGCGCCTTATTTAAAAACCATTCACCAGATGACCCCTGCCTTTTCTATATTTTAGAAAACCTTTACTGCAAAGCCTTACTAGTCTTAGCTATAGTAAATAGGTTTCTAGGCTGCTAGTATAGCATTAGGTTTCAATAGTATCTAGTGCTATATAAGATCTATAGGTTTGATTTTCTTTAATTTTTTAATAAAGCATTTTTAATAAGTATAGTACAATCTTATAACCTAGTGTTGTTATTCCTCTGTCTTAGCTATATTGCTAATAGTGATCTTTAACTAGTTAAACCATCTTGCAATAGTTTTTAAAGATATATTACTAAGGGGCTGAAATTTACAGGGTTTTTAATTTAGCAAGGGGTTAGCCTGAAAATTAAGAGTTTATATATAAATCTTTATTATAATGGTTTTTTCTATATTTAAGGTAGCGGGGAGTGGTTAGTAGTAGTCCTGGTAAGGTTAGGAGAATGGGTTTCTAAGGGGTACTTAGGCGTTCCTTAAATTTATATAAGGATTCTAAGAATCCAAGGGAGACCCCTTTAAGTTTAGGTTTTCTATATAAAATGGCTAGTCTATTGTTTTCCTGCTATCCTTCCTGCCCATCTTGTTGTTAGGCAGGAGTTTATTCTTATTAACTATTAAGTAGTAGTTGTCTGGTAAAAAGTTAATTATATCCTTTTTTATTAATACCTGCAGGAATTCTTGATTTATATAGGGTTTTTAAAAATCCAAGGGGGACCCCTTTAAAACCTAATTCCCCCCCCTAAATAAGTTTCCTTCTATTTCTGGTTTGTCCTAGGGTATATTATCAATCCCCTCCTAGTAATAAGTCCTAGCTAGGATTTCTAGCAGGTCCTATTTATATTCTAGGTCTGAGTCCTAATTAAACTCTTTTATTTCTTTTCTATTCTCTTTAAGTTCTCCTTCCTTTCTCCCTCCCCTTGCTTTTCCTATTTATTCAGGCTCTCTGCTTGACTTCCCTATTTATTTTAGTATCTCCCTTAAGATAGGTTTGCCTCCCCTTCCCAGTTTAAGCTTAAGGTAATAAACCTAGTAAGTGTTCTTGTTAAGGCAGGCCTTCCTTGTCTAATTAACCTTCTACCTTTATTATAATTAGTCTTAGGTTTGCCTAAGAGGTTGCTAATCCCTATTGTTAGGGGTGGTACCTTTATAAATCTGCCGCTTTAGTTAGATCTATTAGGCTGTTGCAAAAGCTCCCCCTGTTCTTGTTGTTCTACCCCTAAGAACTAGTAAGGTTGCCTTTATGTCTATCCTTTCTAGGTTGGGACTATAGATCCCTCTTATTTAGTCTAGGTTGGATGTAATTCTAAATGTCCTTTCTATTTTATTTTCTTGTTTATTTCTCCCCTCTATATCTCTAGACTATTATATCCTTTCTCCTTCTTTTACTTAGTTATTAAGTTTGCCTGCAACGCTACTAAGCTTGGGCTACATAGCCTTTAGTTTTTTATTAATAGGAAGGATTTAAAAGATTTATAGACTGCCTGGTTTATCTATTTTAATATAGCCTTTACTTCTTTTAGAATTTTTTAGTCTCCCTTAACAAGGATAATATCCTTATTATTGTTGGGTGCACTTAGTCTTGGTTGTATTATTGGGCGTCTTTTAAAGCTAGGTTTAAAGAGGTTTAAAGCTGGGTATATTAAGATAGTCTGGGTGGTTCCCTTTACTCCCTAAATATATAATTTCTTATTTATGTAGTCTTCTATAGCTTTTATGCATTAAAGCTAGGTTCTGCCCAATAAAATTTCCTAATCTTCATAAGCTCCTATTATATAGGCTTTTACTATAGCTAAGATTCTAGCAACCACAACCTAGATGTAGGCGCATTAATCTATGCAGGCTAGCTTGTTATTTACTATCTATATAATACTAGGTATTAGCAGTATAATTTGCAGGATGCCTTGGTTAGCCATAAATTGGGTATTAATTAAGTCTATAGTTAAACTGCTGTTAATTATTATAGCTATGCATCTCTATCCTTTAATATAGCCTTTAATATATCCTAAGGTTAATGCTATAGATTCCTCTAGGTCTGCTAGGTTGCACTAGACCACCTGAGATACTATAGTAAAACCTAAATATTTATTCTTGTTAGTCTTTTAGTCTATAGCTTTAATAAGGTTTTCTTTATTTAAGAATTCTTTAAAAAGGGAAAGTAACTTGGCCACTACCTCTTAGGATTTTAGGGCCTTTAATTTTCTCTAGCACTGCATTAACCAGGTTAGTTATTGTCTTATTAATGAGGCTGCTTAAAGTAGTTAAAGCATGCTTAGCAAGATAGTGGTTTTATAAAGGTGTTTCCCTAAGTTAAAAATCAGAATATTGTATTTTATAGTAGTATAAATCTTTTTTAGTTTATATTGTTATTTCTTCTTTATCTAGCAGAATGGGTTTGTTAGGGTGGGCGTTTAATTATCTGAATTTTTATAAAGTTTTATCTATTCTAGATATAGCATTAGCGCTGGAAGCTATTTCTTAAACTGTTCAGCAGTAATGCCTTCTACTAAAGCTAGTGGAGTGTCTGGGTTAATGTCTAGTGTGTCCTGTCCTAACAGTGTTCCTAAAGGTGCTCCTAGTTTGTCAACAATAGGGTTCTAGTAGCAGGGATCTAGATAGTTCTTAGTTTAAGGGTAACCAGTCTAGGGGATGTTGTCTTAAGGAGGGGCTGATGAGGCTCGCGACTTAGTAATTCTGCCTGATTGGGGGCCTAAAGGGTTAAAATATACCCTCTTTAGTTTATCCTGGTTTAATGCATATATTTCTCTAAGGACAGGTTTAGGGTTGTTTAAGCAATTCTAGGTTTGGTATAAGTAGTTGGTTATATAGTTTAAGGAGAAAATCTTAATTCTTAAAGGATAGAATAGGTTAATCTCTATTCTTGGCTAATAGAAAGGGTTGACTATAGTAAGGGTGGTGCCCTGCATTTAGTACCCTGCAGGGGGCCTGCTAGACGCACCCTTATCCCACTATATTGCTATTTACACTGCTAATATAGTATCTTTTTTTAAAAGTAGATAGTTTAGGCTTGATCTTATCATTCTGGCTTGTTCCTTTTTTATCTCTGTACTGCTGGCTTCTTACTGCTGTTGTCGTGCTAAAAACTAGGCTCTATTAAAATTTTCTCTTAATAGGCAGCTCTATCCTATATATCCCCATTCTCTGCACTTAAAACACTACTAGAAATCTAGGCTGCGCGTCCTCTTAGTATTTAAACTTAGGCCTCCTTGAGTAATCTGTCTAGGCAGGGGGTATAATTGGTTGAGGATCAGAGAGTATAGAGGTTATTCCTTCCCTCCTTCTAGCAAGTTAATGCATTTTGCTGTAAGCATATTGGATTTCTCTATATAGTAAACCAGTTCTATTATTGTAGCTTGTTATTTAATAAAGACCTAGATTGGATCTAGTTTATAAGCTAACTTCTCTACATCTTCTCCCTAGGCTATATTCTTTAATGCTAATGTCTAACATATATATAGAGCTGCCTGGACATCTTCTATAGTCAGGGATAGTATAGTGTATTCTGCTTCTTATTTCCTAATTGTAAAAAGTTAATCTATAATCTATTTTTATAGATAGAGATCCTTGTCTTTATTAAGTATATAGTATATAAAATGGGATAAGAAGGAGCGTTAACTATCTTAACCTAGTTATTAATATAAGGTTTCTACATGCCTTGTGTATATAGACAGGCTCTCTCCTAGTTCCTTGCTGAATGTATAGACTTAGGCCAATAGACTGTTCTATACTGTAGGATTGGGTTCTTAGAACTTTATAATAAACTTTTATTTTAGAAGTAGCTACTCTTGACTAGCAGGGGGGAGGTTATTATACTATATTAAAGCTTGACCCTTAAGGCCTGATTAAAAAACCTGGCGTAGAACTATATCTTAGTATTCTAGTTCAACCTGTATAATAGCTATATTAGACTTATAGAGTTTAATATAGTTCTTTAATAAGCTATTATTAAGGTGTCCTATATATCTTAATGCCTTAAGGGGCAAACTTTAAAAAAGGGATATTATACTAGGCAGTTAATGCGCAGAGGTAGGGGCGTCTAGGGTTATAGATTGGCTTGGGGTTAGCTTATTAGGGGAGATTGCTTAAGAATTGGATTTATTGTTAGGTGGGAGAGGTCTAAATAGTGCAAACTCTTCTATGGGTAAGCAGCTTGGATAGAAACAGGCGAATAGGGAATCAGCTAGTGCATCATTAAGAACTAGTATAGGTAGTCGATCAGCTGGATCTCAGTATTCTGTCTACTGGGGGCTAGATATCTGTCATGCACCCTTAAGACCCTCCTGGTTCTTAAGGTTGGCTAGATATACTAGTGTCTCTGGTGCGCGACCGTAAGGGGGGGGGGGCTGTTAGGGCATGGTGGGAGGGTGGATAACCACTTGGCTGGGTTTCTGTAGTGCGTAAGTAAGAATAAAAAGAAAATTTACAGGATTCTAGATAGCAGTAAGAGATATACTAAAAACTAAGGGGGTTAGGGAAAATCTAAGAGTTCTTAGGAGGAGATGTTTATTAGGAAAGATTTTAAAAGAAAACAATTCCCTAGCTGCGGGGTATGTTAATACTAAAAAATAAGCCCTGCCTTTTTTTAGTTTGCCACCTTGCCTTGTCTTCTGCAGTCCCTCCTTCCCTCGCTTACCAGTATATAGTGTGGTCTTATATTCTTGCTTAATAGAGAAAATATAGCTGCAAAACCAGTTCTTCTTTGCCTGCCCATTAAGTTAAGGCTTTCCTACTGCCAAGGAGTTCTTGGTTAATCTAGCAATCCCCCTGGCAACTGTATTTAACTATTGTTTAGTAAGGGCTCTTAATTTATTCCTCTGCACTAATTTGCATTCTAGGCAGTACCTTTAGTTAAGAAATGTTTTTTAAAGTTAAACTTCTAGGGTTGGTTTTGTAAAGTATCTTAATAATGAGATTTCCCTTGGTATTGGAGGTTGGGTTATAGGAGGGGAAGATTCTTTAAGGTACCTTCTAGCCTTGCTGAATCCTTAAAGTCTATTAGGTTGTATATTATTTTGTAATTGTCTAGGGTGCCTATCCTACGCCTAGTTCCTTATTGGTTAGGTATCCTGGGTTGTAGGCTGATGTCTATTAAGCGCGCTAAATTGTAGGTAAGGGGAATATAATGATTTAGTGGTTGGCTGTTCTAGAGGTACCTCTCTTATTCATGGCCCCTTTAAGGGTTTTAAGATTTTTATAATTTCTAATCCTATCTAAGGATTGATTAAGGTGCTCCTGGCACTAAGAGGTTGCTCCTAGGGGTTCTTAGCAGTTTCTTCCCTTTCTTCTTGTCCTTGCTTTTTTTTTCCCCTTTTTTTTCTTTTTATTCTCTCTTTTTACTCTCCCCCTTCTCTGTATTCCTAATAGATTAGTTCTTATTGCCTTCTTATTCTATTTATAATTAGAGTTCTAGATTTTCATGCCTGGTAAAGTCTGTTGTACACTTCCTAGACTGCAGCTGCAGGGTTCGTCTAGTCTGTCTGTACCCAATGTTTTAATGGTAGTTCTCAGTTAGGCACTGCAGCGCTGTTGTGTCTTTTAAAAATATATCTTCTAAACAGGCACTGCAGCGCTGCTGTACTGCAGCACAGTTATTACAAATCAGTCTGGCCTAGGGCTGCAAACCTTATCAGTCTAGTATTCTCTGCTAAGGTGATATTGGCGACTGGTCTCCCTATGGCTCACACTATAAAAACAATAGGTAGGATAATCATTGTATTCTCTTGTCCTTGTCCTCTCTAAGTCTAGTCTCTACCTTTCCTCCTTAATTAATATTTACAACCCTAATTTCTGCTGACTCATCCCTTATGTTATTACTCCTTCCCATAGCACCTCCTAGTGCTGAAATCGCTGCCTCAGAACCCCGGACACAGCGCTCTGGCATCGCTGCGGCCCGGTCTCCCATCGTGGCCCTCTGCTCAAAAACTTATGTATCGGCAATCCACACACACACACACACACACACACACATGGCTTCCACGCTTCCAGAAACACCGCCCTGAGGAAGGGAGAGGCCCATCTCTACGGCCTTGTACAAGCAGGAGCTTTAGGGGACTGCCATTGGTCCCCCGAGGCATCTGTAGGAGCGACCTCTCTCTGATGGTCTCGCGGCTTGCTGGCAGCCTCGCAAGGCGTTCTTCCCGGTCTTCGCGCGGGCAGTAGGCAGAGCACCGGTAACCGCTGAACCGCTGATTCCTGTCGAGTTACCTGGAGGCGAGATAGCTCGGCTCATTGGCTGGAGGATAGGTATATGCACATTAGTTGGTACGCATAGGACGTGTATGTAGCCGTTGATGATGCCGTGGAACCACAACGCGAAATCCGCGTCGATGCCGCAGAACCTGCTTGATTATTGGAGAGTAAGACAAAGTCGTCACATGCCGTGCTTATCAAGCAATGTCCCATCTACATACGGGTACCAGCGACTAGGAGGTTCGAGAGCAGGCACATGTCGCGGTCAAACTATGGGTGTTCAAGCACCCGAAGCTGTCGTTTCCTAAACGTCGCATCGACGACCTGGGATTTCTACGATCCGGCCGATCCTCAGATGGTTGTCTGTTGATACAAGCCCATTTCTTCGATTCTGCCGCAGGCATCGCATGATATTGGGAACCAAGACAGCGACGCGCCACATTGTGTAGTGTAATCCATTTCATCACGACGGCACAGGTCTTCTTCTCAGCTGCCAGACAAGCACATGCCGCGACGAAATTGTGAATATTTAGGTTGGCTCACTCAAACGGGAGAAGAAGAAGAAAAAAAGCATCCACCCGTTTCCTCAGGTAACCGAGCCAAGGGTGGAATGCATCTGCGCAGTTGAGACATGCTGTTGATTTCTCTGGTCCGGGCCTCGAGAGGCAGGAGATTATTCGCTAGTAAACATGGCCGCAAAGTAGGCTCCGCCCAAATTTCGAAAAAAAGCAGTTCATTTGTGACGTGCCATGTCGTCACTTGCCGAATAAACACCATTGGAATTGCCCAGCTCCCCAAACTAAACCCACGCCTTTCCCTTTCCATAGATAAAAAAACTCTCATTTCGTGATTTGTTTCTTTGCTGAGGGGTGACTGATACGGTAACTACTGACATTAAGTATTTTTTTTTAAAAAAAAGTGATGTGCCAGCCAAGGCATATAAAAAAAGTGGATAGTACAATAATAATGTGCACTCCGTGGGCAACGGTTCGAATGCTCCGTCTTAGGCGAACGACGGCAAAGCCGCGCGTAGTCCTTCTGCAAATCGGACGGCTCGGGTGTGAACGTGCCCACTGCTCGGAGTGGCCTTGGCTGGCGACCTGCCCTTTCGTAGGATTGTCTTAATCTCTGACGAAGTAGACGAGGACGATGATGAAGAGGAAGACCGGCCCGCAGACGAAGAAGGGGTCTTCTTCTGCAGGGTGCCTACAGACCGGTCGGATTGTCAATCGATGCCGTGCTGCTTTTTGAGCTGCGCTAAAGATTCCCGGCGGGCGTCGAGGTCCTCTTTAGATTTTACCATCTTATCGGGCTGATGGTATAATACTACGCAAGCGTGTCAGTTCTGGCTTCGTTTCCGCGAAAAAAAAAAAGAAATAGCGAAAAAAAAAAACCGTCACCGCATACCGACGAGATAGCGGTTCTGGAAATTAAAACCGTTCAATTTATCGCAGGCTTGCTTCGCATCCATGACATCCTCGTAGACCACAAAAGCCGTGCCCTTGGTATTGTTTGCAATGCCTTGACGAACCTGGCTACGTAGGGGGTCAGTATGGCGCACTTCGGATAGGGACGTGGCCGTGGCCATGGCGAGAGGCAACAGTCAAGCGGACTATTTGTTGGACGTACCGAATAGGCCCGAACTTTCCAAAGAGATCGAAGAGCTCCTCAGGAGTAACGTTATAGCTACGACAGGTCAGCGTCCGATGCGATACTCGTCTCGAGTAGGTACTTGTTGATTGGCGGAGGCGTACCTCAGGTTCTTGACGAACAGAGCGCTAATAGAGACGAGTTAGCCAGGGTTCTTTGCCTCTCTCACGGAGCATCGCGGCGAGGCGTGCCAGCCGTGGTCGGAGATTCGGGGGTCCGACGCCTCGCACGGCCGCTAAGATTCGCGCTGGGGGAGGGAGAAAAAAAAAAAAAAAAAAAAAAAAAAAAACTCACCGATTGACTTCGGGGGCAAGTTTCCCGCCGCGACTACTCATCTCTTGGATGATTGGGGGTGTGGTGGTGATGCTTCAGACTCGAGTAGGGTCGGAGGTAGCGCCGGAGAGGGAATGCGAAAGATGAAATGGAAACAAGATGGAATGGAAACAAGAGGTTTCTGGGGTGGAGGTACAAGACGCAAGAAGGCCAGAGAGAATGGGCGATTGCTGTGGGTCTGATAGGACAGGCCCACGTGACTTGCTTTTTTCGTCCGTCTCCCAATCAGGCGCTGCAATACGGAATGGTACGGAGCACATGCGGAGTACACATTCACTACTAGGAAGTACCTACGCGTTGTTCCCGAGGCATTACGTGGTGGCCTGAACAGTAAGCAACTCAGCGGGCTTCTTAGGAAGTAGTATGTGCCTTTTACCGGTGCTAAGGTAGCTATTAAGTACTTGTATTACTTTAAAAATACTGAATACTACCTCACGGTATCCATGGGACTCCGTACCTACTACCTTCAATACAGCCTACCTGGGTTACCTACTACATAGGTACCTATCAGGTACTACTAGGTACTAGATAGGTCCTCGTGATTCTACCTAGTACTACTAGGTACCTAGTAGGTAATAAGGTCTACTGCCTATTTGAGAAGCCCCACTTTATTTTTTGGGGGGGGGGAGGCGTTGCAATTGGCGCTTCCGTCAACACAGTTCAGTGCGTGTGCGTGTGTCTTGGTGAGCGCAATTCGCAAGTCCACGACGACGACAAAAAGAAGAGGAAAGAATTACCAAGGCAGAAGAAAGAGAGAGAGGTACTGGAGACTTAGGTAGTACCTAATATGTACCTACTGTAGTACTTCCAAGTACTCATACATGTGACATGACCCCATTTCGCCATTTCAGTGCCCACATGAGCCCAAAAACACCGTGCAGACAAACAATCGCCAAAAGGGCCAGTTGAATCAATCACGTCAGACCACGGCAAACTCCAGTGTCGCCCAACACGGTCAATCAAAAAAAAAAAAAAAAACCACTCGCGACAGGCAGACACGCACAAGCACGCGGAATTGCATCACGCGCCAAGCCAGTGACAGCGATGCAAACGCTGCTGAGTCAGGCGACGGCTACTCAGGGGCCGGTTTGGAACCCACCCCACGAACCGCCTCAGGCTTTCACCGCCCACAGGCCAAAAAAAATAAATAAATTTGCGGCCAACAATTGTGGCGCCTGCTACGTATTATCAGCCTACCTTGGTAGAGAGATGGGCGCTACGGACGATCTCGGTTTGTGTATCTGTATCTTCCTATCTTATCTCGGATTGGAGGTACATTCAGCCACCCACCCAATCTTTTTTTTTTTTCATGCCTGCAACTGGTCTAGTTCTTATTAGTGATGGAGGTCTAGAGAAATTTTGGCGGTAGGCCATCGAACAAGAGCTTCCAAGGGCTATAAAATTGTAGATGGAATGGCTGGCGTAGTCAAAACCAGTTGGCAGAGTTAAAAAGGCAAATTCGTCTTCCAAATTTACTTGATGACCTCGGAACAAGAGATTTCCCGCGGCGTCGCATTTCATGTTGCTTCCGATCCAAAGTGAGCCAAGCAGTGAGAGCCTACATATATAAGACGGCCATGTCCAAAACAACAAACACCTCTGTCTTTTTTTTTTCTCGGGCCACCAATCTAACCAGCCGTCTATCCAGTACGCAAATAGGTCTCTTCGGAGGCTTTTATTATTTATTTATTTATTTATTTATTTATTTATTTATTTATTCGTTTCTTCATTGAAAGAGCAAACGTACGACCGAGGATATCGCTATCATGCTAGATTATGTGAATTTCACACCCGCCAAGCGTCGTTTTGTTGGACATTGTATGTCGAACCCGTGCATACCAAGTGGCGATCCGTGAATCTCGGCACCATGTCGACGACCTTTGGTCAAAGTGTCCTTTCCGTGTTTGATGTCTGGGAAGATTCACTGGTATTTCTTTCCGAAATACTAGAATCGGGACAGGCGCCGAGCGATGAAATGCGACACCTCTTCCACCAGAGTCTGGTCGGTTGTGCGGAGGACTGGCATTATCTGATCGACTGTGCACGGTCAATACAGGGCCTTGAGGATCGCGGCCCCGAAAGCCTTGACGGCAGCGACGTCGTCAGCTTTATCTGGGAAATATTCAACGGAAGTCGTGGTGCATCACCGTCTCCCCGGCCTTGGGAAGCAACCGATCGCTTGATTGCTCTTGCGAAAGGCTTGGAGAGAGACGTTGACATCTCGCCGCCTTCACTACGCGTTGCCCAGGAGAGCGCACCGCGACGAGCTCGACCGCGTGTCAAAAAGCAGCGGCTAGGAACAACCTCACATTACTGGACCGACAAACCTTGGACTCCGACGCATAAGAGACATATTGAGCAGAGCAAGCTTTCAACACCTCCATCCGATTATCATCCTCGACGCGATCAAGCACTGCTGCCTCGGGAGGCCATCCACCTGGATGCTGGCGCCGCTCTAGTTTCTGTAAACTCGGCTCCGGAGACGCAGTCTTTGCATGTCTTGTCGCCTCTTGGGTGTTCGCGTCTGAACAATCCCAGGCAACGCGGCTCGCTGTGTAAGCCGGAGAAGGAGGGCGAGACACCGCAAATCAAACGCTCAACTACTAAGTCGCCTTATTTCCAGCAAAAGACACCGCCATCGTCGAAGCAGCGACCACCACCGGGGACGGTCTCTTGCATCCCATTTCCTCCCCTCGACTCGCCGTCGTTTGGCATCATCCAAGAGGAGCTGGCTCACGATTCGTTTTGGCTACTCATCGCCATTACGTTTCTCATCAAGACCAATGGGCAGCTAGCTTTGCCCGCGTTCCGTCGAGTGAGGGAGCGGTTCCCTACGCCATCTCAGCTGTTGGAACCGTCCAACGAGGGAGAGCTCCTGGACATGATACGACACCTGGGACTCTCCAACGTGCGGCTTGCATTTATCCAAAGGTACGCAAAGGCATTCATCGAACGGCCTCCCAAGGCTGGCGTGCGATACAGAGTGAGGAACTACGACAAGCGGGCCGTCAGTCCTTCGTTGAGAGACCTCGGCGGCGACTCGGAAGATCCGAAACAGCCACACTTATCACCGGTTGGCGGCGATCAGGACCTCGAGGCGTGGGAAATCGGCCACATGACCCAGGGCAAATATGCCATCGACAGCTGGCGCATATTTTGTCGCGACGAGTTGCTGGGTCGAGCTGAAGATTGGAACGGGAAAGGCCGGGAGCCCGAATTTCAACCTGAATGGATGAGGGTGAAACCGGCCGACAAGGAGCTGCGGGCCTGCTTGCGCTGGATGTGGATGCGCGAGGGCTGGGAATGGGACCCAGCAACGGGCGAGCGAGCGGTGTTGAGGGAGGAGATGCAAAGGGCTGTGAATGAAGGCAGGGTCGAGTATGATGATGCAGGGGCATTGAGAATCTTGACCGAGCCGAGAGATGAGCATGGCACGAGGGGAGCGTTAGGAATCTGATTGCGGAGCTATGAGATGAGATGATACAGTGTCGAGCACGTCGGATAAAATGGTATTATGTCATGGGCCCTCCTTTACGCACATTGGCGCCATATTCAATAATATGAATAAAACTACTCGTTAAACGCAAGTTTAAAAAGAGAGAGAGACAGAGAGAGAAAGAGAGAGAGAGAGAGAGAGAGAGAAAACTTTGTTTTCCCTACAGATCGGGGGTCCATATTCAGGGCTACTAATTTAGCCCTGTTAAA
Organism: Trichoderma cornu-damae; assembly: GCA_020631695.1. Taxonomy (NCBI): domain Eukaryota; kingdom Fungi; phylum Ascomycota; class Sordariomycetes; order Hypocreales; family Hypocreaceae; genus Trichoderma; species Trichoderma cornu-damae. The sequence goes on from CM036087.1 coordinate 2,252,345, forward strand.
CTCAATAAGCTCCTCAATAGCAATGGTGAGGTTGGGCGTCACATGCTAACCAAAGCCTGAATGCAATCTGCAGTAGTAGGTAATAGGTACTACTAAGGTAGGTACCTGATAGTAGGCAAAGTCCCCAACCCGCGTACACCTATACAGCAGCACCCTGCGACGGCTACTACCTGAGATACTACTAGGTACCTACAGATTAGTTATAGGTACCTACCTTGTTACTATAGTACCTTCTACCTAGCAGGTAATTACCTCGTAGATTATTTTTGGCGCCACTCCCCCGGCTTGCCGTGGCGCATCGCCCGTAATAGTGCGCGTACTATGTAGCCCAAGTAATTACTACTATGTAGGTACTAAAGCTTGCCGGCAAAACCTTGTAAGCCGCTCCAGCCTCGCCACGGGGGCCCTAATTAGGGAGGTCCAGCTGTGGCCTTTTTTGGTACCTCCCTCGTCGGTCCATGTAAGGTATTGCGGACATGTCAGGCAGGTCACCTTTGGGCACTGCGGCGTGCGCATGTATACCTACAGTCCCTGCTACTACCTACTACCTAGGTAAGTACCCTACCTTACCTTGGCAGGTAAGTACCCAGTAGTAGTACTAATACCTTAGTAGGTACGGAGCACCTAGTACTACCTTAGTAGCAGTACCTTAGGAGATGCAGAGGCGCTGTCAGACGTTGGACGGGAGCGGCACTCGGACCCAGCGGCGCTACATGCCTCCCTCGCCGGAGCTACACGCCAGCGAGCGCAGCTGCGCACCGCCCGCCAAAGTCGCTGGAGGGGGCGCGGCAGGTACCTGCGCAAAGCTGGGGGATCAGACGCGCCTCGGCCGCCGCCTTGCGGCTTGTGAAAAGTGGGACACCACAGGGCCTGGCAGCATCACGGGATTTGGAAAGGACACAGTGGTATGTAGGATAATCCGAGCTTTTTGGAGGTTCATAGCCTTGGTGAGCCTCTCCCTCGCCCCTCCTCCTCTTGCTGTGGTTCTCGTCGCACAATTGCGCTTCTGCCACTCGATTCGACCCTCTCAGACCCTGTGTGCCATCGGTGCTTCTTTGGCTTGCCTCGGGCGCTGTTGCTGTTGCTGCTGCTGTTTCGTCTCGCCAGGATTCTGCCCCCCCTCCCCCCCTCCCCCCCCCTCCGGTGATCGCATCGCATCGCAATCGCATCGCATCGCGTCCGACTGCACCGAAGCTCCTCTTCTCTCCCTCCAGTAGCTCCGGTCCGGTCCGCTCGATTCGCTAAACAGGGCCCCGCAGACCGTCGGCTACAACCCCCCGAGAGGCAGAGGAGGAAGCAAGGCGGAGACTGGGAAAAGGAACAGAAAGAAGAAGAAGGGAAAAAAAAAAAAAGAATTCGTCAAAATGTCGCTTCGTGGTCCTTCAGGTTACGGCATTGGCGGCCCTAGTCCGTATGCTGGTGGCGGCGCCGGCGTCGGTGTTCCGGACGAGCCCAACGGAGGCAGCGTCCTCGACCAGCTCCGGCCGTATACCAGCAAGGTCGAGGACCTGTTGGACACGATCAGCGAGCCGGTCAAGCCGTAAGTGACACAGTCGTGCATGTCGACGACGGAGGCGGGCCGGCGGCTAACGCTGCGGCGCATTTGCTTTAGATACCTTCCCGCCATTGGACGCTTCCTGATCGTCGTCACTTTCCTCGAAGATGCGCTCCGCATCGTCACCCAATGGAGCGACCAGCTGCTGTATCTCCACGACTACCGCCACAGTAAGCATCGGCCCCAGTGCAATCGCCAGCCCCCGTCAACGCCTTGGCCCAAGGCAGTTCGAGCTAACATGTAGGCCAGTTCCCAGCGGACTCACCCACCTCTTCCTCTTCTTCAATGTCGTCGCCATGGTCTCGTGCTCTGTTCTCGTCATTGCCAGGAAGTTCTCGGACTACGCCGTTGCCGGCCTCATGACTGTAGTTGTCATCCAGGCCTTCGGCTACGGGTTGATCTTCGATCTCAACTTCTTCTTGCGAAACCTGTCCGTCATTGGCGGCCTTCTCATGGTCCTGTCTGACTCTTGGGTTCGCAAGACCAAGGCCTTTGCCGGTCTCCCCACGCTGGACGAGAAGGACAAGAAGATGTACTTTCAGCTGGCGGGTCGTGTCCTCCTAATCTTCCTCTTCATTGGCTTCGTCTTCAGCGGCCAGTGGTCCTTCTGGCGCGTCCTGGTCTGCGTCCTTGGCGCCGGCGCCTGCGTCATGGTTGTCGTGGGCTTCAAGGCCAAGTACAGCGCCACGCTGCTCGTTGTCATCTTGAGCGGCTTCAACATCCTGGTGAACAACTTCTGGACTGTAGGTGTCTCTCCTGGTTTTTCTTTTCTTTTCTTTTTTTCTTTCTCCCTCCCGTTTCTTTGGCTAACTACAGATTCTTCACGCAGCTTCACGAGCACCACCCGCACAAGGACTTCGCCAAGTACGATTTCTTCCAAATTCTGTCCATTGTCGGTGGTCTGCTGCTCCTGGTCAACAGCGGCCCAGGTCAATTCAGCATCGACGAGAAGAAGAAGGTTTACTAAAACCGAGAAAAATTCAACACGGACAAACTTCTGTTTGGATTCGATAACATGTGAGCACTGTTGCTCTAAGATCTGAAACTACGCCACAAAACTCTTGTTGGAGTTATTTTTTTTTTTGCCCTTCCTTTTTAGGTCGTCGGGGAACAATGGGGAGAGGATTTGCTGGCATGAGTCTATATGACAGAGTATGGCTTTTACGAGTCGTGGCAAGTTATGCACATACTACATAGAAGAAGAAGAAGAAGAAGAAAACCAATCTATGTCGGGAGTCACGGAAGGAGAAAGGAGCTAGGAAATTGAAAAAAAAAAAAAAAGAAAAGAAAACCCCAAAAAAAAAAGAACCGTTAGCTTTGCATAACGTTCTGTCGTGTGCTTTGGGTAAGAAGAGTCGGTAAAACGGGTTCACGGCCAGAACAGCCAGATACTGCATTCGAAACAAGTCTTTTCCCTCGTCAGGAGAGAGATTATACTAGCAGGAGGTACTATATAGTTCTGTTAAGAGAAGGAAGAAAGGACACGCCTACTTGTACCAAACACTAAAGTTAGTAGGTAAAAGGTAGTACCTTTGAAGCCATCACCCGTATTATGGATGTGGAGCAACTTGGGAACGGTTCAATCCAACGACACGTCACGTGATACACCTATTTCTGTTTCCCCCTCTCGATCAAGAGGGAAAAGGAAGACCCTGTTATCCTGTAACAAAATCAATGCATTTCAGAGATTTTCATATATATATATATATCACTTACTCGGTTTCATAAGAAAAGAGGGCGAATGTGATGAGGCTGTTTTGGTGGTGGAAATATCAGCCCCAAGCTGAATTGGCGGTCAAGGGGGTGCGGCTCATGTGATGGCTGCAAAGCCCGCATTACCAACATATAGAGAAACTGGCAAGAGAAAATTTAAATAATAAAAATAAATAATAAATAAATAATAATAATAATAAAATCCAATGAGGCGGAGTCAAGCTGCATAGCTTCTTCTATTTACGAAGCGTTGCTTTTTTTCTTTTTTTTTCCCCTTGGGCTTTTCTTCTCTTCTCTTCTTCTTCTTCTCTTCTCCTCTCTCTCTCTCTCTCTCTCTTAGTTCATCACCAAGGCCAACTGGTCTCTCTCCCTCCACTGGATCTCGAGCCCTACACATCTTCATTCTCTCGCGTCTTTTCGGAAGCTGCCATGGCAGAGGCACTTGGCACCGCCATCGGCGTCATCGGCTTCATAGGCCAGCTCTTCGACGGCTGCGTCAAGGCCTACGGGTACTTCACCATGGCGGCCAACCTCGACGTCGACAGCAAGAGGATGATGTGCAAAGTGCGCATCGAGGAGATGCGGCTGGTGGTTTGGGGGAGAGAGTGGGGGGTCGCCGAGGGCAAGTTCGACGAGCATCTGAGCGAGCGGAATCCGCAGCTGCGGCTGCTGGCGACGCAGATCTTGGAGCAGCTCCACGGCACCGTGACGGATTTCAAGAAGCTGCGGGATCGGTACGGGCTGGTGGACGAGGCGGCGCACAAGAGCGGCAAGGAGGCGGACTTGTCGCCGTCGCCGCTGCCTCAAAGGAAAGGGTCCCGGGATGAGGGCCGGAAGGCGAACGGACTCAAGACGACGACGAGTGCGAGTGAAAGGGGTTGGAGGAAAGAGCTTGGGCTGAGGACAAAATGGGTTATAGGAGGTGAGATTTTTTTTTGGTCCGGCCTCATCTTTGTGTGTGTGTGTGTGTGTGTGAGTGAGTGAGTGAGTGATGGTGAAAGTTATGATGAATGATGCTTACGGGTGCTCCTCCTTTCCCACGCGCTCTCCAAACCCGCCTTTTTTTTTTTTTTGGCCCCCTTTTCCTTGAACAGACAAGGACAAGTTTACCAATCTTTTAAAAGATCTCAAAGGTTCGTCCTGTTGCAAATGGCATTTCCCCCCCCCCCCCCCAAAAAAAAAAAAACAGCGTTCTGAGCTGACCAAGAAAGCAGACTTCAACGACGGCCTGGAAGCCCTCTTCCCCCCTTCCCAAGTGCCATCCTTCCAGCGCGCCTGGACGCACCAGCTCCTGGACCGCGCCCAGCGAGACCTCGCCGAGCTCTCGCTCCTCGAAAACGCCTCCTCCGGGATCTACCCCCAGCTGACCACGTCGGCCAACCTCAAGAAGCTCCGCATCAACCTCGACAGCAAGCCCCAGGCGTCCTTCAAGCCCACCTTTGCCCTGAAGGTAGGGCGCGCCTCTCTCGACATCCAGGACCTGGAAGCCCCGCGCCGGTGTCAAGCCCATCACGCCACCGCGGGCGACGTCCTCGTCGAATGGGTCGACTACGACCGCGAGGAAATCGAGGAGCGGGTGGCCCACGTCCGCAGGATGGACGACCTGGCCCGCATGATGCACTCCGCCTCGGAATGCCACCCGGACCTCCACAGCATAGACTGCCTCGGCTACACGGACGACTCCGCCAACAGCCGCTACGGCCTCGTCTACAGGGCGCCCGCGTCATCCCACTCTACGCTCGAAGCCCTCATCTCCAGCCCGGACCTCAAGACCCCAGACCTCGACGAGCGCGTCCGCCTCGGCCAGACCCTCGCCGTCGCCGTCTGGTCCCTCCACTCGCTCGACTGGCTGCACAAGTCCCTCTGCAGCTCCAACATCATCTTCTTCCCCTCCGCCTTCTCCGCCTCCGCCCGCTCCCCCACGGTCTCCGCCGCCCTCGCCCCGGACATCTCCCGCCCGTACCTCTGCGGCTTCGACGCCTCTCGCCCGGAGCTCGACACCGCCCTGTCCGTCGCCCCGAGGAACCCTTCCATCCGGGACCTGCACCGCCACCCCGGCTCTCTCCGCGGCGGCCCGCACATCAAATCCTTCGACATCTACAGCTTCGGCCTGGTCCTCCTCGAAATCGGCCTCTGGAAAGTCCTCCAGACATACTACAAGGCTCACTACTCCGCCGAGCGCTGGCGCGATAAAGTCGTCCTCGCGGTGCTGGTTCCGGGCCTTGGCGGCAAGGTCGGCAAGCGCTACAAGGAGGTCGTTGAGATGTGCCTCTGTGTGGACGAGGACATGCCGAGCAGCGAGGCGGGCAAGGTGATGGAGGACGTCGTAAATAAGCTGGAGAGCATTCGCGTGTGACGTGGGAGATGAGTTTGAGAGACATGGTTGACGATGGTAATGACTGATTATGAGCAGCATGATGTGCACAGTCTCAACGATGACACATAGGGGGGGGGGATTGCTTGTAGGAGGGAGGACTGGTAGGGAGGGAGGTAGGTAGGCATTGTAGAGATGGGAAACAAAAAAAATCGATATATACGCCCAAAGCCTAATCTGAGATACACCATCCACCACATCATGTATGTACAAAGAAAGGAACATTATTTCCATACACGAAGCTTCTTCAGTTGGGAATAATTTGCAAGTCTTCTGAATATCATGAATGAAAAAAGTGATATATAAAGCGCCGGCCAACTCGCGCACCCTCCCCTCCCCTCCCCTCCCCTCAGCCCCAGTCCCCAATAGCTAGCTAGCAACTGACATCTCACAACGTGCGTTACCCAAATTGCCTAATTCCATGCCTAATAGACCAAATCGCGGCACAAAAAAAAAGAGAGAGAGAGAGAGAGAGAGAGGGAGAGGCAGAGAAAGAGAGAGAGAGAGTAAGCAGCAGAATGAGCAGAGGGAAGAGCAAGAAGACAAGAGAGGAGGACGGTGGGGGGAAAAGAAAAGAAGGAAAAGAGACAAAAAAAAAAAGAGAGCAAGAATCAGTCAGCTAAACAAAGACGGGTTGAAAACAACAACCAGTACAATGCTTAAAAAAAAAAAAGTCCAAAAAGAAAAGAAGAGAAAAGAAAAACATATAGCCCAACATCCCCTTTCCCTTCCCTTTCCCTTGCCCCTTTTCGTCCTTTGCGCCATCGCCGTCATGATTTCTCCATCTTTCCCTTCTTCTTGGCCTGTGTTGGCCTTGTTCTCCCTTTCTCGTCCTCCCTTTCATCCTCTTCATCGTCTTCCACTTCTCTCTCGATGCCCCGTCAGAGGAATTGACGTGTCTTGTGCGCGATGAGGATCGTAGATCAAGTGTCATGTGGCCTCAAAAAAATCGAAAGAGAAACTTCCCATCCCAGCCTTGTGGTGGTGGCGGTGGTACAATAGTCATCCTGCCTCTCCCGTCGCGCCTCGGAATACTAAAACGCCCGTGTATATGCATGTGATACGCATGAATCGCTCGTAGTAGAATAAAACGTGAAGTCATGATCGTTAAGATGAAAAGTTTACAAGGTGCTCGGCCATTTCCTTGTGAATGGCCGTTCCGGCTCGTCGCCTGGCCACGGTTACCTACGACGTGCCAGAGACTTTGCGGGCAGTCGACGTAGCCGACATGGATGCGCCTACACCAGCACTGCCGACGCGGCCGCTGGTCTTGCGGACACCGGCAGATTCCTTGGACCGCAAGGGCGAGTCCGCAGCTTGTCGTCTGCTCGCTCGGACCTTGGTGAGAGTGCCGGGCTGGCTCGGGACCCTATCGGCAGACTTGGGTTTTACAGAGCCAATGTTCTCGGCGTCGAAGGAAGCGTCGTTGTCGATGACAAAGGAGCTCGTGTTCTGGCTTGCCGAGCGTGTCTTTTCGCTTCGGCTTGGTGACTGGGCGGCTTTGCGCTGCTTCCGCATCCGCAGGTGGTGCTCCTCATCCGACTCCGGGTTGCCCTGGGGACGACGCTGTGGCGATGCGACGACCTCTGCTTCCTGCTCCATGATCTGTTCCTCGCCCGCGGCCTGGAAAGAGCCCGATCTATGATACGGGTGGTGGCGATCGCGCGCCGTCTTCCGCGGCTGGCCGGGGGTTGGCGCCGGCAGGTAATCCTCGTGAACCCCAACGTTGTTGCGGTCATGGTCCACCTCGCTGAGCGGAGTGCGGTTGGATGGGCTCCTGTTGGACGGCGTCGTAGTCTGAGCGTTGCGCGCCGCCTTCATGGCCCGCATGGGCGTGCTGGGCGCGGCATGGCCAGAGGCGGCGGCGGCTGCTGCGGCGGCGGCGGCAAGCTCTCTCCTGAGCTTCCGCTCGATGCGCTCCTCGATCCACCACTCTCGGAAGGTTCCTTGGTTGAGGTGCAGCCAGTGCTGCTGAGGCCCGACAACCATGCCAGGTCTCATAAACCGCATGAAGGAGATGACCTCGTTGGCGGTGAAGCCATGGCGGTAAATCAGGTACGCGCCAATGAGGCAGCCGGTTCGGCCTAGGCCAGCCTTGCAGTGAACCGCCACGCCTCTCTTCTTGACGGTGATGGTCTCGTGGGCCATGCGAATGAACTTGCGGACCATGGACAGAGGCGGGCAAGTTCCGTCGTCGAAAATGAGGTCGACGTGCTGGATTCCCAAGGCTTCAAAGTAAGACGGAGAGTAGAGGTGCGAGTTCAATCGGACGACCAAGCCGATGTTGCGCTCGCTGAAGTGGGAGAGCACGTTCTTGAAGGGCTGGGGCAGAAGCGGGTGCTCTTCGACGGCGGCGACGTCCCTGGGAAGCAGCGGGTACAGCTCAGAGCCCTCGGCGATCTTGGCCACGGGGGCGTGCTGGGGAGAGGCGAAGGCGAGAAAGTTGGGAGTGACCCAGTTGAAGTCGCCGTGCTCGACCCGCTCAAACATCTCGTACTGGTCCAAGTCAAAGTTGTCCAGGTCGCAGCACTTCTCCTCCTTGGCCTTCCAAACACCGTAGACAACATCTTGGACGCTGATTCCGTAGTCGGCCTGACTGTAGCCGGCATCTCGGAAGGGCATCAGCGGAGGATCGACTTGAGCAATCGGAGCCAAGGCCAAGTGAGGCGGCCAGTTTTGGATCAGAACCATGTAGCAAGCCAGCATGCAGGCGGCGTTTGCACGACCTACACGAGATGGGTGAACCCGTTAGTCAGTCCGTCTCTCTTTTTTTCTTTTTTTAGGGGGGGGCGCGAGTGTGAATGCTGGAGTCTCGGCCTGGTTCAAAGCGGCGGGCAGGACTCACTTCTGGGATCAGCAGCACTGTAGAAGACAATGGGCCGATCTCGGTTCTCCTTTGCACCCAGGATATCGTGAAACTTGATGGCAAACCGGTACAGGTGGCCAATGTGCAGAGGCCCAAAGTCGTGGTGGAACGCGTTGTACAGAAGAGTATCGTCAACGGTGAAGTAGCACGGCGGTGTTCGATTGGTCACCAGAGGCGCCGGAGCAGCTCCGTCTGCATATCGCGACGATCGCTTTCTGGGCGATTCGGTGCCGGGAAGCGGAGTGTTGGGAGCCGGGGGATGCACGTAGGCGCCCAGGTAGAGTCGGTCTGCAGACCCAAGAAATCGTCAGCACCAGAGACGACGGCATTGAGACAAACTGGCAAGGTTGAAAAACAGCAAACTTGGAAATTGAAAGAAGCTCTCATACCTGGGATGTATTCGACAACGTGGCCCAAGTTCTGGGAGTGCCTGGTGGAAGGAGCCATTCTTTCAGGCTTGATGGTGTTTTTGTTTTGTTTAGTTTTGAATATATTTTTTTTTCGATTTTTTTTGAATTTTTTTTTATTTGTTTTAATCTGCCAAAACAAATGATACGTCGACGAAGTATAAATACCGGAAAGTAGCTGTTGATGATTGATGTTGAAGGTCGTTGCGTTGCGCAAGTGTGGATGCGCAAAAAAAAAAAAAAAAAAAAAAAAAAAAAAAAAAAAAGGGTCGTGTGATCGGTGGTGTAAAAACAACAGCAGCAACAAAAAGCACGGATGAAGGGGGTTCGACAATGTTTCCTTCAACAGCAGTCCAATTGAAGCTGAAGATTTTGCCGTCGATGATCAAGGACGTGGCCTTTTTGTTCCGCTGCGAGAAGGGGGGGGGGGGGGATAAAATGCGTTTGGCTCCTTTGTCTCCGTCTCTGTCTCTCTCTCTCTCTCTCTCTCTCTCTCTCTCTTTCTCGCTTCTCTCGCTGTCAATGCTTCTTCAGCGTTGCCCAACAATACGACTAAAGCCCGAGAGCGAAGATTGTGTTTTAAAAAAAAGAAGAAGAAGAAGAAGAAGAAGAAGAAGAAGAAGAAAGGGAAGACTGGAGAGGGGCAGCCCTTTGTTCTGGGGAAGAGAGGATGGAAGGAGGAAAGGAAGAGGAGCGAGAGGGGAAGCCGGAGGATGAAATGTTTCTGGCGTGGTGATATGGGCCGGCACGATGTTTTTGTAAACAGGGGGTTTGGCGGCGCTGCATCTGTTATTCCTGCAGGCCCGAAACCCCCTATGAAGCGCCGCTGCAGCTGCGTTGCCCCCCTGTTCGGCGGCGTCCACGGCCAGCGCAGCGCTGTTGTTGTGGGTCGCCGGCCCGTCGCCAGGGCAACGTCATAACAAGAAGCCCTCAATGGCATGGCATGGGGGGGGCAACCTGTCGGGGTGGCTCGGCGCCGCTCGCGCCACGTTTGTGGCTGGATCACGTAACGCATCGCATCGCATGAGAGAGAGAGAGAGAGCTTGCGAGTTTTTTTTTGCAGCGCCCAACGCCAAACGATTGCAATCTCCATTTTCTCGCGCGTCACGGCCCCCAACTGCCGTCGACGACAAGACAGCGATCCGCAATAGCGCTGGTTCCCGTCACCGGCCACTCGTCCGTTCGCCATCTAAACTAAGCCTCGCCGGAGAGGAACCTGAAAGTAAAGGAAGAAGAGAGGAAGAAGAGAGGAAGAGAGGAGGAAGAGAGGAAGAAGAGAGAGACGGACACCCTCGTCTTCAGTCTTCCCCCCTTCCCCCCCCTCCATAACCCAGATCCAAAAACAACAACAACAAAAAAAAAAAAAAAAAAAAAAGAGAGAGAGAGAGAGAGAGAGTCCATCCAAGCCGTGTCTCGGCAGAAACCCGCCCGTTGTCCATCGCAATGAGTTCCGATCCCCAGTTCCCATGCAGCATGCAAGTCAAGTCAAATTTCCTCACACTCCTCCCGTTCCCCGGCCAATCAGCCTTTTTTTACTTTTTTTTTTCATTATTGTTGTTGTTGTTGTTTATGATGATCATTTTTGTCTCGGTGTCTAACCATTCTCTCGGACCCGTACAGACAGCTGCGCATCCCGTTCCCCACGCCCCGGCTCGCCTCCACGGCCCTCAAGGCCCTCCAAGTCGACCCCGAGCTGTCGCCCCTCGTTCGGAGACGCCTCTCCGTCGCCTCTCCTTCGCCGGCAGGCTCCGCCGGAGAGGCGCAGATCCTGCAGGTGCAATACCAGGCGACTACAAATCGCATGCTGCGCGTTGCCGTCAACTCCTTCATGGAAGGCCTCAAGCTGGTCTTGGAGGTCATGGAACGGTTGGACGTCGACGTTTTAGCGGCGGAGAGCAAGACGTTAATCAAATCTCCGTGAATACACATCCCACGACTCCTCCTCGACGGTGACGTGACGTGTTACCTATAATCCCGCCCTTCCCCCCAATGCAAAGTGTGTGCCTGTTGTACAATGCCATGAGAATTACACATTGATGCGCGACAAAGCTTCCCCCCCCCCCAAGAACATGATGATGGAAAATAACACGACATCAGCCGCGTAGTGGTATTCAGGAGTTGACCCTCCACATAGAGTCTAGATTACACTATCATGTATAGAGATATAAAGACGGGGGATGAGAAAAAAAAAAAAAGAAAAAAAAAAGACAACCAGAATGAAGACAACGACATGTCCACCCATTTGGCATCAATGCATATCGAACAAGGAAAAAAAACCGCAAGTTAAAAAGTTGCAAAAGGGCCGCCCAAATATGCTAGTGATCCATCACCATTTCTTTACTCCGTGCCGACCTTGGGAGGTGGGGGGGGGGGAAAATTCGAAAATAAAAAATAAAGAAATAAAAAAATAAAAAAAAAACCCCACAAGATCTAATAGTATTATGTGCATTGATCGTATCCCGTTATTAACGCCCGTTTCCCCCGCTCCAATCCGTAGCATTCCGCTTGGGCAACGTATCCATCCTCATCGACATTGACGTCAGCTGCTTTGTTTGGACTCATCGGCTACCTCGTTGGTTGCCATCTGCACATCTCCCGTGGCGTCCGGGTCGCCGTCGCCTGGCTCTTCGCTGATGTTTGGCAGCTTCTTCTCGCCACTGTTGGCTGCGAGGCTCGCACCGGAGCCGTCGTCCGACCCCGTCAGCTTCTCAAGCTGATCCTTCAACGCCCGCAGCTCTTGCCTCAGATCCACGTTCTCCTTCTCGAGGTTCTTCATGTGCACAATGGCGTTCTCCACGACGCTGGCCTTGCTGTTTGACGCATGGGATTGCTTCCCATCTTTCTTGTCGTCGTCTTCACATGGGATTGCGGCCTTGTTCTTGCTATCCGGGAGGAGGCCAGCCATGATTTGCAAAGCCGAGTTGATGCGGTTCCGGCGACCCTGTTCGGCAATTTTGTGCGACGTCCTCTTTGACGTGAGATTTGTCGACAGCTCGCTGGGATACGACACGCCAGGGACTTGGTTGCCCTCTAGGATGTTTTGGTAGTTGGACTTTGACATGAGCAGCCGCGACGCCTGGTCCTCGACAGACATCCCGGGGGCCCCGGGGAGCAGGGGTTTGATATTGGGGGATATCCTGGGCAGCAGAGCCGGGGAGGCGTGGACGGATCCCGTCGAACGCTTACGGCCGTTCCTAGAGGAAAGCTGTGGCGTCTTTCGTTGGCTGGAGCCGGACGACCCGGGCAGTAAGAGAGGACTCTGGTTTGCCGGCGACGTTCCCGTTGCCCGAACGACCGGCGAGGGCATAGACTGGAACGTGACTCCCTTGGACGCCAGATTGGGCTCGGGCCGGGGGGGGTGAGAAGCTAGTCGAGCGTTGTTGACGAGGCCGCCGGCGAGCGACGGGTTCGATATTGATTCGGGCAGCTCAAGCGATTCGATAGTGTCCGATAGCGGAGGCTCCGCGTGGCTGTTCGTCAGCTTCTTCGTCTTGGAAGCGGGCAGTTTCATCAGCGAAGCTGGGGTGGCAGGATGAGGGGGGTGCTGTTCATCGATCAGGGCAGATGCGTGGCTCGGCTGCATGTTTGGTTGCGGGCGTATATAAGGCGACTTGCTCATGGAGCGCCTGGCGGGAATCGGGGGAGGAGGCATCTCCGAGAGGTTCTCTGGCGAAACAGACGCGTTCTCATCCGATCCGTCGGTAGAGGCGGCGGGCAGGGGGAGCAGCCCGTGGTCGCCAGCCTGCAAGCTCCTCTCCTCCACCTCGCTCAGCACCTGCGACACCATGGCCGGGCTGGGGCCAGTCTTCCGCCTGAGCGGTTTAGAAATAGGCGAGCTCTTGACACTCGGCTTACTCCTAGCCTTGGCAGCCTGGGTCTTTCTCGTCTTTTTCGAATGGTCCAAGTTGACGGCTGGAACGGCGAGCGGCTCGAGGTCCATATCGATCGGTGAGTTGTTTGAGTGAGTGGTGTGATCGTAGTTTGATGATGAATCATTCTGAGCATGCAGTGCCGGCGAGGTCAGCGGGCTGAAGTAAGCTCCAGGCACAGTGAAGGCGTTTTCCATGCTGAAGTGAGGATCCAGAGGAGTGACAGCAGGCGAGACGAGAGGCGTAAAGGCCATCTGATAGATTGACATCTTGCCGTCAGCAGTGACTCTACCAAAAAAAAAAGAAAGAAAGAAAGAAAGAAAGCATAAGCTCGACATGTGGGGGGAGGGCGAGAGAGGGAGAGAGAGAGGGAGAATGCGTTGGGGGAGAAGGAAAAGCTCACGTCCTGCTCGGCCATCCTCTGGTGATAGCTCCTATCATAGGCGCCTCGCGACGGCATCTGCTCCGCCTGGGAATAAAACTGACCGCTGCCGGGCGTCATCTCCAGGCTCTGCGGCGTCGGGGGCACGGAGTGGCCGTGGTTCGCGAAGAAGGTGGCCTGCTGCTCCTGCAGCTGCCGCTGCTGCTGCTGGAACTTTTGCTGCTGCAGGTACTGGATCTGGGCGTCAATGTTGGAGATGGCCTCGCGCGAGGCCGACGCCGCCATCATGTGCGAAGGCATGGCCGCATGGGGCGCCATGACCGGCGTGTGGCTCTGGAGAAGCCCGTTGCTCCTGGGAATCATGCTGGAGGCATCCGGGTCGCTCATGATAGCATCGGCCGTCTGGCGAGGCTGTGCCATGATGGAGTGAGAGCCGTCGTCTGGAAAGCCCGGGAAATCAAAGTGCATTCCGTCGGCCATTCCGCTGATGTCGAGAAACTGCTGAAAATCATCCTCCGACGCCACGGCCATGGTCTGGTCCTGCGCATTCCATGGCGTAGAGCTCATCATGGCGGAAGTGCAGGAGCTGCGCCGGGGAGGGCTCTCGGCAGAACGCCCTCGTCCGTAGCGGCAGATGCCCAAATCCAAGATGGTCCAACGACCGAGCCCAAAGCAGGGCCGCCGTATGCCAGACACCGGGGGTTTCCCTTCCCAGCCAGCAGTGCGCCGCGCCTACGGTGTGAGCAGCGCTCTCGGACACCGTTTCCCGAGACTCGTCCTAAAGGAAAAGGAGGAAAAGGAGAGAAAAGAAGGAGGAGGAGGAGGAGAGGAGGAGAAGAAGAAGGAGAAGAAGGAGAAGAAGAAGAGGCGATTGGAGAGGCTGGGCGGCGGAGAGGCAGTGAGGCAGAGAGGCAGAGAGGCAGAGAGAACGACGCCGTCGTTGAAGATCGTCGGGGTAAAGAAGAGCGTCTCGGTCGGGGAGTAGCGGCAGTGGCCGGGCGGAGGCCGTTCCCGTGTACGCACAGGGCTCAGAAATTGGCGAATAGTGACGCAACGGCGAAAACGGGAGAGCGAGAGTGAGTGAGTGAGTGAGAGAGAGAGAGAGAGAGAGAGAGAGAGGCTGATCGGCGATGGTCAGACCGGCGGCGCAACAGCTATGAGGGTGCTCAAAACAGCTCACAGGCGACAGTGAAGGCGAAAGGAGAGAGGGCGAGAGAGAGGACAACGAGCGCGCGAGGGGGGGGAAAAAAAAAGAAAAGCCTAGATGGGGGTCGCTCTCCGTGGCGGAGAAGAGTTGATAAAAAAAAAGAAGAGAAAAAAAATTTAGAAAGAGAGAGAGAGAGAAAGAAAGAGAGGAGGCTGCCGGGGCAGGCCAAGGCCAGGCAACATGGCCCGGCGGCACAGGTTTTCTGGTGCCCGTCTGGTTTAGCGGTCGGAGAGGTTTGCAGTGGGGGATCGCAGCGGCGGATCTCGCGTGGGCGACAGCTAAAAGGTTCCCCCCCCCCCCCTCCCCAGAGGCCCGTCCTGGGACTAGCGGCCACAGCGGTGCAGGGCGCTAAGGCAGTCGGGTAATGGGCCTCTCTGCCTTTAGTGGTGCAGAGCCAGCCAGTCAGTCAGTCAGTACAACAACGGCTTCTCTTCTCTTTAGCGCTTTGGTGGTGAGCAGTGCAGAGTCGGGTTTACGTTAGTAGGGTTCCTCTTTTTTTTTTTTTTTGCTCTTTTCCCTTTCTTTCTTTCTTTCTTTCTTTTCTTTTTTTTTTTATGGCAGGGGTTTTTTTTTTTTTTAGGGTTGTTTTCGGTTGCTGCTACAACGGCTTCCCCCCCTACAAAAAAAAAAAAAAAAAAACCCAACGCTGTGGCAGCGCGGGGAGAAGAAACTCACCGAGAGGGCATCGTTTTACGACTTCTCCGCAGCGCTGTCTCCGACCACCTTTGGGTCCTGCAAGCCTCCAATATTCAATCTCTCTCTCTCTCCTCCTCCTCCAGCTTAACAGCTTCTAACGTCTGACTGCCCATTTTTTTTTAAAAAAAAAAAAAATTTTTACCGTCTGTGGGCGAGCCCGTCGTCCTCGTGTCAGATCACACGGCCATGGAGCCAAACCAACTCCCTCCCATGCTGACAATTTTTAATGTTTGAATTACTTACTGCCCGGCTTTTGTCCCATCCTTCTTCGCACTGGCTCGTGCCGCGGATAGTTTTTTTTTTTTTTTTTACAGTATTTACAGTACAGAATGTGTGCACGAACTCGTTCGATGCGCAATATTAGACAAGGCAGGCCGCTTCGCGTTTCAGCCTTTGGCTCGCTCGAATCTGCCCTTCCCATCGAGACGCTGTCTGGTGGTGGTGACTTGGACCGCGATCACCAGATAGATAGTCCAAAATAAACACCCTCCCAATCCCTCTTGCTCTCTCTCATCATCTGCCATCCAATCCACCCACCCATCCATCCATCCATCCATCCATCCTCCCACCCTCGTCGTCCTCTCAGATTCGGCCAACGGCCGGTAAACCTAACCGAGGCGTCTCTCGGGGCCATTTCTTTCGAGCCGGGGTCACTAGCAGGGCCAGTGAAAAAAAAAAAAAAAAAAAAAAAAAAAAAAAACGCAAAAAGCAACAAGATCCCTACCTTTTTTTTTTTTTTTTTTTTTGGCCCCGGCGCTCGCATTACTGTAACTTCCCCATGAGTCCCAACTTCTCTTCCCCCCTCGGCCGCCCTCGCTTCAGCGCTCATTCATTAATCTACATCGTCGCATCACGAGAAATGGATTGTAACAAAGTCAACCGGCCTCCTCAAACATCCAACATTCCAACACTAAGCCATCAGTTAGCTGCGTCTCGCTCAAAGAAATACATCAGCCCCAGCTCAAACGCCCCTTTCCGGATGTACTTCTCTTTCCTTTTCCCTGTCGGCATCCGCCTTTGACGCAGACCCGCCATCCTTCCCCCACCTCGAATACATACTCGTTCAAGTCTACCAAGAGTATAATCTAACGGGCTTTTATAAAGGCATGGCGAAAGAGAACAAAGAAACCCACGTTCCTTGCATCCCCTCTGCTCGTTAGTGCAAAACACCTGTTAGCATCCCGCGCTAGTGGCCATGGAAGAGCCCGATGCATGTCCGTATGATGTGATGAGTTATCATCTGTCACTTCTCGGGGGCGCTCTTGTGTCTTGTTTCTTGCCAACCTGCTACTACTACTACTTACTACTTACTACTTACTACCTACTTACTGCTGCTGCTACTAGTACTACTGCTATGATGGAGGAACCCCCCGCGAACGCTCCGTGTCTAGGCAGAGAGAAATATCCGCAGAGTACGGACTAGACAGCGGCAGCAGCTCCGCCTCGTAACGCATTCCATACTACACGAACATTCTGCCGCCGTCTTCGCTCATCGTTGGCGGCGATAGCACCTTGTATAGTGTATATAGCAGTATATAGCAGTACGCAGTATGCACGACTTCAAACTCATGCCAGGCAAGGCCATACACATACATAAGCTGGAACCTGCCATTCAAAATTTCATGTGATTCCTGCAAAATTGTCCAAAAATTTGCATTGTAAAACTCGCGCGTCCAATCAGCAACGAGCGCCCCGCCCTCCCAAAAGCCTTTCCTTTTCAGTTGCGCTCAATCCGGTAAAGCCCTCGGCCCCCGATAAGCTGATAGGCAAAACTTCGAACCAGCCTGATTGCTGCAAGTTTGTTTCCATCTCGTAAACCCCATTGGCCAAGGTTATTCAAAGGGCTGATTTTAATGTCTTCTTCGTTGAAATCGAGCTTCACTTGGGGAACCGCGCGTATGGCCATATTTTCTTCTACTCATTCTCTTCAAATCGCACCACTTGCTCACGTCTCTCCGTGCCAACAGCCCTATCTCTATCAAAACTATCTAAGTATTTGTCCTCAGTCCTTCTCATCCACATGTACCACTTGCCTGCTCAACTTCCATTTTGGCGAATTACTTGCAGGGAGATGATAACATCGATCACAACACACACACATAAGGAAAACGGCCAAGCCCGGGCCTGCTTCTAGAATGTACAGAAAATAAATAAGGAGTGAGGAAATAAGAAGAAAAAAAAAAGACACACAAAGAGTATGACTCCAATATGTCAAAACAGAGATCTCGACGCCGAGTCATGCCGTGAGGTTTAGGTAACGGACACAGATCTGGGGAGTATGTGCCCGGTTTAACTAAAGTCGAGATTGCGATGCGCAGTGCCTTTCTCAAGAAGAACCAGCGCCTCTGGCGGTGCAATGTCTATTACGGACACACGAGTTTGCCATGCTCCGGGCCGCGGGGGAAATAAATAAAAAAAACCGAGGGGGTAATGAGAGTGAAAGACAATTAAAAGCGGCACGCCGCTGAGGAATACCGCGCCCAAAACAGATTCGAGGATATAAGCCGACCAATTCGATTCATCAAAAAGAAAAAGAAAGAAAAGAAGAAGAAAAAAGTTCGCTCAAAAGACTTTGCTCCATGATCATTTCGTTTGACTCATGCCCGTGAGCTATCACCAAGGTTGAGCCAGCTCATGTCATTGGACGTTGACGCCGTGGTGAGCTGAGGCTGCTTGCTCACGCCCAATGGGTGAAGCTGAGCACTGGTTACGCTGGGGGCGTATGCGCTGCTTGGAGCCCGATCGGCGCCCCACGGCTTCCCAGCATGCGTAGGATCCCATGTCTCTTGGATACTCTCGGGGACTCCACTCGAATAGCCCGACGATGCGGATAGCGCCGAGACAGCCGAGATGGGCCGCTCAATCTTTCCCGACATGCCTTCCTGCCAAGCAATATTGGGGTAGGATGACACCACTGGGCTTCCGGTGTTGACTCTGCTCATCCCAGGAGGACCCTCAAAGTTGAGATTCGGGACGGTAGCCGAGTCTTGCGTTGCCCTGATGTTACGAGTAGTCTGGGAGTAATGAGAGCTCCGGTCCGACGCGACGGTGTTTCTCTGTGCGGATGCCTGTGCGGATGCCTGTTCGGATGCCTGTGCGGACGACTGGGCGGCTCCATATCCAAGGATATTCAGCGCGCTGCCCCCTGACCAGTACTTGTTCCAGCCTGAACTCCTTCGGGTGCCGTCGTCTGCTCTTGCAAGTCCGTCTTGAGGCCGAAGCTCAGTGGCTGGGGGCTCGAAAGTGTCACCCTTTTCGTCTTGGATCCGGAGAATGGGCGCCTGCTGCGGTTGGAGAATTGGCTTGCTGATTGAGCCCTTGAGCTGCTTGTGCGTCGTCGTGCTTTTCGCGGCGTCGTTGCTGAGCTTCCTTGGCTTGTGCTGGCCCACGCGGCCCACCAGGATAGTCATTGACGAGGTAGACTCCGAAGACACCGTGTGCTGGTGACCTCGGAGCTGCTTCTGCACCTGTGGAGGGAGCGTGCCCTTCGCAAACGTGGTCTGCGTAAAAGCAGCAGCGCTCTTCTCGTCGACAGGAGGGGCTTTGGGCTTTCCTGTTTCAGGATGAAGCTGCTGTCTCCTGCGGCAACGGAGGAGGAGGAGGATCAGGCCGAGCAGCGCAAGGAATCCGGCAATGGAGCCCAGGGTGATGCCAAGTATCGCGTTGGGGCTGGGGCCAGAGTCCGCGCTCTCACCGCTGCTGCCAGTTGGGATGGTGGGGACGGACAAGTCGGTTATGCTGGAGGCTGCGGTCTGCGTTGCGCTAGCGGGAAACGAAGCGGTTGTCGAGCCGGAGTGCGTAGTTGAGGCAGAGTGTGTAGTTGACGTAGGCCGTGAGCTGGAAGTCGTCTTCGTCCCCGTAGTCGTTGAAGAAGCGTCCGCGGCAGACACCGTCTTATCGCCCAAAAGGGAGGCCGCGTCGGCCCAGCCGTTCTTGTCAGCGTTGAAAATAGCAAGAGGAACTTGAGCGTTGCCGCCAGTGAAAACTACAGTGCCGTCGGGTGCCTGGGCCACTGCAAAGTTTTGTCGAGTAGCAGTCGGGGCCAGTGTCGAGTTGTACTGGGGCCAGTTGCTCAAGGTCAATTCGCGCTTCTCGCTGCCTCGAGCGACGTCGTCATCAAGGCCTCGCGCAGCAACGGGGGCTGAGTAGGGGATAGGGTTGCCAGCGGCATCTTGCACAACAGTGCGGCTAACGGCGTTGGGAGAGCGGGACATGTCAAACGTATAGAGGTTTTTAGATCCATCATCTCCAGAAATCAGCACCGCACTCACCGAGCCCGAGGCCATGTTGATCGGCTGTGACAAGCTTGCACCAGAATATCTCCATCCGGCCGTGGGATTAAACCAGTAGATCTTTCCGTCCACACCGTCGCCGCTCATCATGGCGGCATCGGCGCTGGACCAGCTCATAACGATGGGAGAAATGGCAGGCGCGGCACCGTTGGATTGAAACGAAAGGGCCGCATACGGCTCGGAAGCCTGAATAGTGAATGTTTGCGTAGAAGGACCAGCGCTGCCATCTTGGCTGCCGGCGTACACCAAGATGGTGTCGTCAGCCTGGATGTACGTGGACCCATGATGCAAGCGATTCTGCGTGACAGGAACCGAGGGGGTGATTGTGGTCCAGTTGCCCGTCGAAAATGTGAACTTTTGGAGTCCAGTGTAATCAGCCGCATCTGTTGTCCCTCCAACAAGAAAGAGCGCAGCATTGGCAGCATTGACAGGGTTTGTTCCAACGCAAGTTGCTCCAGTCACTTTTACTCCCATGTCCAGCTTCTTCCATTGCGCGCTCTCTTCCAAAGGCAGGGATAAGAATCCTTGCGGCGAGTAAGAATAAAGCGTGTTACCATGAATGACAGAGCACGAGTTGTCCAAGGACGAGGGGGGTTTCGGCAACGACATTGCTCAGTTGTACTAAACGACTTGACAAGACAAAAGGGTAGCTTCGAGACGGTATCGGGGATGCGTTTTCTTCGATGTAGATGTCGTATCCTACGATAGCATAGCGGTGATGACAGTCCCAGCGTTGTACTTCTCTAAAATCAAGAGAGACGTGTTAGTGTAGCAACGAGGGCACAGCCGAGTCGTTGCAGTAGAGTGTTGGTGTTGCGCGTGAGTTGCTGAATTAGCAGCCAGGGCCCGTGATTCGAAAAGAGTGTCAATTGGCGGGCAATAGCTAGGGGGGGAAAAAAGAGTGGCTGCCGTTACAGAAGTAGCGACAAGGACGTATTGTATACAATACGGCAAAAACAATAATGAATGTAATCTAATAAGCAAGCGTGTCGGCGTAGTTTCCGTGAAGACGTCTTTTTTTTTTCTTCTTCCTTTTTTTTTCTTTTTCCTCTTTCTGTCTGTGTGTGTGTGTGATTTTAAAGAGTGAATGGCGACAATGGTGTGACAGTCTCGATCCAATGGTCGGTCCAAAGGCGCAATCGTGGTTTTGGGGAGTCGTCGAAAACGGTGCACTTTTCGTTCAAGCCGGTCAACGAGAAGTTGCTAGATGTGCAAGGCCGTGTACCAGGAAGGAACAGCAAGATGGATCAACAGCGAAAAAGATGGGCGGCGTTTCTCAACGCTCTCGTTCCAGACGTATCAACGGCGGCGGATTCCAGAATCGCGAACAAAGAACGGTGTCGTGGTCGGAAGACAGAAGAGAGGGGGGGGGAGAAGGGCTGCGGGAAGACTCGACTTCACAAACGCAAGCAAAGACGCAACAGAGACGCAACAAAGAGAGAAAGCGCAATCAGCCAACAACAAGTGAATCGATCGACAGCCGGTGATGCTGCTGCTGCGGCGACTGCGAGGCAGGTCAAGGCGAAGACGAAGGCAAACACGAATAGAAGGGAGGGAGGGGGGGGGGGGGAGGGGGGGGGAGGAAAGCCACCAAGCCACAGGTAGAGGGAAGACGGAAAGGCGAAAACGAGGAGGCGGAGGAGGACGAGGACGAGAGAGAAAATGGGTTGGCTGGAGCCGCAACGAACTTGTTGTGCTCTGCGACACCACCCCGGTCATACCTGTACACGCTCTCTGGGCGTCGCTAGCGCACTCGCACAGGTACCCGGCCGGCGCACACGCATATTGGCACGGGACGAACGAGCCTCTCCCCTGCTCGTCCCTCAGCACCTTCCCTGCGTCCTACCCTGGCTCTGGCAAGCGGAACCCGCTTTGAGACACGGGGGAGGCGCTCTGCACGGAGTACGAGTAGAGGTACTCCGTACAAGCACATATCTAGCAGCAAGTATACGGAGTATCCGTACGGAGTACATACATACATTTGGGTTGCTGCTAACCGGGGGAAAGCGCATCGCACCTGCGTCGCTGGTGTTTTGCGGTGCCTGCAGCACATACATAAGGTACGGATCACGTCGCGTCGTCCAATCAGCGGGAGCGGGCGGCGTTCCATCGCAAAAGCAGCGGCCAGGTCTCGGCGGACGTCGCGGTACCTGGAATTCAGTGGAGTGAGGCACCCATGGCCAGGTACTCGTACTTGTCGGGCCCTTGAGTACCTGGAGGAAACCCGCCTGCGAAGGTGTGCCCCTCCCGGGTCTTGCGCCAAGAACTCGTTCCTGAAGGGTGACAACTTTTTTTTTTTTTTTTTTTTTAGAAGTGAAAAAAGGGGGTAGCCGCCAATCAAGCTACTTCCAAGGCTGTTCTCACTGCGCCTTGGCGCCTGCAGCGCACTACCAAGGTATCTATACCTTCGTACCTACTAGTACCCAGACAGTGCTTGTACAGGTCGATACCCTTATGCAAAGTGTCCATTCGTTGCAGCGCCTACCACCTAAGGGTACCTTCTACGATACCTTGGTAGTACTACTACCTGTAGGTACTACTACAGCACCCCTAGCGCCCCCTCCCCCCCCCCCATGGCGGAACGTTTTGTCAATACCATACATGTAGTACCACCTCATAGAACCGCTTGCATGTTACCATGTGCGGTAGGCCTCGGTGTAGGAACCAGTTGAGCAGTTCAATCGATTCCATTCTCTTTCTCGCCTTAGCATCGTCGTGATCCAGCGCCAATGACATCAACCTCGCTTGGACCCGACATCTTGCATCCCACGGCGTTGGGGGTATTTTCTCCCTGGACTGTCACCAGTCCTGCTCCGTGCTAGTGGTTAGTAGTACGTAGTGCATTACTGCTAGTACATATTACTACTCGTAAGGCACAGGCTGATGCTGCCAGGGGTGCCAAAAAAAAAAAAAGGAAAAACAATTCCGCACGCCCAGGCCTCGCGCCGGCCTGCCCGCACACTTTACCAGAGACGCAAATGCTCATACGAGCGCATTGAAGAGGGATGAATTCTGATGCCTGGTGCAATTACCAGCCCTGGCACAGAGTAACATTCGAGCCTGCCAAGCCGTTGAAGCCGTTGAAGCCGTTGAAGCCACGAGCACCGAACGACGAAGCCCCCCCCCCCCCAAAACACCACGTCGACAACTCCCTCAAACAATCCGCGCCATGGGCTCCGGCACGACGGATTGAGCATCACAATTTCCTCCCTCTCCAGCGCCCTCCTGGACGCGCACCAGAGATTGCAGTGCTGCCCTCTAGCGTCATGATGCTTCGTCTAGGGGCCCAGTCTCGGTCGACAGCGCCGAGGGACACGACATTGGTTCCTGGCCAGGGTCAAAATTCGGGGCCAGTGGTGATCGTTTGCAGCCCTCCCCAAGCAAGTCCCTTTTGGTTCCTGGTGCCCGATCCCCACTGGCTCACCTCATCGTGAAACGCACTACCAGGGTCTCTCCCTGCATCTGCATTGTTCAAGCCCCCTAACAGGACCCGGCCATCTACGGCCATCACCCCACCCGCATATCGAAGTCGAGTCCTGCTCGTACAGAAACAGCCGGCAACATCAAGTGCGCGTATGGAGCGCTTCCACCACCACCACCCAGTGCTTGGAGAACACGGCGAGTTTTGCACGACCAATCTACGGCTACTGCTCGACCTACATACATGCATTTCGTAGGCCCGTGATGTAGGCCCTATGCAGGCCGGGTCCATCATGTAAACCCATCACGAAGGCTGCAGTCGGATAGCATCTGCGATGAAGATCCAGACTTGTTGCTGCAGCAGGGGGGTACAGAGTCGGGACTACACCCGAGTGTTTAGGTCCGAGACGGTGCTTACCTCCCTCGTATGGCATCGGAGTGAAGGTGAATCCGAATCTGTGTACTTTTTGATTTAGCCGACTGACTCCCTTCGAGGAGGTGAGATGCAGCTCCGGTCAACTCACGGCAAACGTCCAGACCAGCCAGCCTCTCGATTGACTGCAACCCCCACGCGCTGGTGATTCAATCGCTCCCTCGTATTGCCTTTTTTTTTTTTACCAGTATTAAAAGTTATCTTCTTCATGAATAAGAGCCCTGGTGGTCTGCTCGTCCGTGTAGGGTAGGCGTCCGTGTAGGCACTTGGTATTGCCATCTCACACGACTCTCTGTTATTAGTAGTACATAAGGTCTATGTACCGCGTCGTGCCATTTCCCAAACGCCCCCTATATGCACGAGTGTCATTCTTTAGCAAATCTCTGCTCTTGGCAAATGGGCTGTGCCCACATTGGCACAACAACAAAGAATATATACCCCCGTGTGTTAGCTTGCAAGAAACCGCCGCACATACATACAACAAAACCGGCATCAGCACCTCGATGAACTCCCCCTCCCTCCCTCCCCTCCTGGTGGATGATCTTGCACGTGGCCCTCGCGTCACACTTTCTTGGCCTCATCTAAACCGCGCGGATAGGAGGTCTCAGGTGAGAATTTTTGGGGTTTTTTTCTTTCGTTGATTGGCTGATTGGCAGTGGGCTCAAATACTCCTCACGGATCTTTGCATTCCAGAGACCACGGGAGAAGGTACATTCGTACATGCTATTGTAGAGGTACTACTAGGTACCTTACCTTGCGGCGGCCCTGCGGAGTATGAAAACATCAACTGATCACGCGTCACAGCTATTATTCAAGGGATAATTCTATGTTTATATGCACACACACATAAATATATATAAATAAAATCCGAGTTCTAGTATTTCTTGGTATTCATTCATTCTCAAAGACTCCATCACTATGCAGTTCCTTTTTTTTTTTTTTTTCCTTCTCTGTAGTTTTTCTGGTCTTTGGGTCGTCATCTCCAACCCCCCATTGCACACGAAACCGCCTGCTTCTAATTCCCGGTACGTAATGGTTACCCATCTCTATAAACAACTGACCCTATATTATATCAACACAAAGCTCCATACAAGGAGTCGCCCAATGTCTCCCGTCAATCCATTCTATCTAATAGCTCGGTGTGTGTTTTGCAATGTCGGCATTGCGCGAAACAGCCCATCTGCTAGGTAGCTGCAGCGAATGCTTCTGGTGGTAGTTGTGACTGCGGTAAAATCATGTTAGGTTCTGGCCTGTGGAAGCAGATCCAATTTTTTTTAATAAAAATGCACCGTACCTTTTTCTCATTGAAGATGACCAAGGCTCTGCCAAAGTCCCATTCGACTTGCGACAGGCACATTTCCGAGTACTGCGGCACCATGCCTGTTTGTTTTGACAGCTCGGCAATCATTGCTTGATGCTGATTTGCCGTATCCACGGGGGCTGGTGATGGTGCCACAAACACGTTCGGCAGGGTGCTGAATGCTCGCAGAGACAGCATATCGCTGACGACTCTAATCTGAGCGGCTCCGGATAGGCCAGGCGCCAGCACAAAAGTGCGAGAGAAACTGCGCTTGCCGCTGGCTCCCGACTTGGGGTCGTATTCCTCGAACTCGCCGTGGACGGCGAGGATCAAGCCATCCACGCCCAGCTGGCTTTGGCCCGTGGGGTCCGCCAAGCCTGGCAGCGGGTGGCAATCCATAATGTATTTGCTCAGCTGATCCTTCATGCTGGGATGCTTAGTCATAGGGAGGTCCTTCCATAGGTCGTAAATGGCTTTTGCCCCCCTGAATAACCTCTGCGATCTGGCGTGCTGGTGGTTGATTTTCATTAGGTTGCGAGATGATTTGATGTAGGCAGCCCAAGGCAGCGGTGGCGGCGCGTTGGCGTCCCTGACCGAGACGGCATCAACAGCCAGGGAAAATTGGCTACCGGCATCGTATAGCCTGGATGTAAGTCCCTCGCGGTTGCTGTCATAGGCTGCGAAGAACTCGAGCAAGAATCGCTCGCCGATGCCGTTGACGTCCCGGAAGTCGGGTCCGCTCTGCGGGATTGGCTTTGGCCGACGGGCGGCCTCCTGCTCGGCAATCTGCTGCGCAGTACGAAGCTCAACCCCGTTGATGTTCCGCAGCCTGGGGAACCACTCTAGGAAAGTAGCCTTGTAGCTGGCGTCTGTTCCTTCAATCGGGTTCCCAGTCATGAATATGGTCTCGAGCTCTCTGAACTTGCCCTTCCACCGCTGAAGCCCCCCCATGCTGCTAATCTGATTGCCACTCAGGTCAAGGTTCTTCAGCTGCGGGAACGACGAGGCCACCGACTCCACCTGGACAACATCATCAATGCTGTTGTTGGCGAGGCTGATGCTTTCAATCGCATCCCTCTTTTCCTGCGCCGTCTTGAAGAGGCCATCGCAGATGGCCATGAGCCCCTTGAAAGTCTTCAGCGCCCTCTCACTGTTTTCAAACATGCCGAGGGTGACTAGCTCGGCATCGGATGCAAGAGCATCGAGCTTGAGCAGTTTGTTGCCACCAATGTAGCGCTGGCTGAGGATTGCCTGGAGCTTTGCGCGCAGCTCTGCAGTCTCTGGCGACTCCGTCGCCTTGTTCGGCGGCTCAAAGTCCTCATTAGACTCTACTACCTCCAGCGAAATCCCGGCAAATGTAAAGGTGTTGACCTTGATAAGTTCCTCCGCATCCTCCTTGTCTGCCCCAATAAACACGTAATCCCCAGCTCTGTGTGACTACGGAGGGTTAGCAACCAAGAAGAAGAAGAAAAGAATGTTCAACCTTGAGCGCTGGGGCGAAATGGCGTTCGACTTGAAGAGTCTCCCCGGAGATGTGCGTCTTCCAGTCGCCATTCGAGCAGCTGAGACGTCGATTGATGTTGGCACCCCTGCTTTCTCGTCAACGATGGACTTACCTTTCGAATCGTAATGTGTCGTTTCCGTCCGGTTGCGAGAGAAGAAGCTTTCCTCTCCATGAAGCTCAGCAGGTCGGAAAGACCCCCGTCTGAGTTGGACGCGGCCTTGCTTTGCTTGAGACCACGGATCCTCAGCCAGGAAAGCCCTTCCACACGGGCACCTCGCAGCCTGCTTGGCTTTGAAACTCGGGACGCCAAGTCGGAGGGGTTGCCGCCACCCAGCTGCTTCATCACGATTTGAGCAACCTTTGCAGCCCCCCTCGATGGCTGCGAACCTCCTCTTCCCGAGGGTCGACCTCTGCCGCCACTTGTTTCAGTTGCCGGGACTCTGTTTAATCGCTTGGCTGGCCCGTCCATGTCGAGGTCTCCATCATTGTCAACCCTCGTCGGGCCTCTTCTCTTTTGAATGCCGCCCCTGGAGCTTGATTTTGCGCCAAGGGAATTTCGAGCTTCTCGAGTCGACTGGGCTTTCCCGCGGGGGGCCATAGTGGCGAAAGGGTCGCGAGGCTTTTGTAATGAACCTGCGATGCGGCGAAGAGTTTGGTTGCGAGAGAGGATCGCTGAGCACCGCGCGGCGCCGCTGGTGGTGCCCGTATCGGGTCGAGTCAGGTGATTGGGACTTAATCTTGCTTGCTTGCGGCTGTGGTGTTTGCTTTGGTCTTGCAAGGTATCGAGAGTCGCGGGATGTTTCTCGTCGTTTTGAGTTGAGGGAAAAGATCGCTACCTAGGACGACGCCGGTGCAAGGGCGCAAGAGGCTCCGGAGGATCGGTCGAGGCTGGGGCTGGCTCTTTTAAACTCTGCCAGAAAGCCTGGGTTTTGTCTCGAGAAAAGGTGATGATGACTCTTCTGGTCGCCAGTACAAAGGGTCAGACGTTTGTTTGATAGGGGCCAGTACGTGAACGGCTTCGAGTTGTTCAAGAAGCGTCACCCTACAGTCCCGCCCTGAATAATGGTTGTGGAAAAAAAAAAAGGAAACAAGGCCGTGGACTGTTGCAGTTGCGGATTTGATGTTTGTTTCTGGCTCCACCCTCCGAGAAGGTTAGTTCACGCTGCTTGAGCCTAGGCTGCCAGCCCGGATTTTCTCTCCAAGCCTGCAACAATTTATAGCCTGGTGCAGACTGCCTAGTGGCTGCCTAATTTTTCCGGCCGCCTTGAAGCACTGCCTGTGTGAGTTCTTGTCAGACCGCAAAAGGCATGAGTTCTTGACATGAAAAGCGGAGAAAGCTAAAACAAAAAAGTTCTCTTTAGTGAAAGAGAAATGCTACTATTGATAGGCAGTTCCGTGCATCATGGGGTTTCTTTTTTGTGTTGAACATGTTCAAAGAACAAAGTGCTCCTGATGTATAAGGTAGGTAGAGTGCCAAGTTACAACTACCAGTGGTACTAGGTACCTAGCACCTAACCGTAGCAAGGTGCCTTAGGTACAAATACATACTACCTGTACTAGGTATGACCATTACCTAGGTACCTGATACTCCGTACCTACGTACCCTCTCTACTTAGTAATCAAAGAAGGGTTCCTTATTTCGGTCGCCAGAGCATGGAGCAACTTCCCAGTTCGCACGCCGCCCATTTAAGTCACGTGATGCTGCACCTTTTTCGTGTCTTCTGGTCTCCGTTCGCCGCGTCGCATTTGGCTTCACGCGGCTCAACGTCGCCACTGCGGGAGGCGGGATCAAGCCCAAAATTCATCACCCATGCCTTGTGGATAATTCCAAGATTTCAGAATTTCAGACCGGAGACTCTTTGAATTCTAGAGACGATATTGTATGGCCTCTATCAGCCATGGATTTCGATGAGTTCGTGGACGATATCGACGATGCGGACATTCTTGCTGCCTTGGATCAAGTGTCTTCGTCTAATGGAGGGCTGCTGGCGTCCACATCTTCTTCGGATGTGGCCAAGTTCAATACCAATGAACAGCAACGGGCAGCGCAGGAGCTTGATGACCTGCCTTCAGATGCGTTCTCCTCACCCGAGCCTGTGAGAGAAAAGGCGCGGGGTGCGGCGAGGCCTGTGGCAGCCGCACGCACTGGCTTCAGCCGAACGAATTCTGGGACTCTCCGACAGTCTACTCTATGGGGCGGTCAAGTAGAGGCCGGCGGTGCTCCTCGCCCATCTCAGCCTACGACCGCTAGGGTCTATCGCGCTGATCTACCACCCGAACAACCTAGCCCGCATCAGCTTGACAGAGAGGCGATGAAGACTTGGGTGTATCCGACAAATCTGGGACCAACCAGAGACTATCAGTTTAGCATTGCCAAGAACAGCCTGTTCAATAACACGCTGGTAGCCCTGCCAACGGGCCTAGGAAAGACGTTTATTGCCGCTACCGTGATGCTGAACTTTTATCGCTGGACAAAATCAGCCAAGATTGTCTTTGTAGCGCCGACAAAGCCGCTTGTAGCTCAGCAGATTGACGCTTGCTATAACATTGCGGGAATACCTCGATCAGAGACGACCCTCCTAACCGGTGACGTCCCCCCCGCACTGCGAAGCGATGAGTGGGGAATCAGACGGGTCTTCTTCATGACGCCGCAAACGCTTCTCAATGACCTCTCACACGGATATGCGGACCCGAAGAGTATTGGCCTCGTGGTCATTGACGAAGCGCACCGCGCTATAGGCGAGTATGCATATGCTAAGGTCACTCAGCTTATTCGGCGGTTTTCCAACAGTTTCCGGGTGCTGGCTTTGACGGCTACGCCAGGCTCCAAGATCGAGACGGTCCAAGAAGTCATTGACAATCTGGGAATTTCACACTGCGAGATTCGAACCGAAGAGTCCCTTGATATTCGGCAGTATGTGCACCCGAGGAGTATAGACCGGATCATCATCGATCCTACAGACGAGATCATTCTGATTAGCGAGCTCTTGACCGAAGCCCTCAAGCCCTTGATGGAGAAACTCAGCTCCCAAAATATATGGTATGGGCGGAACCCGATGGCTCTCACATCATACGGCTTAATACAGGCACAGAAGGAATGGTTTGCCACGCGCGGGAGCCGTGCGAACCCGGGCGTCCAGTTTATGATGCGAGCAATATTCAACGCACTGTCAGGCCTTGCTCATTCGATCAAGTTACTGCAGTTTCACGGCATCAAACCCTTCTACGATAACATGGTTGACTTTCGCAACGACGAAGAGGGGAGGGGCGAGAGGGGATCCAGGTACAGGCGCCAAATCATCGACAGCACTAGCTTCCAGGAAATGATGGCCAAAATCGCAGGATGGCTCAAGCTGGATGGCTTTGTGGGGCATCCAAAGCTGGTGGTTTTGGCTGACTGCGTGCTGAACCATTTCATGGACAACGGAGAGGAAACGCGAGTGATTGTGTTTAGCGAATTTCGCGACTCCGCCGAGGAGATTGTTCGCATGTTCAACGCCCACCGACCGCTCATCAAAGCTACCGTCTTTGTTGGGCAGGCAGACGGCAAGCGTGGCGAAGGCATGAAACAGAAGCAACAAATGGAAACCATTGAGAAGTTCAAAACGGGCGCTTACAACGTTCTTGTTGCCACGTCGATTGGAGAGGAAGGGTTGGACATTGGCCAAGTCGATCTCATTGTATGCTACGACTCTTCAGCATCACCTATCAGGATGCTGCAGCGAATGGGCAGAACGGGACGAAAGCGAGCTGGCAATATCGTGTTGCTCCTCATGCGGGGCAAAGAGGAGGAGCAGTATGCCAAGTCAATAGACAGCTACGAAAAGATGCAAAAACTCATTTGCGAAGGAAGCCGATTCAACTTTCGGTTTGATCTCTCTACCAGGATCGTTCCGCGAGACATACGCCCAGAGGTGGACTTGCGGCATGTTGAGATTCCAATCGAGAATACCCAGAACACGTCTTTGCCGGAGCCCAAGAAACGGCAGGTTCCTCGAGGCAAAAAGAAGCCACCCAAGAAATTCCACATGCCGGAGGGAGTCCACACCGGCTTTCAAAAAGTCAGTGATTTTATGAAGCTCACGACAAACACGAGTCAGCCCGCGTCGGAGGCAAGCTCAAAGCCAATGCCAAAGCCAAAGCCAAAGCCAAAGCCAATGCCAAAGCCAATGCCAAAGCCAAAGCCAAAGCCAAATCCTGAGCTAGATGATATTACGGCAATCCCTGAACTGGAGCGCGTCGTGCTTGGCCCGGATGAGCTCCACGAGCTCAACCGGACGTACCGGGATCTGCCGTTCAACCGTAGCGTGGCTGAAGAAACCGATATGCCGAGCATGACAGCCTATCCGACGTTGCAAAGGCAGCTACGGCCGACTGCCCTTGTTGCGCACGGAACCCATACGAAACGTTGTGTCAAGTTATTACGAAGGATGGAGGCTGATCCTGACGGCCTTGTGAGGCCCTGCCGAGACCTGGATACGAGCGATTACCTTGAGATCCCAGTCAAGCCCTTTGTGGATTCTGATGATGGCGAGACATATGCGAGCGACACCCAGGCTGCAGCGGGTGGGAGAAAGCGACCAGTGATTGAAGTCGAATCCGACGATGGCGCTTTGACGAACGAGGCTCGGCAGCAGCAGCAGCGGAAGAAGAGAAAGGTTTCGGCTACCAGGGCTCACCCCTCAACCAGAGAGGCTCAATTTACAAAGATTCCCCAGCCCGCTACCCGGCACGCGCTGGAGCCGGAAGATGAAGATCTGTTTGGCTTCGATCTCGACATAGATATCGAAGAGAAAGGGGTAGAGGAAGAGGAAGAGCCTGGGCTGCCGCCTCGACTCACCGAGGCGAAAAGATTGAAGAGGTTGAATGCCAAGTCAAACAAGTCAAAAGGCAAATATTCACGGAAAGCCGCCATTGGCAGCGATGAGATGGGGGACGACTGCGAAAGAGATAGCGATCTGCTCGTCGAGAGCGACTCAGATGACGGAGCAGACCTGGTGGACTTTTTAGCGGCAGATGACCAAGCGACGTCTAGCATGCTTGACTCCAAAGCGACGTCTCCTCTACGGCCAAGCGAACGCACCCGGGAGGCGGAAGCGAGCAAACCGTACTTTGTACCCACGCAGTTCACGGCAACGCAAGAAAGCGAGGACATTCCCGAATTTGACGCGCTCGTTGACCGTTCCAAGCCGAAGAGCCGATCGAACGACGCGCCCGAAGAGGCCGCACCGACCAAGAGGAGGCGACGCGGAAGAGTTGCGCTCTTGGACAGCGATGATGAGTTTTAAGCTGAGCAATGCAAAGGCAACGAGGCTGAGTAAATGGCAAGAGTTGAATTTCGAGGCATCAAGGCTCCGAAGAAGAGAGCAAAATATTGCATTGTTATCATATTGTTTTACTGAGCTATTTGCATGAAAGAGACCACAAAGACCACGAATTGATGACTTGAATGAGCAGATTGGGCAAAGGCTATTCTCCCGAATTACCGGCTTGTCGTCGTCGACTTGATCAGTTTCAACTATGAGGAGCTAGTTAGCATCCATCCGAGCAAAACAGCATTGTAAAATGTCCCCGCAATAAATCGCAGCATTTCTTCTTCTTGTTCTTTTTTTTTTTATTCCCTCTCTTCTTTCAGAAACCCAGGTATAAGCACTACGGCCCCCATCGCCGCCAGCAGGACCGTGTCGCAGAACGCCCAGATGCGCATATGACGATGCAAACTGAGCGTATACGTTTCCACGACTGTCCTGCTGGAAGCAACCAAAGGAACAGCAGGCGCAGGCTTCCCGGGGGGGAAAATTCCCGCACCGGCTGATCGAAGGCAGTCTCAGACGGCTCTTCCTATAATGAATCGGGTTCAAGGTTGTTCATCATGTGAGGAGGAGAGGGAATGGTGGTTTTTGTTTGTTTCGGGGAAGTGAACGTACTTTTTTTTTTTTTTTTTTTTAAACAGCTATGCAATTGGCTGTCTGGTGATGTGAGAAGAAAAAAAAAAAGACAGAGAGAGATGGAAAGAGCAAAGGGGATATTTTTTTATAAAAAAAAAAAAAAGAGCTACTTTAGACAAAGAGCAGATGTGAATTCAATCTTTTTGTGCTAATTTTGATAATTTGTTTGCATGAGAGAAGAAGAAAAAAATTAACGAAGGAAAAAAGAAGGGAAAAAATTACAACGGGCAAAAGCTAAAAGCTCGTTGGTTGGGTTGGTTGGGTCCAAAAGCACGTGAATTTAAACCCGCCCATAAGTGGAGACACTTCAACTCCCCAGAACCCGCCCCCCCCCCGCCCCACACTTTGGGTTTTGCTCCAAAAACTCACCTCAAAACTAACCCGAAAAAAGAGTTGGTTCTCCATTTTTTTTTCTGGTTTTGGTTTCGGTTTCGAAAGAAGCAAAAAAAACAAAAAAAAAAAAAAATCCTGTATGGATTTGCTATTTTTGCTAGCCAGTGGCAATTAATTGCTTGGATTCTTGCTCTGCCTTGTTAAAAAAAATAAATAAATAAAATAAAATAAAAATAAATTCCCCCCCTCACCGAAAAAAAAAAAGGGCATGACGTGAAAACGGCTAAAAAAAAGGCTCTCACATGCCAGTTTGCAATTAGTACTGCCTAGGTACTAGTACTCGTAACTCTCTATTAGGTATTTCTGCCTTTTTTTTTTTTTCTGCAAAAAAAAAAAAAAAAAAAAAAACCCCAAAAAAAAGCTCGGCTTAATAATCAATCCTCTCCCCCTGCTGTCAACTCAATTCTCCACCCCAGCTTGTGCTGTGCTGCCGTTTTCTCTTTTGGATCTTCAAATTCTTCTTCTCGTCAACCCCCCCCCCCCCCCCCAACTCCTGCTCTCTCTCGGACAACCCGCACCCGAGACAAATCACTCGCCATGGCAAAGGGCATCTCGGTCCTCAAATTCGTGGGCACAGTGTCCCTCGGCCTGTTGACGGTGAGCTCTTCCCCTTACTATTCTTTCCTTTTTTTTTTCTTCTCTTCTCTTCTTTTCTCTTCTTTTTTTTTCTTTTCTTTCTCCCCCCCCCTTCGCCAGTCGCCATGTTTGGGCTCATCGCCTCGTCGCAACTCTTTGTTGTTTGGCCCGTGAAAGCAGCAGTTGTGGCAAAGCGGCAGTCGCAGCATCAGCAGCCCAACCTCGATTCCAGTTTCCCCCCCGGGCATCATCAATGTGGCTCGGAAATGGATTTTTTTTGTGTTTACTGACTCTTCGCCATCGCAGGGCGTCTCGTACACTGTCTCGGCCCTTACTCTTCCAACTCTCCTCCATCTCCCCTCGTCATCTTCCGCCGCCCACGCCTTGACCTCTCTCCAGTCTTCTCTGCGTCTCCCCGTCTTCGCTCTTTCGTCCCTTGCCGCCGCTCCGCTCTTCCTGTCGTTCGTCTTCTCCCCGCGCTATGCTCGCCACCCGTATCTCTTCTATACGTCCCTGCTTGCCGTGCTGTCCGCCGTAGCGCCTGCTTATCTTCCCCAGCCGGCCGCCCCAACCTCGAAGCCTACGAGCGCGCGTACGGCCACCTCGTCCAGAGCCAGGCTGGAGGCGAGCTATGAGGTCTTGGGTGATTCGCACAGCGAGGGGGACTTGCCTAGCGAGTCAGAGCACGAGGATGTCAACGGCGAGGAGGTCAGGGCCAACGTTGAGGGCATCGCACGAGCATATCTCGTCAGGGCCAGCTTTGCTGCCGCTGCGTTTGTGCTGTCTGTGGTTGGACTTTGGGGCGATGGTGCCCCCAGGACCGGTCGCTCCTATTAGGCCATGAGCTTGGCCTGTGTAACTTTGTACAATGTTTTGCTGCGGATCCGATTGGCTGGCTTTGCTAGTGGCTTGGATTGGATATATGCAACAATGCTGGAGAGTCTAGTAGCTCTGCAAAGGGAGAGCAGGGGTAGTTTCACCACTCTCTCATAAATTTCGTTGTTTTACCGAGGAAAGAAGGGAAAAAAAAAAAAGACATGTCCAAAAATATGGCTATATGGAGTATATATTCTTGTAATGCATGCTTTTCCGATGTTAGTTGTGCATTCGTTCACTCCTACTTCATAGCTGCCCAAGTCGACTCATCAGTCCAGCTCATACATACAAACTTGATCATTTTAACAACTTCCATCATGATATTCGTCGCATTTGTCGCATTTGGTTATACCGAAATCTTTGGCGACAAAACTGGTAAACTTCCAAGCTTGGTTCAGCTTGTTCGACAGCTCCCTGGACGCGAAATCCCTCGTGTCCTTCTCCGCGCCGGCCTCGCCGTCGTCCTCCTCCCCGCGGGCTTGGATGGAGAAGTAGCGTGAAGCGTCGTGCTTCTCACCTAGCCTCTTGGCGACGTCGTTGGCCTCGTTGAGGCTGACGAGGCGGCGGCTGCCGGGGTTCTTGTCCGTT
Organism: Trichoderma cornu-damae; assembly: GCA_020631695.1. Taxonomy (NCBI): domain Eukaryota; kingdom Fungi; phylum Ascomycota; class Sordariomycetes; order Hypocreales; family Hypocreaceae; genus Trichoderma; species Trichoderma cornu-damae. Next base: position 2,286,744 of record CM036087.1, read on the forward strand.
GCCGTCTTGCAGAGGTCCCAGATGACGCGGTCGCGCACATCATCCCTGAGCGTCCGCTGGCTTTGCTCGAGGCCGAATGCGCCGATGATGCGGTCCACTTCGGCGGGCTCGTACTCACCGCTGAGGCCGAGCTCCGCGACCTTCTCCCGGAGTTGGTCTGAGCTCAGGCCCTCGACATTTGACAATGGGGCAAAGTCGCTGACGGGCTGGGTGGGCAAACAGTCTAGCCTGCCTCCTTCAGCGCTCCTGATCACGCTCGGCATGGCGAACTGGTTGGCTGTGGTGTTATCCTGCGCTAGCTCTACCGGCGTGCGGCCGACCGCGTTCTCTCTGTAGAGCAGCTGCGGCTTAAAGTCGACGAGAACCTTGATGATGGGTAACTTCTTACACATGATGGCGGTATGAAGAGGAGTGTCGCCCGCGCCGTTGAGCATGTCCAGCTCCTCGCCCTTGGAGTACTCCAGCATGAGCTTCAGCTTGTCCACAAAATTATCCTTCCCGGGGAAAAGCCGGTAGTTGTGGTTAAGCCTGCGCCTTTGAGATCCGTAATTATTCTCATAAAACAAGCGGCAAACTTGCGAGATCCAGGCATGCAGCGGTGTCAGCCCGTTTTCCTGCAGGTTTTTGCGTTCCGTGAATAGGTGGCCTAGAAGGCCGGGGTCAAGGATGGCAAGGAGACGGCGAAGGCTTCCTGCCATGGGGTTGCCAGCCACGGCCGCGTGCAGAATGTTTTCTCCCCGGTGGTTGCGCGTAGACTGGTCCGCGTTTGCCTCGATCAGCAGCTTGGCGTAGTGGACGTGGCCAAGGCGGCAAGCCATCATCAGAGGCGTATCGCCGTCGGCTGTCTTCTTCTCAAGCGAGTCGGGGCAGGTCTCGATCAAATACTTGACCAGCTTTATCGAGTTCTCAGACGTTGGTGACAGGATGGCGGTGTGTAGTACGTAGTCGTCTATTGAGCCTCTTAGTTAGTACGCATCCCCACCCATCTCTCATTTGATGGGCAAAGCTTACTGTCTGCCCCAAGCCACTTGGAGATGGCGCGGTCGAAGCCGGCTGGGCTGTCGGTTAAGTGTTTGAACCTAGGGTCCTCAGTGGCAGCCTTGGACTTGGCAAATTCGCCATATAGCCGGTGAGGCCTGTCGCTCAGGAAGAATTCGACTGCCTCGAGGCGGCCAGCAAGCGCGGCGTGAAGAAGAGGTGGCGTTCGAAGGCCAGTGGACCTGACGACCATGTTTCGGCCGGCTTGTGCCCAATCCTTCCTATATCCGTGTTAGCCAAGAGATGCTTGTCGGGCGTCGTTTGGGGGTCTCATGCCTCTTCTTTCCATAGACGGTCAGGCCTTGGTAGTAACGGGGCTTTTGCTTCAGTTCGACACCACTCTTCTTGACGAGATGGTCTAGGGGGATTCCCGCGCCGGTTCGCTTGATAAGAAGGCTGAGCGCTTCCGTGTTCCCGCTTTGCACGGCGTAGAGGAATTCGTCCGTGTCCAGGCTGAGCCTTTTGCTAGATGGGTCTTCATCACCGGCCAGTTCCGATTCCTCGTACTCTTGAGCCATTTTCAAGAGGAACTTCAGGCCGGCGGTGTCCTCCTCGTCAATGGCTTGTACAAAGAGACTAATGTTGCCGCCAAATTGTCCCGGTATACCATCTTTCACGCGGATACGCGGTGCCGAGGAGTGGATCACATGGATAGGCCTGAGGTGAGATTTCACCTGCATGGATACTTTACCAATATCATCAATGGTGATGGCCTTGTCAATATTCTCCGAGACAATGCGAAGCTCGCTATCTGACCCCTCGTCGACCTCTTCATCGGGATCTTTATCCTCGTCATCCTCGTCTTGAGCCTGCATCTTGTACCGAACTTCCTCCTTTTCAGGCGCTGACCACTGGGCCCTGATAATCTCTAGGATAGCCTTGGCCGCGTTATGGTGTCCTCGAAGGAAGGCGACCGAAAAGGGGGTGTTATAATGGTGATCGCGAATGCCCATCACAAGTGGCGCCTGTTCTTCATTGGGACCCCATGCCCGAAGCGTTAGAGATTTGATTGTTTCAACGTCCCCAGTCCAGGCTGCTTGCATCCTAAACCCCAGTATTAGCTTGCAACCAAATCTCACATTTGCGGGCAGTGAAATAGAGCATTAAGGGCAGTATGGATTAGCTCATAAACGTACAGTCGCAGATATCCGTCCCTTCTCCCTTCAGTCATGTTGTCGTCTTTCAAGAACAAGAATTGGTATTCAAATTTCGTCGGCTTCAGGGGCTCGAAATGCTCGTCCATGTCGTCACGGTTGGTCATCTTGATGTCCGGATGAAGTTCAGTATACACCAGGCCACCTTTGGCTATAATGGCACTTTCGAGCTCGACGAGATCCGAAATTGCCTCCTCAATGGCCTTTGCTTTTTCAGCGGTTCCTTTGTCGTCAGCCACCTTCTGCAGCTCTTTTTTGTAATTCTTATCATGAGTTTTATACTCTTCTTGGCACCTCGCGACCTCGTGGGCAACCAGCCAGTATTGGTAAGAACCAGGCTCGAATTTTTCCAAATAGGTGTCGACACCGGGCCTTTTTTCGGGCTCTGTGAGCTTCGGCTTTTCTCCGCTGTATTTGCGCAGGCCCGTGATGCAACGCTGAACCATATCCAGCACAGAGGTTCCTTGGACCCAACCGCGCTGGTATTCATTCCTCAATGCAACCATGGTTTGGGAAGTGACCGCATTGGGGTTTGCCCCCTGCTTTATGAGCTGAATTGCTGACTTGGTGTCGCCCATTTGGATCGCCGCGATTACAAGCGACTCTGTGGTTTCCTGGTGTCTTCTTTTATTGTCCTCCAGGTTTCCGAGGTGCTTGGCCTGCGACGGAGCCACTTTGGCTGCCTTCAGCCAGGTATCGTAGTCAATTTCAATCGCTGCTCCAGCATTCAGAAGCTTGCTGACCAGGATAGGATTGTGCTTCTCTAGAGCCGATCGAAGTGGCGAGAATACATTGGCAATCCAATCCCAGGGAGAAAAGAACAGATGGTTGACGGTCGCCCGAACGCCTCTAGGGTCGTTTTCGATGAGAGTCTCAACCACGTCCACATTGCCGCTGACGACATAACGGTGGAAGACGGTGCATCCTTGAGCATCAGCCTGGGAACACGTGGCACCTAGTTTGAGAAGCAATAAAGCCATAGACTTGGCCTTCTCCGGCGGCAGCGACAGTGCAAGTGTCATGGTTAGAGTGGCGGGAATTACATCTGAGTGCGTTCTGGTAGCACTTGGGAACTGAAATGGAAGAATCGAATCGGCACCATACTATATATATCGTGTTAGCAAAGAAAGTGAGAGAGGGGGTGGGGGATTATGGGGGCATAATTTCAAGAAGCAAAAAGTTTTCGTGATTCTTACATCGCAAAGAGCCTTGACAGCATCTTCATGGCCTCCTGCGATGGCAAGATGGAGGGGAGAGCATGGAATATCCCATGCAAGCACGTCAATCTGATAATAGTCTGGTCCATCCTCAGCCTCATCGAGCGCCACTTCCTCTTCCTTTTCCACCTTGACAAAAGAACCGGTGACAATAGAGTGGACGTCATTCTCAGTCTCGGCATCGTCCACAACCTCCATGTCTGAGCTGTCTTCCGCATCCCCTGCTTCTGCGGATGGTTTCTGGTTGCCTTGCTCACTCTCAGGTTCTTGGGCTTTCGCGGCCTTGCGTCGCCTGTCCTTCCTGTCCTCTTCAGCTTCTTCATTCTCGTTGCTCTTGTTCATCAAAATTTTGATAATCTCAGTATGGCCTCTGGCGGCGGCGAGATGAAGGGCTGTTTTACCGTCTGCAAGACGGGCCGTTAGGCGAGCGCCACGATCCACTAGACAACGAACAACTTCTGGAGTGGAAACCATGGCGGCGAGGTGAAGCGGTGCTCGTCCGGTGTAATCCCTCTGATTTGGATCCGCGCCTTCTTGGGAGAGCCAGTTTAAGACATCGTCGGCGTCATTTTCAACAATCGATTGGAACAGTCTTGCAGTGTTGCCGATATAAGCCATGTCGGTCCAGTCCTGCTCCGTCAATGGATTGAATGAACCGATCTGCTGTCTGCCGGGATCATCAATGAGAAAAGAGGCCTTGCCAGATATGTAAATCTCGGCCTCCCTCTCGGCGACTTCGATTTCTTCCGGAGTCACGGGCTTGGGGCAGCAACCACAGCAATCTTCGATAACATCCTCCACCCTGCCAAAGAACGCAGGGTGACGATGCAGATACACTTCGCGTTCCTTCGGCTGGTTCCATTCGGCGTTGAGGAGCAGATCTCTGGTGTAACACAGTTTCTCGATGCGCTTTGCGTTGAATTTTTCACCATATGGGACAGTGAAGGTGTGGTAGTTGCTGATGTCTTCCTCCGAGAGCCAATCGGCAACTTCGTCTTCGTGGTTGGACTTGATGTTTCCTCTAAGGGTAAAGTGGTTGCGTTGCAACGCCGGCCTACCACGCTCCATGCGCCTCTTGTCGAGGTACGCATCGCGAGCATGTGTGGTTGGAAGCCGCTCTAAAACGAGCAGACGAGCAAGTCCCAATGTTCGTTGGAAGCTTCTCTCAAAGATGGTTGGGTCGACGCGCGATCTATCAAGCTCCGGCCAGTAAACCTCAAAGTTCCGATGAGAATACTTGGATAGGCGATTCTCATAGGAGGGACTGCGTCTGCTGAGATCAATGTGATTGATCTGCGTAATAAGACTGCCAAGAGTCCTGGGGGTCACGTAAACTTGCTTGCCGTCGTAAGCGGCTCCGGCCGCATCGATGTCGAATCCGGTCAGGATTTCACTGATTGATTTGTAGACACGGAGAACAACCTGTACGACGTCGATTGAATAAGGAGGCTACATCAACAAGTGCTCGGAGAGGGCTTGCTATTTACCTGCACATGCCGAACAGGGTACTGACTGGCAATGGTGATGGCATATTTAGTTCGGACAACGGTAACTTCGCTCAGGATGGAGTCTCGGATGGCCTGCTCAATCTGCTTAATCTTTTCGATGGCCTCTTCGTGAGTAAGGCCGTATAAGAAGAGGTCAACGTCAGAGGCAGGGCAAAACTTCTCATGATAGTACTCGCGAAGCTTTCTCTTATTCTCATTGAACTCGCTGGGAACGGGCAGCACTGTGTTGACGACAGAGGAGCCAGCAGCCACGACGTTATTCCAGTCCAGTTCAGCGAGAGAGGACTCTGAGAAGATGCCAAAGTTCCTTTGGAACTCGGCCAAACTGGCGACAACCGCTGGCGAGCCATGCGGACGACGTTTGTCCTCGGGCAAAGCCATGATGTACTTGGACTTCTCCTCTTCCGACTCAGACGCCAAGTCTCGAGCACGAACAGTGATGTTCTTCGCAGCGTCAGTGAAAAGGGGAACTACATTGATGTAGGGATCATTGAGAATGGGGTTTTGCCGGTCTTGGGCAAACACGCGGCGCAATTGAGCCTCATATTTGCGGTAGGGCTCCATGATTTCGACCATGGGCTTGGTTGGGTTCTGGGCTATGTAGTTCACCAGGTCCGCATGGGACGCAGGCAGCTCGGGGAGGTCTGCGAGAGTCATTCTTTCTGGCGAGCCTGATCCAATTGCAGGCTCGGTAGGGTAAGACGAAGAAAGGAAACTCGCACAGCGAGGCAACTGAAGGCGATGATGAACGAGGGCAGCCGGTAAAAAACGAGGACAACGAGGCAGGCCACGGCGAATTGGGTTCAGTTGGGAGAAGAAGACGCGAGAAATGTGGGCTGATTTGGCATCTAGCCTAGGAAACGGACGGGAGTATCTGCGAGCTTTATACATTTTCCAGCCCGCCGAAAAACTAAAGCGAACCGTTCACGACAAGGTGATCCCGTCAGCGTAGAAGCCATCCATGGATTGGCCATTTTGGGCGGCGGGGTAACAGCGCCAGTGACGGCGCCAGCGACAGCGCCAAACAGCGGGCCAATGCCGCTCGACGCGAGAACGCGCTCGCCTGGGGCGTCTGCTGCCTGGAGGAGCCGGGATGATGCATCGCGAAAACTCGTGACCTGCGTCTGGATGGAGAGACGAGCGACAAGATGGCGACACTGATGCCTGTTGGAGCTTCTTGGGATCCCGGTCGAGACAGGCGGCCCCACTATGGCAGCCTGGCCGGAGCGGAGAATCGTCGCCTCCGGATGGCGAGGTTTTCCAAAGAACAAAGGCAGGTTTCGGTGGAGATTCACAGAGTTACGGCTTATCTCATCCCGCTTCATGATTATGTGTTCCTTGAAAGCCGGCGTGGGGAATCGCGGTCATGCGTGCTTACAGCTCTTTTTTGGCGTTGGCAGAAAATGGTTGATAGTTTGACCACAAAGGCCGTCGTCTCTGGTTCTGGTTGTTTCAATTCGGCTAAAATCTTTTGCTGGTCGAGAAAAGAGTCTCGCGCCCTTACAAACGAGGCTGGGGGACGTTTTTATGGAGGGTTTTCTCTACTGTACTGTACATAATAACATAATACTCCGTATATCTTGAGTCAGCATCGAGAGTACTTCTACCTTCTTCCTCCCACCGTCAACAATGTGTTTCCCTCTCCCCTTTCCGACTCATAGAGCACGAAGACGGAGCGTCTCAAACCTACATTGAATACCATTCGCTAGGTGTTTCATTATTGCTACCCAGATGACTATATGCATATGCTTTTCTTCTTCGATCTCATAGCATCAAAAGAAACGAAAAGGGGAACCAAAAATAATGTAATATAGAATGATATCATATAATATCATATAATACAATATAATATAATAAAAATATTATTTAATTAAAGAATTTTTTTTTAAAAAAAAAACAAGCACACGCTGTCTAATATCCTGATGCTGATTGCGATAAGAAGAATCACTCGCCCTATTTTTTTTTAAACCCGACCATCGGTCCCCAAACCCAAAACGCCTAAAAAAACAACAACAAAAATATTGCTTGGCTCTCCTCTTACACCATGGAAGTGTTGACTTTTTTCTTCTCGGCCCCTGAGAAAGCGTACAACAAAGTAGCGAGGCCTTTGCCGCCTCCGGACACTGCAAGGGCAGCTGCCGATCCGGCAGTCCGATAAATCACGGCACCAATCAAAGCTCCCACAACAAGTGCTGCGAGGAAAGAGATGCGTCTCGTCCGGGGTCGGTTGTCCAAGACAAAGAGCTTCCGGTCTATCATCAAGTCTACCCACGCTGCGGTCGCCATCGCAGTGCTGATTTCGGTTGCGGCCAGGCTTCGAGACTGCACCACCTGGCTTCCGGCCGCGAACGCTAGCAAGGCTATCACGGCGAGGGCTGTCGGGCCGTGATCATGAACTCCGTATCGGTATTGGACGGCGGTAGCTCCAAAGACGAGACAGGATTGAACCAAATTACATAGAATCAGCCACCATCGTTTGCGAGGCCCAACGACATGGCCCAGTTGGCCCGTTAACCACCCCGCGGCCAGGAAAGTTCCCAATCCCGTGCCAATGTTGGCGGTATAGAATGCGTCACCGTTTATTTTTGGTATAACTAGGGCCAAGCACAGGAAGATGGTGTTGCCTGTTTGGTTCGAGGCAAAGCAGTGGTAGTCCGGAAAAGTCGTCGCATCTGCGGTGGCTTTCGTTTTAGCTGATGACTGCAGAAATGTGATGCTAACAAGAGGGCTCACACACCTTGAATGCCTGTGCAAACCGTTATCAGCAGGAGCTGGATCTCCACAAACAGTGACGTGCGAACGTCCTGTGTGAAGTGATTGATGAATTCATCATTGATGCTAGGCTTCTCGACCACTTGCAGAGTCTGCTGTCCGGCATAGATAGACCCTTCTCGACTAGTGTCTTGAAGGGGGGTGGCGGCCTTTTCTTCTGTATCAGGCATTGGGTCTGTGATGGTTGTTGAGGCTCTCCGCTCCGTACTTTGGGGGATTAGCTTTGGGTTGAAAGTGGTTTTTGAGGCAAAGAAACACTTCAAAAATTTTTTTAAAAAAAAAGTGTCACAGGTTGGGGGATAGGAATTTACGTCTTGGTTTAATACAAACGTCGGAACCGACATCCGCCTGAGCGACGGTGTGGAAACTTGGATAACCGCCGGCCCCACGCCGAAGCCAGCACCCATGACCACTGGTTTAAGGGGAAGCGGGTAGCGGACTCTTCCGGTCAAGATACCTTGGAGAGAAGCGCATACGTGATAATTGCTGTCGCTGGTTTTAGGGGAAGCTGCCTGTCAGACCAGGCGGTGTCTCAGTTGAACCTCCACAACGCGGAGCGATCGATGTCTTGGCGTCCAGAAAATTGAAAATTGAAAACTGACCAAGAATCGAGATGCAGGATAAGGACAAGTCCGACCCATGCCTCGCACAGAGTGTCCGCGGCAACAGTGTTGGGATTACGATTTTGTGTTCGCCTAGGGGAAGAGGAAAGGGGGCGAGAACAATTCGTCCATGTCGCTCATTTACCATACAGATTTGATATGCTTTGACGTCCCGTGAAGCCCATTCTTGCGCTGTTCCTTGCTTTATTCCACCCACAATGTCTGGATATCCTATGCACTACGCGCTTGAGTCACCAGGTGGCAACCGGCTCATCTCACCGACTGTAGAGAATGGATCTCGGATAATATTTACGAGCCTCTGCCCCTGCCGCATCGAGTCAACAGTGCGCAAAAAAGAAAAAAAAATTGAAATCACCCTGCTTAAAGCGGCGTGGCGGCGAAAGCCTGTTCTTGCAGCCCCATGGCCAAATGCTGGCCCTCCGCGTCCGGAGTGGGCCCCGGCCGGCTGCCGGGTTATGCGGACCGGAAGAAGATCTGATCGCAACTCCACCGATGCCGCCGACAGCCGCTCTGGCACACTGGAGCTGGAGGCAGGTCTGCCACAACAGAGGCTCAATATGGTGGGAAAAAAAAACGACTTACAATTAGACATGAGCAGCATTGCATGCAGAAACGTGGGATTGGACGAACCGGAAATTATGGATCTAGATTGATTAAGGTAGCTATGGATGTGACTCTACCACATGTCCTTGTTGGACCGAGTGTAAGGCTGACATGATGATCTAAAGTATTTTCGAGATTGTGGTCAACTTTGCACTCCATGAATTAGTAGCTGTTGGGAAATGGGAATTCGTGCATGCAGGAATAGAAGGGACACGCGCGTTTGTATTACACTTAGGTGCCAAAAGTCTGCGAACGCATTACAGTGCGCCACCTAACTGTATTAAAAATCTATATCTTAATTTAATATATAATTATATTAATATAATAATAAAAAACATTTAAATTATAATAATAAATAAATTAATAATTAAATTTTTATAATACATTATTTTTTATCTATATAATGCTATTTTTATTAAGTAATTATAGCTTAAAATTTATAATAAAAAATATTTTATAAATTACTTAAAAATACAGTATTATTAACACTGTATTTTCCACTATAAGCCACTATAACTATACTGTATAAAAAACCTATAAGTTTATAATTAAAAAACTATATAAAGAATTAGTAAAAAATAATTTTATATAAATAAATAAAAAGTATAATGGCTTATTAATAAAATATTAAAAGGCTATATTATAGTTAATTTTATAGAATTTTTTATTTATATTTAAAATATGGTAAATTTTTAGTGTATATACATAGTAAGAAAATCTCGTGTTCGCAGACTTTTAGCACCTAAGTGTACCAAATTTTCATATTCTTTAGGCTCCCCCAAAGCACAGGAACTTCATCATAGTATCCTTCATGCCTTCGTGCATACGGATTGATAATTGCAAAGGTGCTCGGTTTTGGAATATGCTTTTCGACCATTTATGCGACGCGACATGGCCGCTGATTCATTCAATTACTGGGGAAAAAAAATTAGGGGACCGGGGGTTCACATCTCTCTGATAGCCGTCTTAAGGCTGGCTTGATGGCATGAATTATCCATCTCGTTTCGAAACTTGTTGTAGGTTCGTACATACTTGGGCACAGAAGAAGGATTGGCGGTATTACATAATGCAACGAATGGGCAGTCCTTGTTATAGTAGGGAGTAGTGCAGTAAACCTTGGTTATAACGATCTACTGATATGGCGATAATCTATCTATCACGATTTTTTATCAAAAACATTTAATTCCTATATAAAAAAAGGCTTATAGAGGTACTATATAGTCAGCAATATCATTAATACATCTAAAAATAATTGAAATAATATGTATAAAATTAAAAAAAAAAAACTATAATAAAATCCAACTATTCTATTGAGTATACCAGCCTATCCCAGAGCTGCTGATTAAAAAATATTACATTATAACCATGCATGAATAATTTTATCAATAAAATGCTAATAAATTAGATACTGGGATATTGCGATAATCTTTTTATTACGATAGCAAAAGGCATGCTGACCCGATTTGAAGAAAACCGACGTGATTTTTAATGAGCCCTCACGTGCTGTCGCATCTGCTGACTAACCAAACGCGTGACGCGCCGCTCCGGCAGCAACCAACTTTCGCATTATTGCTCCCGCTGCATAGAGCAGCAGGCGTTTGACAAGCACCGAGATACCAGCGAATACAAGGGACCGCCTTCAATGTTCGCCGGGATTGCCAATGTGGACCAGTCTGGCATCCGTAAGCCGGCTTCATGACTCGAAATAACCTACCAGTCCACCTCACCTGGTTGTTGAAGAACGCCGCGTTATCAAGACCTACTGCCCACGAATTTCAACACACTAGCAATCCATCATCGTTCCATTTTTCGCAATCGCCATCTATAGGCGTATCTACGGCCAATTTCAGTCAAGCCAATACTGTGTCGGGTAGCATAGACAGACGGATACCCCGCGTTCAGGAGTCCGGGAGCGCAGATGGCCCACCGAAGAGAGAGGAAGGTTTACAGGACACAGAAGTGGTGGTTTTAGAGGACAACAGTATGGGTCGTCTGAATTTATCCACCAAACCAAAGAGAAAGTTGCTCCTGTCACAAAATGGCCAGCTCGCAACCCCTTCAGCTACGGGAAGCCGACCAAAGCAGCGTTTCAATGAGCCTCTCAAGACGGATGGTGCGTAAATTGGGGTGTATTTTTCTTTTTAAAACGTTGCTGAATCTAAACATTATGGCAGCAACTCCCAAATCTGCTAAAGGAAAGCAAAGTAGCGTCTCGCCAACGGAGCTAGCCCCGTCACGTCATTCTCCGTCCCCAGGATATGGCGCTGATTTTGCAGACTTTGACGATGACGATTTGGAGTACATGGATCTAACCAGAACAACTGGCGCATCTGACGAATCTGAACAGTTTGGTGACGATGTCAAAGTTTGGACCGAGAAGGATGCATATTGGGAGGCACCATTGCCCAAATCTAAGAAAAGGAAGAGCACTGACACTGCCGATGTCGACACTGGTGCTGATAGCCAGTTTCCCGATGTGTACCAGCTCCTGGGAACGGACCCTCCCGCCCAGACTCCTGGCCGGCCTTCTGCAAAGAAAGTTAGTGCTTCCCCCGATTTCCTTAACTCTCGATAAGCAAGAGGACCCGAAGTTGCTAAAACATCCAAGTGTGCGAAATTAGGATCGTCCAAGATGTCTTCGGGCGGTTCTTCGTCCCCGTTGGGACAAGTTGCTAGACGAAAGGCACAGTCTCCTATCAGAGGGACCCCGACAAAAGACTATGCTATTACCAGCTCTGAAGGACGGAAGAAGGTGAAGGTTGCTGGTGAGCAATCTGTGTACTCGGATTCTCTGATTTCGAATGAAGATGCCCGTCAATCGGAGCAACGTCAAGCCAACGATTTTTTCATTCCTGATTCTGACGATGAATTCGTCCCGCCACCGTCACATGCGACTACTTCGAAGATGGAACCAGCGGGGCCTTTGGTCGATCCGCAGGAAGAGGATGCTATCATTCTGGATGCTGAGGATGTACCTGCCTCGCCTGAGCCAAGGCGAAGACGGCCATTACCGCCTCAACGAGTGCAAGCCAAAGACTTGGAAAATCCTCGTTCCAGCTCTACGGAAACCCAGAGCACGGGCACTGCCGACAACGTACAGCAGACTTTTACACCGTCTAGCCAAACTCCGAAACTCTTGTCCCACATTTTGGCGAACCCACAGCTTCTCATAAAAAGATGCCGATACTTGGATGATCAAATCCAACAGAATGATCGGGATTTCATGCGGGCTATAAATGACAGACTGCCCAAAGACAAGAGGAACGAAATTAAAGCAGAGAAAGAACGGCTCGTCCAGCAGCAGAAAGCGACCCAAGACCTTGGCGAATCAGCAGAGAGCTATAAAACTCTAAGCGAACAACGAGAAGCAGTTGCCCAGCAGGTAGCCAGGTCTTATTCAAATGGCGTAGATACAGACGAAGATGAGGCCCGACTAGATGAGCTTACCGAGCAAATCGAGGCAAAGGAACGAGAGCTTTTCTCAATGCTGGCTGCGACAGGCCTTAACGAAGTCAGTCTTTTGGAGCCCTTGAAGGGCCCTGCGCCGAGCCGGAGGGATGAACATATTGTTGTGCGTGGAACTCAAGCCGCCCATGGAGGCATGGTCAACATGTCACGGAGCACGAGAGACGCCTCCATGCCCATGGGAGGGACTCAAGTCGTTCACCAAACGCAACTTCCTGAACCGGTTCGATCACAACTCTGGGATGAGCCCATGTCGACACAGAGGTTGGCGGATGGAAGCGGAGTTCTCTCCCAGGAAGATCAAAGCTCACGGTCTTTGCCGTTTCCACGACACTCGTCACATGCCGTTCAATTCCCTGAGCGGGCCTCCGCATCTGCTTCAAGAGTCGCGCCGCTTCCTACCCTGCGGCATGATGTAGACGCCGAAGAATATTTCTTCGACGACATTGAGGACATCGAGATGCAGTCGTTGCCTAAACCGACGAAGAAGACCACTCAATTCGAGACACGCAAAACACCTCAGAGGAGCCGTACTCAGCGCGCTGGAAGTGAATTTAGCGATTTCAGTGACGATGCTGATATGCTTGCGTTCGCTCAAGACTACGAGGTGCGCCAGTCCGCTGGCGAGCCTTCCCTAGACTCTCGACAGGTGTTTTTAGAAACATCTGGCAATGCTTTGCCCGCGCCAAAACAGAAGCAGCCCTCCAAAAAACAACCGCCTGCTGAGTCGTCTCAAACGAAGATACCACCGGAGCTCATGAGACACCCTTGGTCTGCAGATGTCCAAAAGACATTGAAAGATCGGTTCAGGATGAAAGGATTCAGGCACAATCAGTTGGAAGCCATCAATGCTACACTCGCCGGCGAGGATGCCTTTGTTCTGATGCCCACAGGTGGCGGAAAGTCTCTCTGTTACCAGCTTCCAGCCATCGTCAAGTCCGGTCGGACAAGAGGCGTTACCATCGTTGTATCCCCCCTGCTGAGCTTGATGCAAGATCAAGTAGATCATATGAAAGCCTTGGGGATACAGGCCGTTGCATTCAACGGCGAATGTTCGGCCGAGTACAAGCGGCAAGTCATGTCTGCCTTCAACGAGCGTAACCCGGAGCATTATATCGAGCTCCTTTACGTCACGCCAGAAATGGCTAGCAACAGCGCCCAATTTCTCAACGCCATGCAGAACTTGTACCGGAAGAAAAAATTTGCCCGCTTCGTCATCGACGAGGCTCACTGCGTCAGTCAGTGGGGACATGACTTCCGGCCTGATTACAAGAATCTAGGTCAGCTTCGTGCCAAGTTCCCCGAGGTTCCGGTCATGGCCTTGACAGCTACGGCCACTCAGAACGTCATAGTCGATATCAAGCACAATCTCGGTATGACCAACTGCCAGGTGTTTTCGCAAAGCTTCAACCGTCCAAATCTGTATTATGAGGTTCGACCGAAAACTTCGAACCCAGTCGTGACCCAGCAGATCGCCTCTCTCATCAACTCGAAATACCGAGGTGTCACGGGAATTGTTTACACCATCTCACGGAAGCAGGCTGAAGATGTCGCCCAGAAGCTCTCGGACCACGGTATCACGGCCCGTCATTACCATGCTGCAATTACGCCTACGGAAAAAGTCGAGGTGCAAACAGCGTGGCACAAGGGCCTAGTCAAAGTCGTGGTGGCGACTATTGCTTTCGGTATGGGAATCGACAAGCCTGACGTGAGATACGTCATTCATCATGGCATCCCGAAGAGCTTAGAAGGTTATTATCAGGAAACTGGACGTGCGGGTCGAGACGGGAACCCTTCCGACTGTATTCTGTTCTATGGAAAAGCGGACATAAGAGTCCTCAAAAAACTGATCATGGACGGAGACGGTAGCCAGGATCAAAAAGAAAGACAAATGGTAATGCTGAACCGCGTGGCGGCGTTTTGTGATAATCAGGCAGACTGTCGACGAACCGAAGTCCTCCGCTATTTTGGCGAAGATTTCAATCCGTCACAATGCCACAAGACTTGCGACAATTGCCGGGCTGGGTTAGTTTTCGAGCAGCAGGACTTCTCAGAATACGCCATTGCCGCCATACGAATTGTCCAGCAGCAGCACAGGTTGACGGCAAACCAGTGTGCGGATATATTGATTGGAAGGAAATATCCAGGCTCCGAGGGCCAAAATTCAGACGAGTATCACGGCATGGCCAAAGGGATGAAGAAGCACGAGATGGTGCGCGTCATTGACCGTCTCTCAGCTGAGAAAGGCTTCCATGAAGACAATATTGTTGGAAATCATGGAGTTGCCATCCAGTACCTCCGAATCGGTCCTACCGCCAATCAATTTTTGACGGGAAGGCGGAAGCTAATGTTGACGGTCCAAGTTTCGGACAGCGGCGATGCAAACCAGACGAAAACCAAGAAATCAAAAACCAGCAAAAAGCAAAAAGAGCCGGCCACCAACGTGCCGTCCACATACGTCTCATCACCCGTTGATAAACGCAGAAAAGGAAGGACCGATGTCGATAGCGACGACGAATCGAATTCCCCCGTCACGGCACACGGCTATATGAATGATGGTTTCGTTGTCGAGGACAATGAGGATGAAGCCGAAGAGCAAATGACTGATGAAGAGGCTTTCGAACCGCTTCCCCAGCACCGGCCGGCGAAGCCTACCTCGAAGCCCAGCTCCAAAAAAAAACCGCGACTTGTAGAGCCTATGATGAGCAAACATAGATTACAAGATTTACCAGACATCCACCAAGACGTGGTTGATGCTTTTGTTCAAGAAGCACGTCAGCTCGAGGAGCGTATTCGCAATAAGAAGGGTCTCAGACGACCCATGTTTACGGACACTCACTTGCAGGAGATGGCCATCAACTGGACCACCTCCATCGACAGGATGAGCCGCATTCCCGGTATCGACGTTGATAGAGTCAAGGAAGTTGGCCCGAAGCTGATACAACTACTGAGCACGTTCCATACATCGTATCGTGAGATTGCCGCGGCTGGGACGTGTGCTGCGGTCTCAACCCCCAACTTGGATCAAGAAATAGTAGACTTGATTAGTTCTGATCTCGATATCGATGAGGACAAGGAAGGATCTATGGGAGGTGGAGAGGAGTCCCATTATTTCTCTTCCAAGCCGACAGCCGAGGTCCAGGCCTTCCATGATAGGCTGCAATCACTGAATAGCCAGCCGAGTCAATCCCGAAGCAGATCCTCCTACAGCCGAGGAGGTGGGAGCAGGAAATTCTCCGGTAAAAAATGGACCAAGAAAGGTGCTGCCGCGGGAGGCTCCCAACGCCGGAGCAGCGGTTCTGGCAGGAGAGGTGGCAGTTCCGCAGGCGGTGCCGGCCCGTCGTCCCGACCCAGTTCAGGAGGCAGCGGCGGACTCAGGCGAGACGGCAAACTCGTCAAGAAGAGTGGAGGAGGCATTGGGCTAATGCCTTTATGATGAATTGGTCATGAGTCAAGCGGTCTGGCATCCCCGCCCCCCCCCCCCCCCCCCTTTTTTTTCTGAGAAGAAAGATGGATGAGAGAAAGCAAAGAGCCTACCTGTTTGTGAGCATGCTGGTTTCTTTTTGATTTCTTTATTTCTGTCAGATACGAGATACGAGACGTGATGAAGCCATGCTCTTCCCTGCCCCCCCGCCCCCCCGCCCCCTCCCCCCTCTTCTATGCTTTGGCGTTGAGAAGCGGAAGTCAATACAATAGCAAGGCGACTTTTGGCGTTGGAGCGTTCTAGCATTTATATAGCCCTATTTTTTTTTTATTTTTTTTTTTTGGAACGAAATTAGAAAAGCAAGGAGAAGAGGTGAGGTATGTTAGAGCTACGAGGAGGAGACGATGTCGGTAGATATGACGGAATGTTTGCACGTGTACATATATAAACCAAATTCCCTTTAGCGTGACCTAGAAGACATTGCGCCATGCAATGCTTCACAACAGTTGTCAAGTAAGAACTTGGAGGGAACAATGCGTAATGTGATAGCAGGGGCGATAGTAGACGCACGACAATAAAAAAGATTATCAATAATTATATGCCCTTGAGACTTAACAGTATTACTTTGAATAATATCTCTCTATATTGATTAGATGATGAGACATCTATCGGCGTTGGAATCTGGCCATAATAGCTCCATATGACTGATTGATTCCATAATCATTATTGGATAAGAGAGACACGGTATATTGATCCACACGTAGATGGACAAAGGGAATGCGCTGGAATGCTAGATATATATATATATATATATATATATACATGAATATATAAATAAATAAAAAATCACATGTGTGTGTGAGTACATGAATAGATGACCAAAAAAATGTTTATCTTGCTCCAGATCTAGCTACAATAGAAATCAGATCAATCTTGGGAATAAATTGCACGCATTGCTTCTAGTATGACAGGGAAATAGGAGGCGGGGGACATTGTAGAGCTGATACACAGCTCCGGGAATCTCAGCTATAACAGGAACCAAATAAATGACAAAGAAAAGAAGAAAGAATGAAAAAAAAAAAACACGCAATGAGATCAATTGGGGGTGGGGACAAAGAAGGATTGAATTAGTTAAGCAATATTGTGGAAGCAGCAAAAAGGGGAAGGGAAAAGAGGAAGCAGAAGAAGAAGAAGAAGAAGAAGAAGAAGAAGAAGAAGAAGAAGAAGAAGAAGAAGAAGAAGAAGAAGAAGAAGAAGAAGAAAAAAGTCGACACGTGCCAATCAAAAAAATCATTTTTTTGTGTCGTGTCATTTTCCATATAAACTCCCACACACCACCCGCCAGCTTGGCTCGCTTCGCTTCTCCTTGAACCGTTTACGCCACGCTATGAAAACACAGATAAGAAATTACTTTAAAACACGAGAGTGGCATGCCATGTATGTGAGCTGGGGAGAAGGTAGGGAGATATTTTTTTGAAATGAGCGGCTTCACATGAACAAGCATCGAGGCAAAAGGTTACAGGAGAAGCAAATAAACACACACGCACACACACGCGCGCACACACACAAAAAAAAAGGAAAATTTTCTGTTTGACGGACAATCCGATTCCAATTCCCTTGAAAAAAAAAATCTTTTTGATACCATAGCCTTTATGAATGTGCCATCAAATGTTGCCGATTCAAAATCGCCACCTGGGCTTGAGATCTTTTGGCTCGGGAGGATTGTCGCTGTACTTGCGAGAAGTAAAACGACTGAGTATGGGGAGGGGGCTCGATCCACGGGTTGAATCTGGCCTGCCTCTTGACGCCGGCAGCAAGCTGCTCCGGCGGGACGAAGCTAGAGAGCTGCTGGGACGGCTGTTTAGGCTATCCAGGTTCATAGTCGAAGCCGACGGCTGCACGTTGGAGCGGCGTGACGGCTGCTGCTTCGACAGGTGGGTCTGGGAATAGGGCCCAGGGGAAGCCAGGCGTTCACGGAATGAGAGCCGAGAGTGGCCCGTCCTGGAAAACGACCTGGAAAACGACTCCGCCATGGGAGACTCCGAGCCAGCCCGCGTGAGAGAGGTTCGCGGGGTAGGCAGCTTAGAGGTAGATATCGGTGTGATCGCAGGCGTCGACCTCAGGTGCGCCGGTGTCCTGTGTGGGCTGTGGCTAGCATCGCCATCCAAGGTGTTGGCGGAGGTGTTCCATCGAGGTCGGTGCCCCATGGTAGAGGCAGGCCGCAGGGTCGAGATAGACGCAGAGGGGGGGTAGTAAGAGGATGAGGAGGGGCCCATGATGGTAGAGAGCCTATACCCGGACTTTTTGGAAAGTTTCGAGACGGGCGCCGGCAGCGACGAGTTCCTCCGGTTGGCCGAGGCAGAGAAGAGGCTGGAGGCACTCGCATTGGGGGATCGAAGCTGATTGCCGCCGTGCTTCCGTGCCGGCGTGTGCGGGTCGAGGCCGAGACTGGCCATGATTACGGACGAAGGCGGAGAGCTCCCGGGAGTCTCCATGCCGCTGCCGCTGGTTGACCTGTCGTTGGAAAGCATGCTGGAGATGGAATCTCGCAGCTGCTGGCTCTTGCGCTCTGCGTAAATGTCCTCGAGGACGATGTCCATTTCTCCCATGTCAAGCTTCAGCGACTCCCACCGCGTGTGCATCTCGGTATGGAGACGCAAGATCTCGCCGTTGACGGTCAAGCGATCCTTGACGCCCTTGTCGATGATGGCCAAGACTCGTTCAATGGCGGGGCCATAGTGCGTCTTCTTGGCCTCATAGCTCTCAATCTTCTTGGCGATGGACGGCTGGTTCGTCAAATGCATGCCGGCGTCGACGGCCTCCCTCAGCTTCATCAGCGACCGTTCGACAGACTCGTGCATCTTTTGAGCCTGCCGGCCGGCGCCGCGGAAGACAATGACCCACCTGTCCTCCCCGAGCTCCTTGCGGAGGGACTCGGCGTCCTTTTCCAGCTTCTTGTAGCTCGCATCCAGGCCGTCACGCCGCATTTCCAACTCTTCGCAGGCGGTGGGGAACGCATGCTTCGCCCTTGCCTCAAAGACCGATAACCGCATGGGCAAAAAGTCGAGGGAGGCCCTCAGGGGCTGCATCCTGGCGAAGAGGGCGAGCAGGCTGGAATCGTCCTGAGACAGCGTCGAAGTGCCCGGCGAGTTGGGGCTCAGCGGCAAGGCGAGGCTGAAGCGGTTCGAAGGCTGTAGCCGCGCGGCCGAGAGGGGGTTTTCTTCGACAATGGTCTCCAGATCCCCAATGTCGACGTTGTCGCCGCTCGCGACAACGGCAAGGCTCTTGTGGCGGCGCTCCTCCATCTCGAAGACGAGCCGGGAGAGCTCATCCATCTCGCCCTGGATATCGCCCAGCACGCTGTTCCACAGCTCTTCCCACTCCATGGCAATTTCCACCTGGCTGCGCACGCTCTGCAGGGTTCGTTTGATCTTGGCCCATTCCTCGGCTATGGCCTCCATCTGAGCAACGGCCCGCCTGAGATCGTCGGTCGAGACGTTGGCGATGTCGGGCCGGTTCTGCAGCTCGTCGATGGCGTTGACGTAGGCGTTGATGAGGTGCTCGAAACGATTGATGGCGCTCTCGACCTCCTCCAGGCCTTCGCGGCCACCGGCGGCGGCCCACTCCACGTCGTCTTCGCTGTCCAGCCCGCTGACGACCTCCAGGGCCTTGGAAATCCAGCTCCGGATCTGGTCGGCGGCGTTGATCAGAGCCTTGGAGGCCACCGGCGCGGTTGGGATGGCCGACACCTTGCTGGAAAGCGCCTCGGCGTCGGGAATCCCAAGCATGGTCAGCTGAGCCAGCTGGTTAGCAAACGACACCCGGGAGAGCGTGTATATCGACCCTGGCCGATTGTGGCCGGGCGTAAAGTACGAGCTCATGTCCGGCACGAAGGCGATAATCTCGGGCGGCGCCGTCTCTACAAGCGGCGACTCCTTGGGCGGGGGGGTCGGGGGGGAGGGGGAATAGGAAGGGGAATAGGAGAGGGAATGCGAAGGCGAGCGCGAAGGGGGGGCGGCGGGAGGCGAAGAAGGCAAAGGAGGGTATTCCCTGGGGGACGGGGGACGCGTGATCCGCTCGAGGTGTTCGCGTCGGGTATCTAGAGTGACTTTGGTCCCATTGCCGTTGATGTGGTCGGGCAGCCGATACTTTTGCGTGTCCATGGCCAGAGACGCTAGCTCTTGGATCTCGGGGAGTTGATAGGAATCGGCGAGGACGGGCGACATGGATGCGTCCGACTGGCTCAGTGACCTGTGGTGAGGAGGGGGGGGGCCGCCGCCTTTCCAGGGACGTCCGCGCCGGGAGATGATGGCGTTGACGGATCCCGCCTGGTGTTTCTCGTCGAGCTGGCGGAGCTGTTCTTCGTCCAGCCGTCCGACGGAGTCGAGGGGCTGCGAGCTGGCGGCTGCTCTCTTGGTTGCCGCCCCGAGGCCGAGAGCCTTCAAGCGAGCGGCGAGGCCGGGCGACGTCTTTCGGAAAGCAGCGACCAGGAGTTCATGCGAGGGATCGGGCTCCAGAAGAGCGCTGCCGCGATGTCTGCGGGCGGTAGTAGGGCTCAGGTTGAAGTCGAGGGCATCGGGCGCAATCGCGTCGTCGCAGATGCCGGCGTCTCGGCTGTTGTTTTCGCCGTCGGCGCGGCTGCTGTCGGCGCTGCGGATTTTGTTGCTGTCGTTGCCGTTGCCGTTGCCGTTGCCGCTGTTGCTGTTGCTGTTGCTGTTGCTGTCGTCGTCGTTGTCGTTGTTGTTGTTATTGTTATTGTTGTTGGCGTCGTTACTGCCGTCGACGCTCGCGCTGCCCCCCGTCCTCGGCGTCGACAGATTGGCAATCTCTCCGACGACGTCTGAGGCAGTGGCTGCGACCGTGGCCGAAGCCGAAGCTGAAGCTGCGTAAGGGGTGGCGGGCGACTGGACGAGCTGGTCAGTGGATGTTTCCAAGGTCAAATGCTGAGCGCCCGCATCACGGCCGCTGGTTTGCTGCTCGAGATCGCGGTGCAGCCTCGGGCTCAGACCCACGTCAGTTTCTCTCGAGCTCTCGTTGGCCAACTCCGAGTCGCGGTCTGGCAGCGAAGCTGGTTGCGGGCTGCCGTTGGCGACCACGACGACAGAATGGCTGGTGGTCATGGGCCGCAGTTGATCGCTCGGGGTGGGGGGGGGGGGGGGGGGGCCTTTCAGTTGAACCCACCCGCCCAAAGCAAATGCAGAGAGAGAGGGCTCAGGTGTTGCTACGGGCGCTGCAAGCGACGCGCTAGTGGAGCGCGCCAGGCGTTGTTCAGCGCACAACGGTCCTGAAAGTCCCTGCGGGCTGTGCGGCGGCGCAAGTGGGTGGGAGGGGGCTGCCGCTGATGGTGCAGGTAACAGCAGCGGGTATGGATGGGTTATGGATCAATTGTGATGAGCGTAGGGGGTCGGGGTCCGGCTGCGGATTGGATGCCGACGCCGCCACCGCGAGGTGTCCAAGCGGTGCTGATACGCTTGCTTTCTCGTCCTGTCGTGTCCCTTTTCCCGTCCGGTTCTGCGTTTGAAATTTTGCTGCCTCCCTCGCGACGGCCCAATCAAGACACGCGCGCGGCGGAAAAAAGAAAGAAGGAAAAAAAAAAATCCCGACTGTGCCTTTGCCTCTACCCGCGCCTTTGCCTGTTCCTGTGCCTGTGCCTGTGCGAGGGCTTCCCAGGCTCGGCGTGTGGGCGGATGTGCAGTAGGGTTCGTTGGATGCCTGCTCCGGCCGCGTTTGCTGACCAGGTTGGGCGTGTGGTGAGTGGACGAGAGGGCGGATTCCACCCACAGGCGATGCGGTGCTTTGTGGAGAGAGTCCTTGCGCTGTCCTGCAAAGAGGCAGAGGCTGCAGGAAGCTTGCAGGAGGCCCTCGATGGTGAAGCGTGGGTGAAGCCTGGGCAAGGCTTGGCCGTCGACCGAACTATCTGGTCTGCCTGCCTGCCGGTGGACCGCGCAGCTGCAGCAGCAGAACTCGGTGCCTGCGGTCGCCAACGGGGAATCGGGTGTCTGGCGGTGATCTCCTGGAAGAACGCTCGAGATGGGCCTCGGGCATGAGCTGGCTGAATCAAGTAAGGCCTGTGTGCCGGGGTTTGTTGGACTCCCAGGTTGGCGGCCGAGTCTGGGCTACGCAAAAGCTGAAAAGAGCAAAGCAACACAGCAAGGAGATTCGGTGGTGGGAAGAGGACGGAGCGGCAACGGCGAGCACGAAAGGCCAGAAAGGGGAGATTGTACGAAACCACGCCGAGGAATGATTGCACGACTGAGTTATTATGGTGAATGAGGGAGGGAAAAGGGAAAAAAAGGAAAAAAAAAAAAGGAAAAAAAAAAAGGGGGGGGGGGGTTGAAAGAGAGAGGGAAAGGCTGGTAAAGGAGGGGTGGAAGAGGAAGAAGCGTGGAATCGCTGGAATCGCAGCCCAAGTTTGGTTAATTAACGGGAGCTGCTGGTTCCTGAGCTAAGAGGGAAGGATGGTTCCAAGTCAAATGGTGGCTTGCGGCGCAAGTCAGGTACCTCATCTCCCTTTTTAGAGAGGTACTCGGTACTTTACAGCGTGGTTTTTTTTTTTTTTTTGGCCCTGTTTGGAGGGGGGGGGGGGGGGCTTCATCCGCCAACCGAACTTGCAACACTTGTGGATGAAGGGGTCGTCTGCCAAAATTGGGCAGCGAAATAAAAAAAGCAAAGAAAGGAAAAAAAAAAAAAAGAACGAAAGAAAGAAAAATTCCATTACTACTGCTGCTGCTTAAAGCAGAGAGGCCGTGGGCTCGATGGTTGGGAGTCCCTGGCCAAGGCGCTCTGTGCTGTACGCCTTACGAGCGGACGGCGCTGCACATCCATGTCCCTACCAGGTACCTACCCTACCGAATAAGGTACCTACTATACCTACCTAGGTACCTTAGTGGGCAGCGGCGGGAACAAGTGCCTTGTTGCGAGGGACTGGTACGTAAAAGGTACCTTAGGTACTCCGTAATGCCATAGGGATTCGGTACCCACCTCGGTGCTTCCCTAGTACCTAGTACGTACCTATAGTAGTACTCCATGCCCGTGCCTCTGCCCAAGGTACATCGAGGGAGGGTTCAGCTGCTGCTGCTGCTGCTACGGATGGATACTGGGCAGTAGCAGCACTGGGCGTACACATTCATGCCGAATGCGAGTCCTTGGGGAAACAGACGCTGGGGGCTGATGACATTGATGATACATATGCGTGACAATGCACGAGGTCCCAGTGCGCACGCCCACCATCAAAGAAAAGGCGCGGGCTAGCGAACAGAGACGAAGCTCGGGCTGGGCGCGATACCGGCAACTTTTTGCTGATGCGGTGCGATGGGATGGAATGGGAATAATGGAAATTTTTTTGGGGCCAGAATTGCCAAGTCAGTCAGCCGGGCGCGTTGCTTGTACAAGTAATTTTGTTCCTCGGGAGCCTGTGCCGCTAATAATGGAATTGCGACTGGCAGCAGAACGCGCTAGCCATTAGAGCCATGTCGGGCTAATTAGCGCATCCCCACCGCTGACACGGGAGCTTCCACAGCGCTTCCACAGGCATCCCGCTTCTGGCAGCTTCAAAACGACTTGAAACGCTGCGAAATCTCCACGCTGTCCGGGCCGCCTCCACCAAGGGCAATCCTGCAGCCATTTTCTGCATTATCAAACCTGGCAACATTAGCGACCCGCCCTCATACCCAGGCACATGCGTGCATGCCTCTCTCTCTTTCACTCTCTCTCTCTCTCTGCCCTTTTTTTATTTTTCATTTTTTTTTTGCTATTTTTATCAACGGGTCACGAGGGCTCACAGCCGTGGTTCATCGAAGAGGGAGGACGAAAAATACTACGTAGCAGGTATAGTAGCTGGTTGGCCTGTATAGTTAGTAGGTAGCGCAGCACTACCTACAGTGTACGGAGTAGAGGTAGTAGTAACAGCAGGCAGGGAGTAGTACCTACCATCGCGCGCCAAGGGGATTTCTGGTGACTGCTCCCACAAGGGTTCCAACACGTTTTTCCTCTGGTGAGCCCTCTGGTGAGCCTTTTACTGCCTTAACAGGCTCACTAGAGAAACAAAAACTTGTAGCAGTACTCACAGATACAGTCACCAAAGGATAAATCGTCACCAAAAACCACCATGGCGCGCGATGGTACCTAGTAGGTAGGTAGTAGCAGTTTAGCCGTGGATTTTCTCTTTGCCAACCTCTTTTACTAAAGTACTACTACTATACAAGTTAGCACCACCAAGCAAGGCCTACTAGTACCTTGGTAGTTAGGGTATTGGTAGCTTTACAGGTGACCTACCTTAGTACCTCTATGCCAACTTAAAGGTACCTAGCAGGTAGGCACTACCACAGGTAAGTTAGTACTAAATGTCTCGAGGCCAGTAACTTTGGGCAAGTACCTCTCTACGGAGTACTCCGTACCTGGTCCATAAGGTTAATGAGGTACTACCACAGGCGGGTGGCAAATCTCCTTGGCGTCGTCTGGAGGTATGTACATGCCTAGTAGTTACGTGGCGATGCGACGCGACGGCCCGCGCTATTCGTTTTCTTGTCGCTGCCAGAAAAGCCCAAATCCCCCCACGGAACGCGGTACCTGAATGTCACCGCCGGTTACTTCGTAGTACGGAGCACAAGGGCATGAGCACGGAGTACCTTCGTAGTACCTTAACCTACCTAGTAGTACTACCAAGGTCGCGTTAGTCAGCCGTTGGGCAGCGGCCAAGTCGCCGGCCCAAGTGGCTTTACAGGCTGAAATCCTTCCTCCGAACGCCGTCCCAAGCAATAAAAACGGCTTTCCCTCGTTCTTCTGTCCCAGCCCGGCAGACTCTGCGGAGAGGAAATTGCGCACCTCACGTTGCCCTGGGATATGGCACCAACAGTAAGGACCCCTTTGGGAATCGCGATGGCAGCGAGAAAAATGATTCGTCACTTTGGCCCGGGGCGTTCACGGTCCATGTCCATGTCCATGTCCATGTCCATCCATGTCCAGCACATACTAGGTACCTACTACCTTTGTAGGTATTTGCCAATAGGTACTACCTAGAAGTAGCAGTACATGCACGTACTCTAATAACTACAGGTCCCTGTGCAAACTAGCAGGCCTGGGAGCTTCCCATCGTCGAATCGGCGAGGCATCAAGTGATATCATAGCCATTCGCATTGGCCTTTGCCGGCCGTGCACGGAGGAGAAGCTGCGCTACCGTGACACTGCCATAATCTCCTGTGCAAGCAAGTTGCCTTGGCTTCCGTTGCCTCTCGGACTCGGCGACACGGCTCATCGACATCGGTAATGCCACTTGTGTATGGGAGCATGTTCAGGCGCTTTGGGCGGAGATGGACACGGAGTTTTGCCCAATACCACCTTCCAATGCACGCACTTAATTCATGCAAGCCTAGTTATTACTGTTTATCAGAGGTTGAGGGTTGAAAAAAAAAATTTCATTTGGAAAATTAGAAAAATAAATCAAATACAATAAAAATTTAAAAATAAAACCTTAAAAAATTAATTCATACATGGTAATAAAAGTTTCGTTTCAAGTCGTTGCCGCCCCCTCCCCTCCCCTCCCCTTCCCCCCCCGGACAACACCAAAACACGCAACGCAATTTCCCATCTCCACGCCCTCCTCCCACCAACCATGTTAGGCGCCCTCGCCCAGCAAGAACCCCCTGAGTCCGCGTCGGATCTTCAGCACCAAACCAAAGCAGCCCTACCGTCTGCTCCTCCGAGACTCTTTTTTGCCTTGCCCTCTTGCAATCGTCCAAGGTTGCCGCCTGTACGGAGTACCCAAGTATCCACCACGCCGTTGCTGACTGCTTGTTGATGGTAATTGGGCTGGGGCGACTTGTTGCCACCCAACTGTTTGCGTCCTCCCCCCTCGTCCGTGGTTCACGCGACTTGAACCAGCTGCGCCAGGCCCTCGGGATCAGGTGAAGCGACTTCTCTTCGCCCGGGCAGCTCAAGGCTCCCTCCAACGACTCCCCCAGCCGGGTTTTGCTTCGAAGCCGCAACGAGACGAAATCCGCCTTCCTTCCCCCCCCCCTCCCCCCCTCTCTCCCAACAGCGCCGGCGGGAAACACGAGATCCTTCAGCAGCTTGAAAATCTCTGCCTTCTGCCTTCTGCCTTCTGCCTTCTGCCTCTGCCTCTGCCTCTGCCCTGACCGCCATGTCTGCCGAAAGCGAGAACCGCCCGCATTCCCCCGAAGCGGCACCGTCCCAGGCCATCGGCGCAAAGCCCGAGCCGTCCCGCTGCCTCTCGGCGGCCTCCACCATATCCCAAGGCTCCAGCACCGATGCCAACTCGCGAGACTCGCTGGGCAGCGAGCTGTCGTCCCGCATGTCCTCGGCGTCGTATCAGTCCAGCCTCTCCGGGAGGTCGTCCTCCAGGACCCGGCGCCGAGGCTACATGAGGCCGCAGGGCACCGACTTTGCGGCGAGCGCCAAGTCGCGCGAGAGCGTCATGAGCCTGGGCAGCATTGCGCACCTGCAATATTACTTTGCCCGGACAGGCCTCCTCGACGGCAAGGGCGGGCAGCTGGCGCGTAGGAAGCAGCCGCGGGCGACGCTGGACCTGGCCGTGCTCGAGGGCATAGCGCCCATGATGGTGCCTACTCCGACGACTGCGGGATTCGACATGGACCCCTCTTTCGCCTCCATGGGCAGCAGCCCGGATCTGTCAGGACAGGGGTTCATGACGGGAAACGCCGTCGAATCCCCCGCGGGGATGGAGGAGATGGACGACTTTTACGACTTCCTCGAAGAGGACCCGGAGATGCTTCCGCCCACGGTCAGCACCTACAACCACCGAGAAAAGGTGATCCCCAAGCCGCCGACCGTGGTGGAGCTGAGGGCAGAGCTGGAGGCCGCGCTGCGTGATGCTCTCAAGGTCTTGAGGGAGGCAAAAGAGCGCAAGGCGGGGTCGTACCGAGAGCCCAGCGATGCGCCTCGGTACCCCAACATGCCCGACGAAAACACCCAGAGCTGGTACGAGCTGCAGGGCATGGGCATCCTCGACTTTGTGACCCTGGCCATCCGCGCGGCCAAGAACTACTACACGGCCCACGAGCTGCCCGACCGGCTGGACGCCATCAAGTCGGAGAAGCAGATCCGGACGGACCTTTTGGGCGTCATGGAGGTGCTGAAGCAGATGGCCACCAGGAACTTCAAGGGCGGCATGAGGGACGAGGAGATGGACACCATGATTGCCTGGATCGACAGCGTCTTCGACATCCTCAAGAGGGAGGCCGAAATCGAGGCGACGGAGCAGGCCGAGCGGCAGGGCTGGTCGTGGATGAGGGGCGACTGGCAAGGCAAGGAGCTGGAGCGCGAGCGACAGTTTCTCAACTCCATGGACCCCGACGACGAGCCGCTGCCCGAGTGGACGCCGGCATCCAGCGCCGCCGAGCTGCCGACGCCCTTTCTGGAGGCCATGCACAACGGCCTCAGGCTGGTGAGGCTGCACAACGCTGCCGTCAAGAAATCCAGGAGGCGGTTCGGAGCCATCCCGACGTTCCACGTCAACACGCAGAAGCCGTACAGAAGCGCCGACAACCTCCGCTACTGGGCCAAGGCCGCCGAGCTGCGGTTCGAGTGCATCATCTCCATCGACGCCCTGGGCATCGTGTACAACAACGGCCCCCAAGTCTGGCTGGATTTCGAAGCGGCCATCCTGAAGTGGTGTGCCCACGTGAGGGAAGAAATTACAAACGAGTTGGTCTAAGACCCTTTGTACTTGCTTTTTCTTTTTTTTCTCTCTCTCTCTCTTTCTCTCTCTCTCTCTCTCTTTTTTTTTCTGCCTTTTAATCTTTTTTTTTAAAAAAAATTACTTGTTTTAATACGCTCATCTGCTCATACACATATATTACTACAGCAGAAAAACAGCTTTTTCGCTCCTAGACGAATTCACGTTTCGATAAACAGACATTTGACCTGGGGGGTGTTTTTTTCGTCTTCTTCTTCTTCTTCTTTCTTTTTTTCTTTCTTTTTCGCTCTCTCTCTCTCTCTTTTTTTTTTTTCCTGCTTTCATTTTCTTGGCTTTGTTTTATAACAAAAAGTCCTTTTTCTTTTTGGATTAATATTGATTCTTTCAGGACAAACGCACGCAAATACATCGAGGCAGAGGGGGGCCGGTTTTCTCTCTCACTGAGACAAAGATTGACGTTATATCGCTAACAACTTTTCTTTTTTTCTTTTTTTTTTCTTTGGCTCTTGGCTTTTGGCTTTTCCCATTTCTCTCTTTTCCTCTCTAATTCCCAATTATTTCACTCGCCAACTCTTCTTGTTGCCCGTCGCGCTTGTGTTACCGACGAGACGAGGCTTCTTCTTATTATTACTTCTACTCCTTATTTGTCTTCTCCCTTTGGACCCAACGGATCTTTCCCTTCTTTGTGTATTTTCACACAACATACGCCTGTTTTTTTATATATATACTATTGTTTTTGGGTCGAAGAGAAACACAAATACACCGAAAAAAAAAACACACACACACACACAGACATGCACACACACACACACACACACACACATACACATACACATACACATACACATACACAGAGACATACACACACACACACACACACACATACACACAATGCTGCACAATGAGATGGAATTACATAGTGCGGCGCGCCTAAACTACTATATGTCAACATATATACCCCCGTGGCGTGGGCGCAGGCGCCGACGCAGAGTGGTTTTTGATAGGGGTGGCGGGCAAGTGGTAGAGATAGAGAGAATGAAAAAAAATAAAATAAATTGGTTGTTCACGGCATGTGATTTTTGCCAACTTTGTGCTACTTTTTTTTTTATTTTATTTTTTTTTATTTCCTTTTTTTTTTCCTTTTACTAGTTTTCGGGATGATGAACTCATGCTTCCGACTCTCGTGACGCCGTCCTAAAATCGCCCCTTTCCCAAGTCCCCAATCCGCGCCCTCGCCTTTAGTCAACGTCCACCTTTCTCACCTCCATCCACTCCCTCTCCACCTTTGGCACCGTCACGATCAACACTCCCTCTTCCATCCTCGCCGTGATGCCAAATACATCGACGTCGACGTCCGGGTCTGCGTCGGCGTCGCCGCCCTCGGGGGGCAGCTTGACCTCGCGCTCGAAGACGCCCACTCGCCTCTCCCTGACCGAGGTGAGCGTCCGCAGGAGGGCTTCGTCGCCCGGGCGGTGCACCACGCCGGCGATGCGGAGGGTGCGGGACTGGGGGTTCCAGCTTACGCCGATGTCGTCCTTCCGGGCGCCTGGGAGGGCGGCGTGCAGGACGAAGGCGTCGGGGGCGTTGAAGATGTCGATGGGAGGGGCGAACGCCTTGTCGTCGACGTCGGCCTGCGGGGGTTCTCCGGCGCTGGTGCGGTAGTAGCGCTCGGCCTGGTCGCGCAGATTGCGGAAGAAGGGGTGGGACAAGACGCCGCGCATCATGCCGGGGAAGTCAAACGGAGGGCCGGGATGGGGGCCGGCGCCGCCCCCGAAGGGGCCTCCGCCTCTGCGCCATCCGCCGCGGCCTCGGCCGTGGCCGTGACTACCGCGACGGTGGGCGTGGCCTCGTCGGCCTCGTCGGCCAGAGGGGTCTTCCGAGGGGTTTCCCGAGGGGTTTCCCGAGGGGTAACACGGCGGAGGCGCGCCGCCGTGGGCATCGTCGTCATCGCTTTCCGACGGCGTGGCTTCGGCCGGGTCGGGGAACTGCTCCCCTTCCTGCACGGTTTCGGGAGAGGCAGCGCCGGCATCCTTTTCACGCCCAGCCTCTCCCGCGGGGACGTTGGCCTGCGCGCGCTGAGCATGTCCCATGTCCGCGTCGTAGTCGTCACCGCCGCCGTACGACGGATGGGCGGCGTAGCGAGGCGGGCCAGGGCGTGCGGCACGGCCAGCCCACGGACCTTGGCCGCCGTCGTGGTTGTTGAAGCCGTTGAGCCAAAAGGCCCAGTCCGGAGGAGCCGGTCCCCAGGCGCCGGGAGGCGGAGGAGGCGGCGGAGGCGGAGGCGGCGGAGGCGGCGGGTGGCCTACGAAGGGGAAGCCGCCAGACATGGGAGGGAACGGCGGCGAGCTCTGGTGATCTACGCCATAGCCGGGGTCGCGGCGAGGGTCGCTGGGGTTGGGATTGTTGAGGGACTGGAAAAGGTCCCAGAAGGGATTTTGCGGGGGAGGCATGATGGTCAGAATGGGAGACTTTGTGTGCTGTTGTCGCCTGTTTGCTCGGTGCAAGCGGTGTTTTGGGGATGTCAAGGAGTAAGAGAGATTGATATTCTCTGCTATTATGTATACATATATATATATATATATATATATATATGTATATATGTATGTATGTATGTATGTATTATGGAAAGAAAAATATATAGATATATAAACACAAACATTCAATCGCCATAAACACGTCTGCAAGAGCCCTCTTTATATTCCTCCCCAGAGCACGCGTTTGCTTGGATCGTGCCACCGTCATACCCAGGCTAAGGAAAGAAGGGGGGGGGGATGGAAGGTAGAAAGGAGACGCGTAACCCTCTCTCCATCCATCTCAAGTCTCAAGTTATGAACAAAATGTTTTAGGCAGTCGTTCAGCCGCTTCTACGCCCGACGAATAGGGGGAAAAGGAAAAAGGCCGAGTGTGTGCGCTTACCAGTTATTAAACTTTTTTCTTTTTTTTTTTTTAAAAAAAAAAAAAGTAAGAATTATGAAGACGCAACAATTCGGGTTATGCTCAAGTCCCGCTGCTGGCAGCTCGGCACCGCAACGAACGATAGCGGCAGAGGCAACAAAAGATGGGGTGACGAAGCCGTCGGCGTGGGAAGACACGCGGCCACCGACTTGGGCTAGTTTCCGATGTACGTGGCAAAAAAAAAAATTTAAAATAAAATAGAATAGAATAGAATAAAATAGAATAAATAGAATAAATAAATAATGAAACAAGCAACATACGGAGAACAGGTTGTCAGAGCTTTGCGCCGGTCGGAGGGTCGGCATTGCGGTGGCGCCGCTGGGACGTGCGGCTTTTGGCGCTGACGCCTGAAAGGGGAAGAGATGGAACTGGAAGCAAGTTTGGTATTTCGTTTGTATCGCGATTGGGGGAGGCTGAGATTGGGTTGTGGATTGACACGTGAATGCGTGAATTCGGCGGGTAGGAGGGGTTTTGATGATTTGATGAGAAGAGACTTGTCAAAGATGCCCTGCCAACTTTTACATGTCTAGGGTAAGAAAAACATGGGATCAATGCGTGAAAACACGACGCCTTATAAGCCCATGGCATAATCCATGAATGGAAAGCAGAATAAATAAATAAACAAATAAATCAATAAATTAAAGAGAATTGCTCACACAAGGCTGTTGGGATGGGGAGATGGCCCCCTTCGCCATCGAGCAAGGACAGCTCGTCATTCACGTACAAATGAAGCCACAGTCACTACCATCTCGACCCCCTACCAAGAACCGCGCTCAGCCGCATGTCCATGGTTGAACATTTACTGCGACGCCTCAAAGCTTCACAAACTCTGGATTCACCTCACCAGGAATGGCGAATCTCTTTTCCGATAGTAAAAGCATCTCGTCTGGTTGAAAAGCCGGCCGAATGATAAAAAAAAAATGACCGAGTCAGGCTTGGAACACAAAAACAAACGATTGGCAACTGCTGAAAAAAAGGCAAGCTCTGGGTGCTTCCTGACACCCTCCCCCAACTCTTTCACTCCGTTTCCAATGGAATTTGTGGAAATCCATTCCGCGACTCGAATTCCCAAAGAAGAAGTGATTGATCCCCGAGCAAAACCAACCCTCCGAGCTGAGGGTTGGGGCCGTGGAGTCGTGCAACAAGTTATAGGGGTTCCGTGCCGGCGGTGGGGACCCGAATCTCCCGGCCTCCCTACGAAGCATAAACTCCGTACGGAAGAACATTTTTGCATCAGAGGCTCCCGGCTCTGCCTCATATACGGAGTAGAACGGCTCATGTTTGCTTGCACGATGCTTTCATACCGTATTGCCGTATGGCTAAGCATCCATAATTACCTACTATAGGTACCTTAGTAATACCTGGTAGGTTAGTAAAAGTACGTACCTCGGTGGCTTTTTTTTTGTAGAACCTTGCAATGATGACGTCAGCGGAAGATGTGCTCCAAGCTCGCATGCACGTGAGACTCCGGCAATCTGATTGGCTAGACCAAATGCTTAGAAATACAGAGCGAATCTGGCGTGACCCGTTCTCAATATCATCGCCATCTTGAAAAGGAAAAAAACAAAAAAAAAAAAAAAAGGGAATGCCTGAACGCAAGCCTCTCTAAACAACTCTCACACAATCCATCGCGCCAGAGCAACGAGCACCATGGATGCCAAGCCCGCCACTTTCTGTATGTCAATTCAGTATATTTTTTCCTCGAGGGCGCATGTTCTCTGCACAGGCTAACCATCCCCGTATAAAAAAAAAAGCCTTGGCCGTTGCGCCAGCTGCTGCGCCCGCAGTCTCCGAGAGTGCTTCCAAGCCCAAGGTGAGATGAGTTTCGCCCAAGCTCTGTCGTAGAAGCATGATGTCCGGTGCTAATCTGAAAGCAGCCTTGCTGCGTATGCAAAGAGGAAAAGTCGAAGCGCGACGAGTGCATGCTCTTCTCCACGGCCAAGGATCCTGCCGCCGACTGCAAGTCGCTTGTCGACAAATACAAGAGCTGCATGCAGGGCTTCGGATTCAGCGTGTAAATTAGCAAGTTTCGGCCTGGTGCTAGTGCTGTGTACATTATGAACATATAGACGATCCGGAAAAGTACGGCGCTCAATTCTTCTCCATTCTCGTTTCAACGGTTCCATGACTCGGTTGTGTGACGGCTCAGACACGGACCGTGTGTGGTGATGTGGCTCTCGTTGGTCGGGTTGGCATGGGGTAGCTTTGTTTCAGTTCCTATGCTGGTGCCCTACCGCCTTCTCCAGAGCCGAAGCTACATCCTTCTCCCTCCCCGCATATCCTGCCATCATCATGCCTTCTAGTCGCTCTACAATTGCATGCGCCTTGCCGACTATTTCCACCATCTGGGCCTCCATATTCTCCCTCCGCTCAGCCAGTTGAATAATCTCTGTGAGGCAATGCAGCCGCCTCTCTGTTCTACAAAAGATCAGCCATCCATCTTCAAAAGAATGAACCGAGTGTCTCTTTACCGTTGACGTTGCAAGTCTTGATGCCAGGAAGTAGCCTTTGCTCGGAGTCCCGCCAGGGCAGCGTCGAACTCGGCAACCACTTCTTTGATGTTCTCATCTCGTTCTTTTTTGAGCTGTCCGCTGTCAATTCATTGCGTGTTTTCTTTTGTTTCCCCAGATTAGACGGGGCGGATCTGTCAACGAACCTTTAGAATCCGGTTTTGCACCTCTAGCGCGGCGTCTCCTGGATCGGAAGAGTCGCTCGAGCGAGACCGGGCGGTTCTTCTTGCCATTATGTAAATCCGTTGTTCAGATCTTCTCTTTGGAAAAAAAAAAAATAAGAAGAAGAGAAAAAAAGAAATAGAAAAAGAAAAAAAAAGAAAAAAAAAATCCCTTTGCAGTAAAAGATGAGATTCGAATTTTGGATATGATGGGTGAAGGAGGTGATGGATTGATTGGGAAACGTGGATAGAAAATAATTTGGCATCCAATTATAAGTGGGAGGTAGGATAGCACTCACAAGGAAAGCGCGAGCTAGGTGGCGAGTTGGGCCGCCTAAAGGGAAGGAGGGCGTCAAAACTCAGGCATCAAGTGCAGCGAACATCAAAGGCATCGCATGGTTCAGGCACTTGGTCAATCTAATGCATCATGGTGACTCTGGGGCGAATCAATGACCGTGAAGCTCCAGGAACATCAAACAAGAGATGCACTCGGCGTGACAAGGCAAGCCGTGATATTTTTGCTTCTTTTTCAATTTTTAATATTATCATACAGCATCCCATCGGCGGTCCGGATTTTCCTCTACCTTGACAAGGCAATATCGTCTATCCTCAAAATCATCTTTACCGTCTCAGCCGCCAGCTCAATGGCACTCGTGCTCACTAAAAGTGGCTGCAACACGTTCTCCTTGGAGATGTTGGTGTTGACTCCTCCAGATTTGATGCTGACTCCAGCGTTCTTCTCCCCCATCTCGTGCCGATGTCTCAGGTCGGTGACAACCTTGATGCTGTTCAGGCCGGCATTCTCGGCGAGCGTTGTGGGAATGACCTCCATGGCATCCGCAAAGGCCTTCCAGCAGATGGCTTCGGTGCCCGTCAGGCTGCGCGCCTGCTTGGACAGCTGGGCTGCAATCTCAATCTCAGGGGCACCACCGCCAGCAATCAGAGCCTTCTTCTTCACGATGCATCGGAGGACACAGAGGGCGTCGTGAAGACTTCGCTCCGCTTCCTCCAGGATAAGCGAGTTGGCACCGCGCACCACCACTGACACAGTCTTGCCGGTGGCCTTGGCTCCGGTGACCTTGACCATGCGCGACCCCGATGACTGGACTTCCTCCACCAAATCTGCCGAGCCCAGCTTGTCCTCAGTGAACGAGTCGATGTCTGCGATGGGCTTGCAGCCAGTGGACTTGCAGATGAACTCGACCTCATCTCGCTCGATGTCCTTGATGGCCATGATGCCGAGCTTGGCCAAGAAGTGCAGGGAAAGGTCGTTGACGGCGTCTCGAAGGATAGACTTTTGAATCAAGAGCACATTGCACTTTGCCTTCTTGATCTTCTTGGCCATGTTCAAAAGATATAATCGCTCCTCCTTGACAATCTTGTCCATCTGGCGGTAATCATTGACTTGGATGGTGTTTTCCATCTTTGCAACATTCAGTAAGCGTGTAAAAAAAATATATATATATAAAAATAAAGAAAGAAAAAAGGCACAGACTTCGGCAGTGGTAGGGCGGCACTTCAACTTACATCAGGCTTGGGAGGACTGAGCTGGAATTGGATGAGACCAATACGCGCCTTCTCCATTCTGATGGGACCACCTGCGTTCTTTAGAACAGGCTGTGTGAGAACCAGACCATCCACCAGCTCACTGTCCTCAATCGTCCCCCCCACCCTCTTGATGATACGGATGTTGTTGAGATCCACATTTTCGGCAGTCTTCACATCGATGGTCTTGGTTATAGCGTTGACAGCCATGGGGCCAAGAAGGTTCGAGTACTGGGATACAATCTTGGATGACAGGGATGTGTTGGCAGCCTGAAGAAGTGCGGCATTGTCGGTTAGTGAGATCGGCTGGGACATGTCGTGCAGGACTTCGACGGCGGCGGCGGATGCCCTCTGGAAGGCCTCGGAAATGACCGAGGGGTGGATGCCTTTGGACAGCAGTCGGTCAGCGGCGCCGAGAAGGCTGCCGCAAATGACAACAACGGATGTTGTTCCATCGCCGGCCTCGACATCTTGCGCCCCTGACAGGTTAACCAGCATTTTTGCCGTCGGGTGCATGACGGACATGCTCTTGAGCATGGTGTTCCCGTCATTGGTAATGATTGTCTCCCCCTTTCCGCTCCGGATCATCTTGTCCATTCCTCGTGGGCCGAGAGACGTTCGGATCGCATCGGCGACGGCTAAACCCCCATTAGCAAGCAACACCATCGCGCTTCGGATGAGCACACAAACCTCTGGCAGCGACAATGTTGGATGAGCGCACCGCCATGGGCTTCTCCTTGTCCTGCGTTGGTGGTTAGCGGGGCAGCTCAGGAGCTCGATAGTGGTAGCTTTGGGGGGTTTTTTTTTTTTTCTCTCTTCTTTTCTTTTACCTTGAAGGCGACATTCTTAGACTCGCCGCCCGAAACAGCCGGTGCAGACATTTTAGGAGATTCTTGTTTATCTCTTGTTCAATGCAGAAACAAATCCCCGAAAAGCCTCGTTCACGGCGAGCTCTGTCGAGAAAGCAGGTTCGCTGGGTCCTGGCAGCCTGGTTGACATCCCACCTTGTTGCCCTACTCCGCCGTAAGGTTATCCTTCCTGCAGCGGAAATTTTGGAGTTCGGCGCGAGAGATAATCCATGCTCCGGCGGCAGCTGTTTCCATTGGCTCAAACCAGACTAGCTTAACACGGGCCCTACAATAACGACAAGGCTCCGTGCGCCTAGCTCAAGGCAACTCAGATTACGGAATGCTTCCATGACCATCATCACCAGTACCACAACGAACAGCGACCACGTCTCTCCTCACATTGCCCGGCCGAACTGCCCCCGCCGATACCAGGACATTTCGAACCCATTCTTCCACTTGACCTGAGCCCCCCTCTCTTTCCTTCTTTCTTAGGGACAGTGCGTCCAGTTTGCAGTTTGCAGATCCCACAATGGTGAGCAGCCGTCCTTGGCTGGAGAAACGCTGGCCATTACTAAAAGAGTTGATAGCCTTCTGCGACCGGTCAAAACTGGGAGAAATATTCCAAGAGATTCGCCGACGATGAGATAGAAGAAAAGAAGATCACACCTCTCACTGATGAGTGCGGACCGCCCCGCAGCAGGAACGGGCCTTTGGAAGCTGCGATGAGACTAATCCGGAGCCAGGGATATTCAAGTTCTGAAGACATACGGCGCTGCTCCGTATGCGTCGGCCATCTCGAAGCTAGAAAAGCAGATCAAGGAGAAGCAACAGAGCGTGGACGAGAAGATTGGCATCAAGGTATGAGGTGGCACTAGTATGACGGGTCTGCACGTGCCTAACGTCCCGACATAGGAGTCCGACACTGGTCTCGCACCGCCGCACCTGTGGGATGTCGCCGCCGACCGGCAACGAATGTCGGAAGAGCAGCCCTTCCAGGTGGCACGATGCACAAAGATTATCGCTGACGAGAAGGGCGATGAGTCGAAGAGCAAGTACGTTATCAACGTCAAGCAGATAGCCAAGTTTGTTGTCCAGCTCGGAGACCGAGTCAGCCCTACGGATATCGAGGAGGGCATGCGAGTCGGCGTCGACCGCAACAAGTACCAGATCATGTTGCCGTTGCCGCCGAAAATCGATGCCAGCGTCACCATGATGACTGTGGAAGAAAAGCCAGACGTCACTTACGGTGATGTCGGCGGCTGCAAAGAGCAGGTTGAGAAGCTGCGAGAAGTCGTCGAGATGCCCCTGCTCTCGCCAGAGAGATTCTCAAACCTTGGCATCGACCCCCCCAAGGGGGCACTGCTCTACGGCCCGCCCGGAACCGGCAAGACCCTGTGCGCCAGAGCCGTGGCAAACAGAACAGACGCAACCTTCATTCGAGTCATCGGCAGTGAACTTGTTCAGAAGTACGTCGGCGAGGGTGCCAGAATGGTTCGCGAGTTGTTCGAGATGGCTCGAACCAAGAAGGCATGCATCATCTTCTTCGACGAAATCGATGCTGTCGGCGGTGCGCGGTTCGACGATGGTGCCGGTGGCGACAATGAGGTCCAGCGAACCATGCTGGAGCTCATTACTCAACTGGATGGCTTCAACGCCCGAGGAAACATCAAGGTTATGTTTGCCACCAACAGGCCGTCGACGCTTGATCCCGCACTGATGCGACCCGGACGAATCGACCGCAAGATTGAGTTTTCGCTTCCCGATCTGGAGGGTCGTGCCAATATCCTCCGAATCCACGCCAAGAGCATGTCAGTCGAGCGAGACATCCGATGGGAGCTCATCTCTCGTCTCTGCCCGAACGCTACCGGTGCTGAACTGAGGAGCGTGTGCACGGAAGCCGGCATGTTCGCCATCCGAGCACGGAGAAAGGTTGCCTCGGAGAAGGACTTTTTAGATGCGGTGGACAAGGTCATCAAGGGCAATCTCAAGTTTAACTCGACGGCGACGTACATGCAATACAACTAAATAGGCTTTATTTTTTTTCCCCTTTTCTTCTTCTTCTAATGTTATTGATGTATGAATAAGGGCGAAACCTCGGGGCGAACCTCGGGTGTTGGGGGGGCGTGTTCTGATGCATCCTTATTAATCTTGTTGCTCCACAAAGAGAAATAGAAACTGGCGTTTATGTGCATCTGACATGTCGATTCTTTAACATCATAACATGAGATGAATCCATTTTTTTGCTTTTCCGCGTAGGGGCCCGTCTGTTTGGCTATAAAGCAATGTTTTTTGTCGCCTGGACGGTGAGTTGAGTTGTTGATTTACAGAATATAAAGTTTGCTATGGTTTGTATAATTATCGTCCATCCAGTCTGGGGATACCTATAATTTGTCATTTACATGTTGCGCCTCTCAATGGAAGAAGAAAAAAAAAGCCAAAAAAAAAAATCCTAGATGCAAAAAAGCGCCTCGAGGGCAATGAGTAAAAGGTCTCTCCTTCCTCCCCCTCCTTTTTTTCCCACCCGATAGATAGATAGCCTTGAGATACACATTCATATGCTTGATACCCTGGCTGTGACTAGAAGGTACTAGTAGTAGGTAGTACATGATATAGGTAGTGCAAAGCGACATGACAACGATGCATATAGTATAAAGAAGAATATGGGGAATGAGAAGCAAAAGGACACCTCCCCTAAAAAATAAAAATAAAAAAAAAATAAAAAAAAAATAAAAGAATAAATAAAAGAATAAATGAAAACCCATGATGCCCTCCTGCCGAATGGTATCTGCCTAGCTATCTTATCCTACCTGATCCCGATCCAAATTGCCAAATGAACAAATAAATCAAATCAAAACAAATAAGAAGAAAAAAAAAAGAAGAAGAAGAAAGCGCCATGTAGTAAACGAAGCCGTCGTCAGTCATAAACGGGAAAAAATTGCGTCTCTTTGTTTTGTCAAGCCTTGATGCTCTCCAACATCACACAGCGTCCGTGTCGGAGAGGCATCCTAGGCAGACAACTTCGCCCTCGGCGCCCTTTTCAACACAGCAACGACTGCAGATCATGGCACGATGGATGCTTCTGCTGGCGGTCCTTCTGCCAGCCGTGCCTTCTGGTGCATTGACGTCGCCGTTGTATTGTTGTGCACTGGGGTGGTTTGGTATCATCGGAGGCGTCGTGCATTCGTCTGCGTCATCCATGTGGAAGGACCGCGAGAGGCCCTCGTCGTCGTCTGAGGGGAGAGGTGCCGAGGCTTCGCCGCCGTCGTGCCGGCCCCGACACTCACGGATGCAGACGAAGCAAGTTTGTTCTTGGCACGATTGGCACCTGGCAAAGGAGTCGATGTCTGATTTCTTGGTTGGCCTGCGGTGGCAAATGTGGCAAGGCATGAGGGCCATGCCGTTGATCTTGACGGGGGATCTGCTGGTGTCGTTTGCACGGACGCCCTGCGTTGTCGTCGCTGCCAGCTCGCGAGAGGCGTTTCGCCTGTGAGAAGAGCGGTGAATGTCATCGTGCCCGTGAGCGCCGTTGTCGTGGATCGTTCTGAATCGTTTTGCCGGAGGGAGTGTTTTTCGCGCTGATACGCTGCCCGCGTTCTCCGGAGCCGCCTGTTGGCTCAAGACATGGAATACCGGAGCGCCGGGGACGGGATGCGAGAATCTGAAGGCTTCGTTCCCGTCGTGATCCCACTTGCGCTTCGTAGCACGATGGACATCATGGCCAACGTAGGGCATGATTGGAAGCGGAGTTGAGTGTTTTTCTTTTTCTTTTTCTTTCTTTCTTTTTTTTTTTTTTTTTTTTTTTTTTTTTCGTTTTTCTTTCTTTTAATTTCTCAGACTTGGCAATGCTGCCGCAGTCGTAGAAGAAGAGCCCTTTGAGATGAATGAACACAATGCTCGCTAGGCGGTGGCAACGAGCAAAGAGCAACGAGCAAAGAGCCAAAAAAAAAAAAAAAAAAAAACCCCAAGCACGAAGAGATGGAGAATGACGAATTATCGCCGTCTCACCGGAAATGAGAAAGAAAGAAAAAGATTCCAAGGTGGAGAATGGTCAGGCCAGGAAGATGTCAATGGTTTTATTTTCCCTCCCTCCCCCCCCAGTTCTCTCTCTCTCTCTCTCTCTCTCTCTCTCTTTTTTTTTTTTTATTTGATAGGGATGTGACATTGAAATCGGCTTAATCACCGGCTGAATTCTTGCTTGAGCCGGGGTTTTTTTTTTTTTTTTTTTTTAAAAATTTTTTTTTTTAATTTTTCTTTTTTTGCCATTGTGACGACCTGGAGCGATTCCATTGGACGTTTCATGTACGGAAATTGTGGTCCTGGGGTCTGACTCGACGTCACCCCCCAAGTTTTGGTGGCGGCACCCCCTTTTATATGTATATATATAATAATATAATATATATATATATAAAGGGAAAAATAACTATTAGTAGGCATGTATAAATTTTATTAAAGTACGGAATGCCTCTCTATTTTTATAAACTGAAAAGTTTCGTTTGACATTTGAAGTTTTGATAAGAAAAATATAAGTTGGATAAGCCACTACAAGTATAGATTTTTTTTTTTTTACAACGCTATATTTTAGCACCTATTGCATTATAATATCCGCTGTAATTCTTTTGTAAATAAAATGTAAACGGTACCTACTTATGCGCACAGTACAGTACAGTGTTTTAGGGGTACTGCCGCGTAAAACTTGGGGATGCCGCGGAGTCAGACCCTTGTTTTTTCTTTCTTTTTCTTACAAGCGAGCTGCATTGTAGATTTGGGATGTTGAGAATGCAATGCATTTGCTTGACGTGAGCAAACATCTCATGCAAATATGATTTGATGGCCATCCAATCCTATCTTTGATGGAGATGGCTGGTACATACCTAGGTACCTATGTACTATTACCCGGATGTCTACCTAATAAATGCCTTGCAGAGTACCTTGGTAGTACCTAGCACCTCCCTTATATACTGTACCAAGGTACCAAGGGACGGAGTAGTCCGTACCTGACTAAGGTACCATTACCGTATAACCTTGCTTTTTTCAAAAGGTTCTAGCTAATTCAATTGGCTAAATCTCCTTATTCACCCCATGATACATCGTCGTTTGAAAAAGCGAGTTTGATTCCATCGTTCGAAACAGCGAGGGAACCACAATAAATCAATATTGAGCCAATTAAAAAAAAATCATGATAGAACCTTCATGAACCAATAAAGCTTCTTTCATTTTTCATTTATTGTGGTTCCCTCGAAAGTTCGACGATGAATATGGAATTTAATTGGCCAAGGTAGATTCGTCATTTACCCACTCTTAACTTTTGCGGTACTTCTAGTCCCTATGAGCAAGTACGGAGTAGTACCTGGTACTTTCGAAGTCTCGCCAAGCACTGCTTCGTCAATATGGAAAACCGACTGGGCATGGATTACTTAATCAAGCACCTGAACACAAATCATGGGATATGACCTACACCGTCATTACGCCGAATGCACATGCTGTACCTAGTAGATTCCCGTAGCAATAACTCGTCAGTTACATGTAATTCATTCACTGCTCCAAGCCAGCCTTGCAAGAGCACGGCTACCTACCAAGGTACTAAGGGTTCCCCCATGGAGAAAACGCAAGATACTTAGTACTAGTGCTTCCATCAGATAGAACATCTACCTCTATCCATCACGTTCACTCCCCCCCAATAAAGCTCAGTTATATTGCGTTCCACCCCTCCTCATAATGCCAAGTCACGGCGGATAGCAGAGAACAAGCGTGGAAACGGCTTCTGAATTTTTGGTTTTTTTATTTTAGAGCTCCAACACAACCCAACCACCAAGGTTACATACACATGCATGCATCACGCCATGTCAGAAAACGACCAACCCGTTGAACCCGCCTCCGCTAACAAAAGAGCCTCTTTTTTTTTTTCCTTCTAAGGGGGAGACTAGTAGTATACACATGCACAAGGGGAATTATCACCTCCTTCATCGGCGGACCTTGGTCTCAGCGGGAGGATCGTAGGTAAGCTTCCTGGACTTCAGCCAAGCCCACTTGTATCGCTTAACATAGACGCTGACGGCCCACAGAGCCGTGGTGGCAACCAAGACCTTCATGCCCATCTTCTTGCGCTCGTCCATCTCGGGCTCGGCAGCCCAGTTGAGGAATTCGACGACGTCCTTGGCCATCTGGGAGGTGGTGGCGGGGGTGCCG
The DNA here is from genome assembly GCA_020631695.1 of Trichoderma cornu-damae. Taxonomy (NCBI): domain Eukaryota; kingdom Fungi; phylum Ascomycota; class Sordariomycetes; order Hypocreales; family Hypocreaceae; genus Trichoderma; species Trichoderma cornu-damae. The sequence goes on from CM036087.1 coordinate 2,328,427, forward strand.
TCCTCGTACTCGACGAGGCCGTCGTACAGAACACGAGCCATACCGATGCCGGTGCCGGGGAAGTAGGGGTTGAAGTTCATGCCGGGGGCGACCTGGACACCGGCCGGCGGCTCATCGGGGTAACCGGTCAGCAGGCTGAAGATGTAGTCGCAGCCACCGTGGCGGGCCTTGACGATCAGGCTCAGATCGGGAGGGAGAGCACCGTTGTTGGCAAATCGGGCGGCCTCGTCGTTCTTGTAAGGCGCGGGGATGTAGTCGGCCAGCTTTCCGGGTCGCATGGGGATCTCGCCCTGCTCGTCGGGCTCGTCGGGGTACTCGTTCTCTTCGGCCAGGGCCTTGGCCTCGTCGACAGTCAGGATGGTGCCGACGAGGGATCGGTAGGGGACTCGGGTGAGGGAGTGGCAGCTGGCGCAGACCTCTCGGTAGACCTGGAAGCCGCGTCGGAGACTATGCATGCATGAAAGCAGGGTGTGAGCGGTCGAGTTTTGTCAAGTCAAGGTTCCCGGAGACAAGGGGTATCCAATCTTACGCCTGATGATCGAAAGTCTTGAAGAACTGCTGGTGAACCCAAGGGTACTGCGTGGCGTGGAGGCTGCGGCCGGATCCGTTAGCAATCGGTCGCCTAGACGACATCAAGCTGGCGAAGCATTTTTATGCCGCATCAGGCACACACGGCCGGCATGTGATGCGAAGCACTGCTGCTCCGGAGCGGGAACATGACATACCCCTCCTCTGCGGGGGACGAGGCGAAAGCCACGGGTCCATAGAGATGGTAATACCAGGCCAGAGAGCCGGCGGCGAGGGTGGTGGAAGCAACAGCGGCGAGGTTCAGGCGCGCGGGAGAAGCTTCAGCGGCACCCGAGCTCGTCGAGGCCGCACGCTAGTTACACAAACAAAAAAAGGTCAGCTCCGGCGTTCCCACAGAGCACTCGAACGAAATCCCCAAGTGCGATTGATGCGTCCCCGGCGAGAAATGCCCGCAGGGTTTGGCGCGGGTGCTCAGCCCTCGGGCAAAGCCTCCAAGGAATATCGAGGCTGCTGGGTTTTTTTTTTTTTTTTTTTTTTTTTTTTTCTCCTTCCGAGCTCGTGGCCTCTTTTCTCGGGTCACCCACCTTGGAGAGGTTGACGGCGCCATTCCGAAGCCCATTGAGGGCGCGCGCCGGGCGCAAACACGACCTTGCCAACATAATTGGCAAGCTGTACCGAAGCCGCAGGGGGTGAGCCGCAATCAAAAGAGTGAGGACGGCGATGGTGTCGGTCTCGGGTCGGGACGTTCAAAAGGGCTCAGCGGGAGAAGTCACAGAGACGGAGAAAATCCATCGTTCCGAAATGGGCCGACGCTGATTGGCCAAAGTCACGTGCGCATGGGATGTTGCTCGGAAGGGTGGGGCGGAGGAAAAGCCGCCCGGAGCGAGTTTTGCGTAACCGCCTGTAGCACAGCTGGACACGGCTGGCTGGCAGCTGGCACGCCCGCTAAAACAGCGCCCAAGGACCCCCCCCCCCTCCCCCCCCGGCACCCCCTGGCAGCAAAATTCTAACAGCCTCGCCCTCTGCAGGGCACCCGCCTTGTTGCCCCGCCCCCACCATTGAATCAAAACAATCCGGCAATCATTTCTCACGCCTCAGCCCAAAGCCCTTCCAAGAAAATCTATATTCAGGGTTCGCAGCCTTCTCTCCCCCCCTCCCCTCCCCCCTTTTTTTCCGCGGCCATAAAGCAGCCTTTTATTTGCTTCCCCGCCGTCCTTGCTCTTGCATATTAGACATCATCAATACGTATTGATTTTTTTTTCACCTCTCTCTCGCCTGCAAAATGGCCTCTTCCAAGATCTTCTCGCTTGAGGGCAAGGGGCTCAAACTCGACACCGCCGAAGACATCGAGCCTCACATTGCCGCGCTCCGCTCGCTGGATGATGTCGAGGAAGTCCGGTTCTGGGGCAACACGCTCGGCGTCGGCGCTTGCGAGCGGCTTGGCCAAGTCCTGTCGACCAAGAAGAGCCTAAAGGTATGCAGCCTCCCGAGGGCCCTGCTTCGTTCCGTCCAGGGGTGCTGTCCAAGGGGTTTGGCGAGAGTCGGTGTCGCATAGCTGACAGATCCCAGTCGGCAAACTTCGCCGACCTCTTCACCGGGCGACTGTTGAACGAGATCCCGGCGGGCATCTCCTGCATCCTCACCGCCATCCTGAACCACCCCAACCTCACCACCGTCAACCTGAACGACAATGCCTTTGGCCTCAACACACAGGCCCCGCTGGTGGCTTTCCTTTCCGCCCACGTGCCGCTCCAGCACCTGCACCTGAACAACAACGGCCTCGGCCCCCACGCCGGTATCCTTGTCGCCGATGCGCTCTCGGAACTCCACGCGAAGAAAGAGGCGGCTCGCAAGGAGGGCAAGCAGGTGCCCGATCTCGAGACCGTCATCTGTGGCCGAAACCGACTGGAGAATGGCAGCATGGCGGCCTGGGCCAAGGCCTACAGCCTGCACAACAACATCAGGGAGATCAAGATGGTGCAGAATGGGATTCGTCAGGAGGGCATCTCCCGTCTGCTCAGCGAAGGCCTCAACCACGCCAGCGGCCTCAGGGTTCTTGACTTGCAGGACAACACTTTCACCATCATGGGCGCCAAGGCGCTCGCCAAGGTCGTGCCCACGTGGGCGCATCTCCAAGAGCTCGGCGTCGGCGATTCTCTGCTGGGTGCCAAGGGTGGTCTTCTGCTGGCCAAGGCCCTGTCGCTGGGAAAGAACAAAAAGCTGGAGACGCTCCGCCTGCAGTACAACGACATCAAGTCCAATGGCGTCAAGGCGTTTGCCAACACCGCCAAGGCCTCTCTGCCGGCGCTGAAGCGCATCGAGCTCAATGGCAACAAATTCACCGAGGACGACGATGCCGTTCTCATCCTGCAGGAACTGCTCGAGGAGCGAAAGGAGACACACGGCGGCGACATCGTCATTGAAGACGAGTGGGGCATCGACAGCCTCAGCGACCTTGAGGAGGAAAGCGAGGAGGAGGAGGAGGAGGAGGAGGAGGAGGAGGAAGAAGAAGAAGAAGAAGAGGAGGAGGAGGAAGAGAAAGAGGAGGTCGAGGAGAAGGCCGAGAAGCTCATCAAGGATGCCGAAGAGGCTCAGAAGGAGCCTACAGCCCAGCGCAGGGATGTGGAAGTGGAGGATCTGGCAAAGCAGTTGGAGAACACTCAGCTATAATTTTGGGAGTTTTGGGCCCCGCCCCCGCCCTTGCCCTCTCTCCTTTCTTTTTGGTTTCCCCTTTTCACAAGTTGGTTTATTAGACATTTCACATACACCCACTCACGCTCACACTCATGGCGCTCTTACACGAGGCCTTCCTTTGCCCACCACTCAATGGAAAAAAAAAATCGATACCCCCCTTAGAGCTCGGTAGTTTTTTTTTTTTTCATGGTCTCATACATATGTAAAGTAACCCATCAAAGAGGAATGCTACCCATGTGCTTTCTGTATCCGGCACGAGGCATAACAAACAGCAACAATCCCCAACAATTAGGATATCACAGCACAGAAAGTACAAATCACGGATGATAGTCATGAAAAAGAGAAAAGAAAGGGGGAAAAAATGAGAAATTATTATATTGATGGCTTCTTGAGATGTCGCTACCAATTCTACAAATTGTGGCCGTCTTTGGGTGACACGACCTCTACGGAGTGGATAATGGTGGGAGTGAAAGAGTAGAAGGGGGGGAGAATACATACCTCTGATCCACGCCACAACATCACAAGGGCCCTCTGTAGAAAAAGCCGTTAGCACTCACTGGCACCAATCACTGGAGGGTATGTGGAGGGGGTTCAAGGGGCATAACTTGAAAGGGATAGGAGTGTAGGGGAGAGAGGCTGAAACAAAGGAGAAAGATCGGAGGAAAGGTAGAAGAGTTTGAAACATGAACTCGAAAATACCCCGAAACCAGCCGCCCTTGCAAAAAAAAAATTCTTTGTCTGTCGTCCTTGCAAAAAAGAAAGAAAGAAAACAGAAGAAAACAGAAGAAAAACAAAAGACATGAAAAGAAAAAAAAAAAGGAAAAAAAAAGGGAAAAAAAAAAGGGAAAAAAAGAAACAAAGCAAAAACAAAAACAGGAAAACACACACACAAGTTTGCTTCAACCTAATCTCAATCATCCCTGACCAAACAAAAAGAAGAAGAAAAAAACAAAGTCCTCCAAAGGCTAGTCTGTGCTGCTATCTGACAGCGTCTGTTACCATGAGATGGCCGTAGCGACGCTTAGCTATATTGCATGTGCTATCCATTACATATCCATAACATCCACAGCCTGATTCCCGCGGTGTTGCTCAAACGAGCCGTGTTGTTCGGCCAAGGCCAGCTGCAGTTGATGCCGGGCATAGTCGGCGCCGAGATAGACGGGATCTGTAGAGGGCGTATAGCTTGGGCCGCCGACAGAGGTGCCAAAGTGGCTATAGGCGTCTTTTGGGCGCGAGCTGGCCTCCTCGCGCTCTCGTTCCCGTCGAATAATCTCCTCGTATCCATACATCATGTACGGTTCGCTCTCTTGGGCCGCCTGGTGAACCCACGTGCTGTCTGAGCATTGGACTGTCGTGCCATCCAGGCTCATGACGTGGCTGTGCTGTTGTTTCTCGTAACGCAGCTGAGCCAAGTGTTCTTCCTGCTCCATGGTGGTGCTGCTCCAAGCGAGCGCTGGAATGTCGCCGCCGCCGTTGGGGGGGCAAATGCTCCAAAGCTCGACCAACCGCCTCCGTTGAGCAACATCAGCGATGCGGAAGAGCTGCAGCTGTGAGGGCGTGAGCGTTGATGGGTCGACACCATGATTCCGCAACACCGTCTCGGACGAAACGACCTCGCTCTGCGGTGGTTCTGACGAGTGCCTCTGCGAATCTGGGGTTTGAAACTGCGCCCTTGCGATGTGGGCTGAGTGGTTGTAGTGCTGAGACATGGAATAGACAATCGGCTGATTAATCCGCTCAGGGACGACTACCTCCTGGGGCATTTCTTTGGGAACCGCCTCCGGGTTGAACGTCATGTTCCGCGAGAAGAGTGCTGCAAGATCATCGTGGATCTGCATGTTCGCCTGCAGCGATACCATCGTGCTGCAATGCAAGGCAAAAGAGTCAGCGCCATGGTCTGCAAGATACCAAAGGTAAAGATAAGGGAGGAGGGTGTAGACATGTATCGAAGTACACGGCCGGAGAGATGCAGAAGTCGGTGCAGTGGTTAGGAGAATGTCACTATCAGGTACCTGGTGACTGCCTCCAACGATGCCGAGATAAAGGGTGCGATGCAAAGAAAGCGACTTGGGAATACCCGGTGGTGTCCCAGTGAAACTACCCAACGAGATACTGCAGCGTTATATTGCTCCGGTGACGTGCTTCGGAGCGTGTGATTCCCTCTCCGATTGGGGAGCGATGGGTTAGTTGGGCATCCAAGAGCCAGGAGAAAGACGGACGCCCGAGCGAGCTGTGGTAGCAAAGGAGCAGGAAACTTGGGATGTTCTATTGCACTACACTAAGACAAAGTCAAGGCGAGGTGAAGTCGCGAGGGCTTTAAGCAAAGCAAAAGCCAAGGAAAGAGTCAAGAGGATGTGAGGGACAAAAGTATCCCTCTCGTCTCTCCTTTTTTTTTTTCTCAATTTTTTTTTTAATTCCTGCCAGGCGGCTGCAGCTTCGTTTGTGCCTGGAAGCGGATACTTCTGCGTGCTAGCAGGATATTGGGCTGCAGGACCGGTGCCAGGGTCGCCAGACAGGCGAGGGGTCAGACACAAGGCAGCGCGTCTAGCGGGAAACTATCGGTGTGTTCCAAGCGAACAGCGATGATTGTTTCGAGTCGAATAAGTGGAGGCCCAGTCGAGCCGGCGTACTGTAGACGAGACAGAAGCGGAGGAGGTACGAGAAGCTGGAACCGGCGGGGTAGAAGCAGCCAAAGACGCAGAGATGCAGCAGAGAAGAGGGTGAGATGTCAAGTCGAAAGACGCTCCCCCCCCCTCCTCCTTCCAGACAGTGACCTGGGTATATATTATATAGTAGTAAGTAGTAGTAAGTAGTGGTAAGTAGTGGTAAGTAGAGAGATATTGGCATTCGCCTGTGTTTGAAAAGAGAAAGGGGCAAATAATAATAATAATAATAGTAATAATAATAATAATAATAATAATAATAATAGTAATAATAATAATAATAATAATAATAATAATAATAATAATAAATTGTTGGGGTCACCACCATGCGTCACTCTTATGTGGGTAGCGTCTTTTAACGGGAAGGAGAAGGGGGGGGGGGGCACAGGTCATGAGGAAGGTCCAGATGGGTCACCAGCCATCCGTAGATGTGACGCAAGAACAACCCTTTTCGGGCCTTGCTTGGGCATTGGCCGCGGACCAAGGTGGGAGGTACAGTACCAGAGTGGCAGGTGAATCGAACTTACAAGAGCCCAAAGCTTGCGCCGGAAAAGTCGACGGCGGCGAGTACGGGGTACCGAGCCAGACGGTAAGATGTCATCGCAGGTACGGCTTCAGGATAGCTTGTATAGGTAGGTACTTAGTAGGTACTATTGTCTATCCGTATAACATACAACGCGGAGTACTTCGTAGACTTAGTCTAAGTACATGGCTTGCCCATCTTGGCGATAGGCATGCTTGCATTGACTGACTGCGTGGCAAAAATCCGAGCAAAAAAGCCCTTGCAAGCGCATGCCGAAAAGTTGTAGGGGATTAGGGGATATAACTATCTGGCTGGTTGGACGTGCCCAGCATTCCCCCAGTGGATGAGGTTTAGCATCCATCATGCCCCAAAGCCGCCCTTGGCGTCAAACTTCCCACTTGCATCCCACGCTCTCTTCTGCTGGGGGGTTTCAAATAACGAATATTTCCCAGCCTGCTCCCGAGGTTAGGCTGAACTGAACACTGAACGGCTTCACCGTGATCGTTAATGAGAGAAGAGGGAATACGGATATTAGAACGGAGTTCGTCCCTCCAGCAATAGCGCCATTTGTTCAACCATCCCACTCCCACTCCACCCATACATATGCCCGGGATCGTCCCAGCGACATGGAAACGTGGCAGGTGTGGCGGCGTCAAATTTTTTTTTTACGGGATGGGGTGATCAAGCCACTCCAGGCATATCCACCAGCCACCTTAGCTAAGCTGGGTTGACAACCTCTCCGTGGCTGTGGCTGTGGCTGTGGCTGTGGCTTGCATCAGAGGAACCTTGCCTTACTAAGGCATGCAGGTAGTAAGTAAGCTTTGCTCTTCTTTCGGCGCCTCAGGCAGCGCCGCGTCCAGCCTTGTGCGGGCGATTGCAACTACGCAGCTCTCAGGGCTGCCTGGTTGCTGGGAGCTCCTGGCCAACGCCCGCCAAAAACGACAATTCTCGACTTCCGACGCAGCCCCTCCACGCCGATTGAGCCTCGACGATACCCTCCCTCCTTTGCACCCACAAAACCCCTTTGAAAGGCTGGTCGGAAAAGAAATTTGTAGCAGAGCTCCGAGGCAATCATGGTGAATATCCCACGCAACTTGGTCGCTGCCGCTTGTTCCTCATGGCGGAGGTAGCTTGGACCTCTTATCCGAGCAGGGAAGCTAATTCAGACTTGGGGGATTCGGTAGACGTCGATTGGCACGGGCTACGATCTCCTCAACTCCATCTTCTCGCCCGATGGACGAAACTTCCAGGTCGAGTATGCCGTCAAGGCAGTGGAAAACGGCGGCACCTCCATCGGCATCCGGTGCAAGGACGGCGTTGTCCTAGCTGTCGAGAAGATTGTCGCATCGAAGCTGCAGAAGCCCGGTGCCAACAAGAGGATTGCCAGCATCGACAGCCATGTTGGGGCGGTACGTGCACTGCGCGATCGACTCTTTTTGAGTATCCTGTCGTGGTGCGACGATGCTTACACACCCTAGGTATACTCAGGCATGATCCCCGATGGACGCCATTTTGTCGACCGTGCCCGAGATGAAGCCCAGAGCTGGCGCCAAAACTTCAAGACGCCCATTCCCACAGCCGATCTTGCCTCCCGCATGGGCGGCTATCTCCAGGCGTACACCATGTACGGCTCCGTCCGCCCATTCGGCATCACTGCCATTGTCGGTGGCGTCGACACCTCAGAAGAGACTCCCGTAGATGGCGAAGTCGGCTCAGGGCCGGCCTGTGGCGCTGGTGGCAAGGTCTCCGGCAAGCACGGCGGTCCTTTCCTCTACATGATCGAACCCAGCGGCCTGTACTGGGGATACTATGGCGCGGCGACGGGCAAGGGCAGACAAGCTGCCAAGGCCGAGCTGGAGAAGCTGGACCTGCCAGCTGGTAACATCACTCTGCTCGAGGCTGTCAAGGAGGCCGCGAGGATCATCCACGTTGCTCACAAGGATAACAAGGACAAGGAGTTTGAGCTGGAGATGACCTGGATTAGCACAGTGGACGGCCCGACCAAGGGGCGGCATGTGGAGGTGCCCAAGGAGCTGAGGGAAGAGGCAGAGAGATTAGCGCGGGCAGAAGACGAGTCTGATGACGACGACGAGGAAGAAAAGAAGGACGATGACAACAAGATGGAAGACTAAATAAAGGAACCTTTTTTTTTTTTTTTACATTCGTTTTGGGTGTCTGGGTCGCATGTATTATTCACGACGGGAAGGCTTATAGAGTAATGCTTCCTCTAGATGAAATGTCCCGTGCCGAGACACAGCCCTTGGCCATCTCTCCTTTTTGTTTCCCCCTCTTTTTATTATTATTATTGTTTTTTTTTTTTTTCAAAAATTTTGTTGCCCTCATTGTAGTGTGTTACTCTATCCCATGTTCCTGCTTAAATCTATGTATATGGGTATCAATTACGCCCCTGAGAAGCGTGGTTCTGGCACCAGTTGTTCCAGTCCGCAAAGAACGAATTTTGCAGCTTGGCTTGGCCCAGGACCCAATCCGACTGCGTTTTCGCATATACGGCCGCCGCCCGCTTCACCAGCTCCTTGTCCAAGGCGAACATGGCCGAAGTGACAATCAGGCTGGCGGCGCTGGCGGCCTTGGCATATGCGTGCGCGTTGTCCTTGCCCGCTTCTTCGTGCACTTCTACCAGCACGGAGAGCAGCTCGTCGGCATCGCATGCGGGCGTCGTGGGCGTCGCGGGCGTCGCGGCCTCCGCGGTGGTATCCTTGTTGCTGCCACTCCTTGCCTTCTTCATGCCCTTCTGGTAATTGAGTATGATCTCACAGGCGCGACTCGCGAGCGTCTTGGTGCTGGTCGTGCGCATGAGGTTCAGGAGCGGTATGAGCAGGGAGAAGGCAAGAGGGCTGAGGACCTCATTCTTGACGTAGATGTCGAGGAAGTCGAGGATCCGGTGTTTGAAGTTGACGACGGACTGCTTGGCGTCCTTCTTCTGCTTTTTGCTGTCCGGCCTGGACCTGGCTCGCTGCTTGAAGACTTCGGCGAGCTTGTCTTCGAGGGCAAACATTTGTGAGTCGGACATGTCGCCTTCGTCCGACGAAGACTCGGCATCGGCGTCTTTGTCGAGGCGGTGACTTTTTAGGATTTTGCCCATAAGCTCATCGAGGTCTATTGGCCCCTCTTGCTCATCTTCATTCTCTTCGTCATCGTCATCGCCATCATCTCCTTTATCATAATCGTCACCATCACCACCATCATCATCATCTTCTTCTTCTTCTTCATCGTCCCCATCAGCGTCTCCGAGATCAATAAACTCCACATCGGAATCAATCTCAATGTCCGAGGTTTCCTCTACATCGTCATCTTCTTCATCATCAGAAGGACCCTCCCCGTCGATATCCATGCCATCGTCTTCCGTGTTGAAGAGCTCCTTCTGACCCTTGGTGCTCTCGTTTGTTCCAAGGGGCCCGGTTAGCAGCTCTAGGCCGCCGGCTGAGATCTGCCCTGTGAAAGCTTCAAATACCTGATGAGACACCTGCCGCATCAGCGAGGAAGGGCGCGCTACCATGGACAGTAATATTTCCACCAAGAACTCTGAGCTTCCCTTGTCGTCGTCGCCAAGTTTGCTTTCCTGGAGCCTCTCATGGAACTGTGCGAGATCATCCAGCACCTCCATCGCGTCGGGATCTTGGTTGTATAACTGGAAAATTGAAATAGCATGAAGCATTGCCAACCCTTGGGTGAGGGTCTTGTCGTTATCAGTCTTTGTTTTCTGCTTCAACAATTTGTGCATCCTCGACAGTGCGCTCTCTATGGCCGATTTGATTTCCTCAGACGTGGTGACTGCACTTGAGTCAATGGAAGCAACTGCCTGACAGAAAGTGACAAAGTCGGAAGTCTGACGGGTCAGCTTCGCGAGTGCTGATTCCAGTCTGGACCGGGCCAGCTCTTGAATCTGGTCCGTCAAGACATCCTTGGGAATATCGGCCGGTTGGGAATAGGCAAGGCGTGACAGTTGCTGCAGCGTGACACTCAGTGAAGTGTCTTTCAACTTGTTGGACTGGGATTCCTTTGTGCTTGTGGAAGCGCAAACCCCGAGGACCTTGGATAGGTAGTCGACGTGAACCCTCAAAATGGTCTGAGCCTCGGCGGCTTCCTGCTGAGAGAGACTAGCGATGGGGGTCTGAATGATCTTCAGAGAAGCCTTGTCATTTTCCAAGTTGAAATTTTGTAGGAGTTTGTCGACTGTCCTTGTGTTGGTGCGTTGGTCGAAGTTGTAAGCTCCATTCTTGCTCAGGAGGCTCTTGAGGACAGGGGCCAGCGCGGCGGCATGGGATGACACGGCGCCCTCAATGGCCTTTAGCGATTTGATGGCTGCCCGGTGTAAGTACCGGTCTTCTTTTGCGGCTTGGTTCATGAGAGAGGTCATGAGGTTCTTGCTGAATAAGACTTCTAATAGAGGATGATGCGCCACACAGCCTTCAAGGAATTTCTGGAAAACCGTAAAGCCCTTGAATTTCTGACCATCGGTAGCCTGCTTGGAGAACAGCCCGTCTAGTCCTCGATTAGCTTCTGCGCGTATATAGAGGGGCGTCAATTCATCTTACCGTCAACGACTCGACCCCAGAACTGAGCAAAATCTTCCGCTCCAGAGTCTCGAGCTTTGAGATAGTGGCTGAGTATGAGGTCCCAGACGAAATGTAGCTGAGCCGTCCAGGTGGCCTGCTTGTTGTTTCGCGAATTGCTCGAGGGGTCTTTGCTAGACTCGTTGAAACTTTCTTTCAAGATGGCAGCCAAGTCGCCAAGAGTCTTTCTAGATAGAGGATGTTGCCAGGGCTTTACTTTGAGATCGGGAAACCGGTCGAGCGCAACCAGCCAAACAGCAACTCCTTCCGGGGTCTTGGCTGCCCCGGCATTCGAGAGCTTCTCAAGCGTATCCTTGGCCTGCACTTGGTCCATCTGCTGCAATGCCTGGACCAGAACCCATCCGCATTGTGGCTTCAACCAGACTTTCTTGCTGCTAAGCTTCAAGAGCTCCTCCAATATCGTGTTCCATCTCGAAGGTTCTGAAAATAGAGTACGAGACTTGACAAAGCATTCGATGCCAAACAGTTGCCCGAAGAAGATGTCTCGTTCTTCCTGGCCAGGAATATTGCCGACAACTTGGGCCTTCTCCAGCAGGAAGCCCAACACCTTGACGAACGTCAATCCGCTGTATTTTTTTCCCGCCGAGCTCGCCTCCGAGCTCGGCGCCTTGCTCCCATATAGCTGGCTTAGAATCTCGGTAATGACCAGGCTGAAGCCAATGCGTGAAGCATTGCGCCCGCTGGCAAGCCCGCGGAAGAGTCGTCGGTCGAGATGCCTTTGCAGCACTACTTCGGCAACGCCCTCGCCACCCAGAAGGCCGGATATAATACAATCAGCAGCCTCAATCCGGTCATTCTCGTCTTCGCTGCCAAGTCGTTCGTACAGTATGCCCTCGCGTTTTCTTTCTTCGATTGTGGGAGATTCGACAAAGGGAGCTTTGTCCAAGGCTGCTGGCTTTGTGGCTGAGACGATGATGGGGACGGGGGAAGAAGCAGCATTCTTGGCCTTTTTTTGCGCATTTGAGGGCGCAATGGGACCGTCCTTGGCCGCGCGCTTCCGTTTGCTGCCCATTGCGAATTAGCATAGAATGGAAAAAAGTGCAATGTCTATATCCCATGCCGTGCTCAAACGAATTGCCATTATCTGCCGTGATAGATTGGAAAATTCCACGATAACAAAGTTCTGCCACACTACACCGCCTTAGTGCCCCACCATCACAGCCCCCACACTTCGCAGACGAAAATTCATTACGGAAGTTGCTTTTCTGCTACTGAGTGCTACATAGTACAGGTACCAGGTAGTAAGTAGGATGAGTACTCGAGTGCTCCAAAATAGTACACATGATAATACAGACGAGGTAGTGGCAATATCAAGAGGATGTGTGAGACTTGGAGCCATGGCTGGTCCGTCAGAGGACCTGGTAAGTTGTCTCACCGCAACCAGCGAACCGTGTACGCAGTAGCATGTAGTATTTCGTTCTGGTTTGTTGGATGCTTTTATATCTGACGCGCCGAGACCAGGAAACGATTCGTGCACCGTCCCTCCTCTCCTCTCCTCTGCTGGTGCCAACGACGCACCAGGAGGCAGCAATGCCGAAGCTTAGAAACGCGGTGGGGTGTCATGCAGGCCTGCCGGTACTCGCACATGTTGCTGCTGGCAAAGGCGCACTGTCGTGAGGGCAGCAGCCAAACAGCTTTTGCAGGACTACGGGATGCACGGCTGCCCTGCGTGACGCCTTACCAACAGATGCACGTGACTTCGCGGCCCAGAAGCGGTGGTTGCCGGGTGAGCTGCGGGGTAGGGCGGCATGGCGCGCCTCTTTTTGTTTACTTTGGCGCGCGCACTGACGTCGTGTTTTTTTTTTCTTCCTGCGCCCAGCCAGGCTTTTTTGGCACTTCCCCTCTTGGTGCTAGAGCTTGGGGCAACAATCGTCGCGGGTCAATTCGGGCTCTGAAACATTTTCCATGCATAAAGTACGGAGCAGTATCACGTCGCATCCACCGCGACGCCATTATGCCCGTCCGTGTCAGGAGAGAAAGAGAGAGGGATGGCAAACCATGGGCATGCTCTCGCAAGGATCGAATGGCTTTCCTTTTCCCTGACAAGAAGGTGGAGGCGTAGTCTCGGGCTTTCCCGCTTCAGGAAACGTCGTGGGATCCGCGAGCATCGCCGTCAGCTGAAAGTGAGATTCTAGATGTTGCCAGAGTCGACTTTGCACCTTTGATTGGACAGGGCAGTCGGGTGCTTCCTATGGCAACTGACGGGTACGGAGTACGCTTGGATGATGTTCGCCATCAGCCTTGCCAAAGTACCTTGGATAGGGGAAGTAAACAAGGCTCTCCGCCTCGGTGCAATCGGTAGTGGAGCGGTTGCCATGGAATGTTTTCTTCTTTACGTGCATATGCAGACTCCCACTGTTGCTACGGCACGATGGGTAATACGTACTACCTACTATGTAGTACTACTAGTCAGCCGACGGAAGAAAGGAGCTTGCAACACGGAGGTTTAAAAGAAGCGCCATAGCCGGTTGTGCACAGCATAGCACAACTGCAAAATGCTCGCGCGTATCTGCCCATCCGCGATTGATTTTTCTTTTTCTTTTCCTGCTGTGCTTCCGGTGGCCGAAGCCGTTGCCCAAGACGCCGAGCTGCTGCGCTAAGGATTAGCGGAAAGACAACCCTGCCTGATTTATGAACAATCTGGCAGCACCGCTATGTAGCACGTAGTACTACCTGGTACTAGTAGTATAATAGTATTGCCCTGCGCAGAAAGAGATTGGTCTCTCGTGCCTGTAAATCATCGCCATGGCGGGCTACATGATTGATTGACTGAGTATCGTCAATGGATTATGTAAAAGGGTGACGTCTAGATCTGTCGGCCATGGTGCTCCGTGACGAAATTGGTGGGATTCGGGGGCGCTGGAATGGTTCGTCTAGTGATTGGCGATGGGGGCCTTCAAGATTGTGCCGTCGCGTCAATGCAGACCCTGACCCGGAAGAGCATAAAATCTCGTCCCATGGTGCAAAGCAGCACCCCCGGTTGTGCCTACTACGTTAGTTAGTATTGAACTTTGGTACTGCGGCTACGGAGTAGGTATATTCGCCGATGACGGGTGTTCGTGCGGAGCCGGGGCGTATAGGAAGGATGATTCGTATGGCTCTATGCCTTGGGGCATGAAGGACTTTAGAAAGAGGAGAAAAAAGGTCTTGTTCTGTCCGTATCGCTGAGGTGAGAAAGCGTTCAAGTGAGCTTTGATAAAGGTGCGAGGTCGTGAGGCACGCATCCTCCCGCCTTCCAAAGGTGAATCATCAGACTTAGCACGAAGCGCTCCGTTCCTCGTATAGATTATGCATGTCTCTGGACAGGGTGGGCGAGCATGGAAAGCAGGGATCGATCTTCACAAGAGACACCCCACGGACGTGTTAGTCCGCCAACGGAGTGGTACGGGGTTGCCCTGGCGAGCCCATCGTCAGGGAAACAATTGTTTGACCCAACAAGAGCGAGACAAGATCAACGACCATCTACAGTAGGGCGACGACGGGCCAATGTCTCTCCTTTCCAGGGTCTCTCCCATGTTGATGTTCCGGCATGAAAGAAAATGGCCGGATTCGTGCACTTGACTTCTGGCTTGCTGTGAGCCTCGGGCCAGTCATTCATCGCTTCCGACGCCCGCAGCTGAGCCGTAAATGAGGCAGATGGTAAATAGCTTGAAGCTGAGTGTTGGAGCCGACTACTAGGTACCTAGGTAGGTAGTACTATACTTATTAAATTATAAGGTAGGTACGTAGGTGCCTTGGCCTCCAGTCCTTGTGAGAGCAAGTTGGTGCCGTTGGTCGTGGACCGGCACAGTAGGTACTCCGTAGTATGTTTGCTAACAACGGACGTTGCACATGCTCTCTGCCATGGAGGCAGCTTTGATTTCCTCGGAGACTGGAGATTGGGCATGATGCGTTGGATGATGGTTCGCCCAGGGCCCCAGGGCACTTACATCGTACATCTTGGTCTCCCATAGATAAGGTAAGGTACCTTAGGTAGCCCAGACGAGTGCTGCTAAGTACCAAGTGCTACCAGGTCGTACAAGTACTAGTGCTACAGAGCAGAGGCCCGCATACAGGTATCTAGTACTCCGTACATCAATGCCAAACAAAGCAGTGCTCCGTAGAACTTGTGCTTATCACGGTTTGCAGCGGTAATAGTACAAAGGTACTTATGGAGTATACATGACCAGCTTACCTTAGGTACGGAGCACTTGTCCATTCATTATGGAGTGCTCCGTACCTCGGACAAAGATACCTTGGGTGCCTTAGTAGTAGCCCCGACTCATACAAGCCCAAGGCTCAGCTCGCCTTCACAAAATAGAAAGAAACAAGACAAAAAAAAAAAGAGACAAGACAAATTAGTCATCGACGGTAAGCTATAAGTACATACTTCATACGGGGGTTTGGGCCTTTGAAGCATCGTGACGAGCTCCATTGTCAATACTGTACTCGTATCTATTTGCAGCTACAAATTACCACCGTACTACCTACGGTAACTAACCCAGTACTACGGGGTACCTCTAGTACTAACCGTAGTAGCACCTTAGGTTAGTGCCTTAGTACCTGTACCTTCAGGCGCTCCATGCAGTTCAAATTTGGAGAGTACCTAACTGCTGCTCGTACTGGTGCTTGCTGCAGCTTGGTTGCCAGTTCAGGGAAGCCAAGCGTTCAATTTCGCCGGCATGTCTCAATCCTCATGGCAACGAAGACTTCTATCCCTGGATGGGTCTCCGCCACGACCGACTCGCTAGAACAAACAATCTAGGGACCCTGCCAGCTGTTGAATGGAACGCCTGGAATCCGCTCTAATGAGGCTCATGTTTTAGTACTAAGGCGCTCCGTAACGGCAGCCCTCCCACTGCTCACCGCCGCTTGGCCGTACGACAGGTACCTGTACTTGTCTTGGCTTTGGACCGCCGCGGCACAATGGCTGGAAGCTGCTAACTAAAGGTGCGGTCCTCCTTGTACCTAAAGGTACCTAGTAGTAGTGCTATGCCTTAGGTGCTACATTAGACGGCGCCGCGTCCTGCTGCTCGGAGCAAGAGGCACAGGTAACCTTACCAGTGGCAGCAGATACGCGGCCTTGGTGCCCAGCACCCAGGGCCCGGAGTGCCTGTATACAGTGCTCCGTCCGTCCCTCCAGGCTGCTAAGCGCCCACTGCACTGGACACAGGGCCCCACCGCTCACTGAGCAACCAGCTCCCGGCACTCTTACCAGGGAGCGCATTCACTAACTGCAAGCTAACTGCAACGGCATAGCTCAGTGCAGCTGAGAAGCGGTGCTGACGCTGGGACTGGTCCGCCGCAGGGCCTCTGCTGCTGGAGCAGCGCCGTGCTTGCGCATGTACTCCGTACAAGTGCCTCTTCTCCCCGTCACCTCACCTCCAAGCGTACTGTAGCCAAGCCATCGCGGCTCCAAAACCCCCCTCCCCCCCCCAATCACCCCTAACAACGTCCAACTCCATCCCGAGCCCGGTTCCTGGTCCTGGTCCCGTTGGTACAACGACCCATTCAAAAAGCGTTGCTCCCTCATGCATTCTTCGCTTCTCTCATCCTCACACGCGAGTTAAACCACCGACAATCACGCACAAGGCTCCTCGCTCGCGAATTCAACGCCGGCTGTCTTGTGTGGACCGGCGAAAGGACCAAACTTGGCCGACTTTGCAGGCCAAAATCGCCCTTGCCGTGCTTGCGGGGAGGGCTTCAAGCTGCACCGGCTCGTGGATGCTCGCAATTGTTTGCCCCGTCGAGCCATCCGACATCGAGCACACTCTTGGATCAAAGAAAGCCGCCTTTGACGAAGCCACGTTGCGAGAAAAGTTCAACGTCAAGTTTGCAAGCTCTGCTGTTAGTCCGATTATAACGAAGCCAATCCACGAAAGAAAAAAAGAAAAATTAAGAAATCAAAAAGACCTTGCCGCCCCACTAGAAGCCTATCAAGGCCTCGTTTCATGCCTCTTAGTAGGAGCAAGGTGGACAAGAGAAAACAAAGAAAGGCAAGAAGAAACCCAATTGTCGGGATAGCCATTTGCATACGCCACCTTTGAACAAAGAAGAAACGCACCGGGGAAAGAAAGAAAGAAACAAAGAAACAAAGAAAGAAAGAAACTCCCCGGACTTGTGCGGTGACAGTGAGGAGCCTTTTTTTTTTTTTTGGGTCGGGCTAGAACGTTAAGCTTTCGTTACTCTTCTATTCTAGTCCTTTACTCTTTCCAATATCTGAGGCTCTATCCAACGATCAAGTAGCAGCGCTGCTGTCCAGAGCTGTTGATTTGAGAGCCGGGTCTCGGCGGGACGTCCTTCAATATGGAAGCATCCTCTCCTCTGGCGGCTCTGCACCGTCCGATACCCACTCCCTCGTGGGGAGGCAAAGACATCTTCCGCTCCCACTACTCGAGTACCTCTGCTTCGGCGTCTTTGAGCCTTCGTGGACAGCTGCACAAGGGCACAGGGGATTACTTCAACGTGAAAGAGGTCCGGGGGTCGTCTCCTGCTGCTAGTCTGGCTGCTGATCTTTCCCAGAACTTCCGAATTGACAATGAAGCGAGGTTGGTGCCGCCTTGTCCTTGTGCCAATCGACGTATAAACGGCCATCCTTGCTAACTCTGAAGCACTTTAGCCCCAAGTTCCCAACGCCCCGACGTGCACTCTTCACGGCTAATGCGATGGGCGGCCTTGGCGGCAGAGGTAAGAGTCTCGCGAGCTTTTGCGAGGCACGGGGGGTTTCCTGGCTGACAGACTGCAGACTTTGTGACAACTCCTCCGTTACCATCTTCTTCGCCTAGTCAGCTTACCGAGATTATGGAATTGTCTCCTCTGCCTCACAAGGTGACCTTCAGCACCGTGGTCGAGGTGGCATCGCCTACACCAAACGCCGCCATGCTGGATTCTCCGGTCCCCATTTCCCGCCAGCCGCCTCTGGAACCAGTGAGGTCTCGCTCTCGCCAACCGTCTCTGGAGCCAGCGAAGCCCATTGTTGCCGAGTCAGTGCAATTTCAAGTTAGACGTTGTCGAGGACACGCTGACGTTGTGGCTAGCCGTAGGACGGCGGCCCCAAGGCGGGCGACTTCTGGTCGGGTAAAGACGCTTGCCGGCGCTGGTCCCTCTGGCTCTCAAACCCCAACATTTCAATTCGGAGCTAATAGCTCTACCCTGTCGCTCGACGAGTGTTTCGAGTCCGCCTCTCCACCGCCGCAGGACCGCAGCGGCAGGCCGACGTTGTCCAACAGCCCTTGCGCACCCATTCCTATAGGTCTTCGTTCAAGATCTCAATTCGCAAGCGTCGGGGGGCTTAATCGCCATGGCTCGCCAGGCAACTTTCATTCCAGAAGACAGTCGAACCCCTTCCTGAGAACCCGCAAGCAATTCCGCCGGTCCTTGAGCATGTTTGAAAGCCCTGCAGATGTGATGAAGCCCAAGCCCTCCCTCGGGCTCGCCGCTGCCCCCATACTCAAGTCCTCCGTGGCTGACATTGAAGAGGCTCATGAGCCAATCCTCCCCCATTTCCTTCCCGACGATCCTACGGATACGATCCCCCGAATCACAAAGGAGACGATGCTCAATATCTTGGATGGGAAATATAGTGACAAGTTTGCTCAGCGAATGGTCATTGACTGTCGCTTCGAGTATGAATATGAAGGCGGCCACATCGACAGTGCTGTCAACCACAACGACAAAGAAGTATTGGCCGACCAGCTCTTTCAAACCCCTATAGATGGTTTGACTCTCCTAGTCTTTCACTGTGAATACTCGGCCCATCGGGCCCCTCTGATGGCGCGCCACATTCGCTCTCGCGACCGCAGCATCAACGCAGAGCACTACCCCCGCTTGACCTATCCGGAAATTTACATTTTGGATGGTGGCTACAGCGGCTTCTTTGCTGACCACCGGTCAAGATGTTTCCCTCCCGAGTACGTCGAGATGTCTGATGAGAAGCATCAGCGTACCTGCGAGAGGGAAATGGGCCGCTTAAAATCTCGCAAGAACTTTGGGCGTGCGCAGACCTTTGCATTCGGCCAGCGGGAAACATGTCTCCATGACTCCCCCACTGGCCCTCCTCGTCCTCACTCACGGAATGTCAATGCATCTCCTCCCCTTCATTCTACCGCCGAATCGCCCATTTTCGGTGAACGAACACAGTCTCGCCGCATGGCGTCCTACTAACCCCATCGTGTGCAACTTACATGCCATTGACCCTGCAAATCATGGGTGGCTCTCTCTCTAGCTGGCAGTCTGTGTTGCCTCACCCGCCTTCCTATAGCTGGTTGATCATACCTCTGGAGATTTAATGTTTTCACGACGAAAAGTTACGTTTGCTTATGGTGATGCATTACAACTTCGATGTCGAAAAAAAAAGGAGTCCATGAACGGAATCACGCCTTGAGCTTTCCTGAACCCTCAAGCAGTATTGCTTATTTTTCATGCTGTTTCTTGGCTTCTTACGGACGCAGTCTTTTTTTCTCTCTCCTTTCTTTCTTCTCCTTCTTTTTCTTTTTCTTTTCTTTTCTTTTTTTTTTTTTTTTTTTTTTTAATTTTCTCTTTCCCTCTCTTCTCTCTGACACTAAAGATAATGTTTTGTCAGATAATCAGCATACTGGCAAGCACAATCTCGGGAGCGTCTCTCGAGGTTTCCGGAATATCTTGGTCGTCGCATGGAACTCTCCAGGCATACAATTCTTGCAAGATTCCAATTCCTCGACCTCACGATCTCTGCGGATGGAGGACTAGCATCGAGCGCCAAGCACCCTGTTGGGATGCTTGCTCGTGTCATTTTCTTGCCCTTTCTTCTGTCAGGAATGAATACCCCCGCACGCATGTTCCGCGTTTATACCCACAAGGATGAATGTCTTCTATTTTCCCACCATTGCATGTTCATACTTTCGCTACAGGAGGTGGCAATCCTTCTGCTCATTGTACTGAGCCATAGAGCGCAGCAAAGGGGGGCGGCGCTTGTGTTTTTATGTTGTAAAACTAGCTAGACAGTGGGAGATGTTGGCTGTACATTATGCTATGAAGGGACATAGATGCCTCAGCTAGCTTATAAACGCACTTGAAATACTCGTGGCCTGTTCTGTAGGACAACACTGACAGGTGGCATATTTTTTGCAGGGCCATTGGCCAAGTGTTTCCAATAAGCAAATGCCCGTCAAGTGGTTGGCACATGTAATTCCGCTTACTCAACCATCATGCGGGCCCTCCTTTTTTCGACGGGAGCTTGGAGACTATGAGAGGACTATGCGGCGAAAAACACGTCGTCGGTCTCCAAATCAGTTCTGCATGTTCATGATAGGCTAGGTCAACGGGGGGTTCCTATGACAGAGAGAGGATCGCTTCTACGCCGCGCGCTGTTTAAGCTCTTCCATTTTAGGAGTCGGTAATCATTCGCGTGGTGAGCAGCGGGACTGCGTTTGAATGCTTTGCTCGTTTGTCTACCGCTAAGTATTAGGAGTTGCCCCTCATTTGTTGATGTCGAAAAGGCTGTGAAGCACAACGTTAGAAATCTGCCATGGGACACGGATCATTTCCCCTTAAGCTAGTGTATGAGTACTGTGGTTAATGCATCTCGTTCTAGAAGGTGATGCAAAGGGCGTTTTTGTAAGGTAGATGGAGAGATGTATGCCTCGATTGGCATCTGCTTGCTGTCTTTTGTATCTGTAACTAGATCTTCCTATCCCTATCCCTTGAACGATAGATGTGTAGTGGTAGTAGTGGTAATAGTAGTACTGCTACTAAGTAGTAGTAGTAGTAGTAGTAGTAAAGAAATGGGTGACGATGCCTTATGATGTTTGAAAGCCTGAAACGCCAAATTTATGCAAAAGCAAAAACGCCAAATCTTTTCGTTCCTTACAAGGTAAAATCCCATTCCTTGAACGCCTCTCGGAAGAGCTCAACATCTTTCGTCTCTTCCTCTACGGTCTGCTCGCAGTTCTGCCAGCTGACCCTATTTTCGAGCCCCATGAGCTTCGCCAAGACTCTACGTCCGAATTGCAGATCAAAGCGCGCGTCCGCGGCAAGGGGCATCACGAGGGACTTGCCCTTAATCTTGTCCTCTCCGTTATCTGCCCACAGCCAGACGCGGAAGAAGTCGCCGGAGGAAGCCAAGTCTTCGAGGGCGACGTCTTTAGTGGTGAAGGCGGGGTATTTCAAGTTTTCTGCTTCGACGCGGAAAGCTGCCTCTGCAAGACCCTTTTGGATGATTTCGGCGGGTACGGCAACGAGCTGCCATATAAGGTGGACGTTGCGATCGCGGCTAATCTCCCAGCCAACGACGCCGAGCCTATGCGAGCTTTTGGAGGCAATCATGGCCTGTATGGATTCTTTGAACCGCGACATTTCACCGTACGCCTTCACCGCCTCGCTGGCAGGATCCACGGTGCTACCCATGCTCGCAATAGTCGGCGAGTGCGGCAATGGAATAATGATGAAGTGGCCGGGAAAATTCAGCCCCTGTTCCGCATATGTCGACGACGTTGGCAGGGGACCTTTTGCGGTTGTGACGTAGGCTTCGTCTCCAATGCTGCAGCACATGTGGGCTGAGATGTTGGGATTCGATAAGCAGAAGTAGCATCTATCGGGACCTGGTGGCGGCGAGGCACGGCGGCGCTTGCGTCGGCCGTGATGGCCGTCGTCGTGATGGCCAAACCGGCTGTAGCCCTCGTCTTGCCTTCCACGCTTGCTCGTGGTTTTGGATATGAACGGTGACGCCGTGGCGCCAGGAGGCACGGCCGTGTCAGGCGTGGAGAGCGCAAAGGCATACATGGCCTTTGCCTTCTTGTCGTTCCCATATGGAGCCATTGAGATGAATCGGGTTGCGGAAACGGTATTGGAATCCTTGTCGGACTGCTGAAAAAAGGGCTCTCTTTCATAGAAGAACGCTTCTGGAGAGGCCGACAGATGATACCGAGGCTTCAAGGCCGCGCAGAGGTCTGCAATATCTTCCGAGCTGGTCACAGCAGCTTGATGGGAGGGGTCAAGGACCGCCTTGGAGCCAGTCCACACTTTCGCGGGCCACGTAGAGGTCAGCAAAATATCTGTGCTATTGGCGCCGCGTAAAGCCTTTGCATCCCCTGCCGTGTGAAAAGGCAAATGCTGTTCTTGAGATTGACCAGCTACCAAGTTCGTGTCAAGGACGCCGCCCAGCGTCACTATTCTGATGCCATCGGAAGTCTTCGTCACGCTGCGCTTTCCGAGGTAGTGAAGGTTTGGGCATATTTCTTCATCGGCCTCCACTCTGGCAGCGATTCGAAGCGGTAGAGGGTGAACGCCGACGGTGAAGTAGGTGGGAAGGGGGAACTCGATGGATCCGCTTAATAGGGCGGAAACCGATTCGTCATCGACATCGGGACTGAATACATCTCCCGTAATAAGTGCCAGGGAGAATTGGTTCTTGGCATGGAGTGCCGCCAGCTTCTTGACTGCCGGCCCAAGCTGGCCGTTGAGGCTGCCCAGGACGATGCTGGTAGAACGGTTAGGACTGGGAACTGTGATCTATAGTATGCTTCAGGGGCGCATGGCAACATACATCTTGGGTGCTGCAGCCATAGTGCCTGGCCTGGATGGGGATCTTGATGCAGCCTCGGGTTGCGTGCGTAGCGAGGAGAGAGAAGGAGAGTTGACGGACGGAGCCAAAGAAGGTTTTCATGTAATAAGATGTAATGATGCCGAACTCGGGGTATATGAGATGCGCGAACACACACGCGCCGTCAAAGCTTATCTAGGCGATAAGGAATTTGCGCCTTGCATCCCATTGGTCAATCATTCGACAAGTGGGGCGCAGCAAGTTCTTATCGGGTTGGCCGATAATCTACCGACCAAAAAATTTCGGGACTTCGCAGCGGGAGAGAAACTGCTCCAGAGTTGGGACGTTTCAATAACGCGGCCGAAAACCTTTTACACAGGTTCCTCAGTACCGCTGCCAAGATGCCAGCCCGATCGTCCGGACGCATCGAGAAGGCGCGGAAGAATAAGAACTCGACGCCGCATCAGAAGAACCACCGGTGGGAGTCGTTTTCGACCAAAGTCGCAAAGTTCAACTCACTCCAGCCGCTGCGCAAAGTTCGACGGCATGACCTCGAGACGGAAGACTTGTCATCGACCACGTCCTACCTCCAAAATGGACTGCAAAAATGGGGAGAGCTCAACATCTCCAAGCCGTTTTCCTCGTTCAAAAGGGAGGTGCTTCCTTTGTGTGAGAGCTTGCCGCAGATTTTGCACTTTGAGGAACGGATAATGGATTCGTTGGCCAAGTATATCTCGACGCAGGACAAGGAGGGACTGGAACCGCTGCTCGATCTCATGACGGCTTTTGCTCACGACCTGGGAGTTCGATTTGAGAGATACTTCTCACGGAGCCTGGACCTCATCTTGTCAATTGCGGGAAAGCCTCAACCCGTTGAAGTCATTGAATGGACCTTCGGTGCACTTGCATTCTTGTTCAAGTACTTGTCCAAACTTCTAGTCCCAGACCTCCGACCGACATATGCCGTCATAGCACCGCTTCTCGGTAAATCCAAACATCCTCCGTTTATTGCGCGGTTCGCTGCCGAGGCTATGAGCTTTCTCGTCAGGAAAGCGGCAGCCCCTTCTCATCGCGAGACAGCCCTCTTGTCTTTTGTGGACTACGTGCGGGACGATATATGCAGCCTGGTGGAGGATCGGCAGTTTATGCTATATAAAGACGGCATAATGACCATGTTCGCTGAGGCGATCAAGGGAACGGATCGAACCGTCCATTCGACTGGGTCGGCCACATTCATTGTGCTCATGAACGCGATCCCAAAAGAGGAGTGTACGTTGGCTGAAACGACCACATGGACGGATTTGGTCTGCGGCGTCTTAACCAGCGTGATACATCATACCGGTGCAGATACCTTCAGCGAATTCGCAGAAGCCATCCTTGATAAATGCGATGCTGAAATGAAGGAGCCCCATGATGATGATTCTCAGTGGTGGATGGTGCCCTACATCAGAATCCTCGGCATCCTTGCCGGTGTCCGAAAAGGAAACCGGCTTGGTGACTGGCCACGCCTCGTCCGGCAGCTTGTTTCCTTCCTTTCAATAGCGACGCGGCCTGTCGACGAAGCCCCTGAGAAGAACAACCTGCTCTGGACATCGGTCGTGGTTAATGTGGCAATTACCTGCCATCATGCCCCTATGGACTCGCTCATTCCTCAAATAACGCGTCTTCTTCAATCATTTACGAGAGAGCCATTCATGAGATTATTTATACCCTTTTGTTCGTATTTTAGTGGGCTTGACCCAAGTCGATTTGGAAGCCTATTCCGTAATGATTTTCAAAAGTAAGTTGAAGGAGCTTTTTTTTTTTTAAAAAAAAATCCCTTTTTTGCCCCTGCTGCGATGGGTGTTTGCTAATTCGTCCAGATTCATCGCAACACATTGGTCTCAAGGACGAAACGAAGATATGTTGTGCGTCTTGTTACCACAGATAATCGAGAACCGAGGATTCCCGCCTGCAGGAGAGAAGGACTGTTGCAGGCTCCCCCAGGCATGGCAAGATCAGATCGTCTCGAAATTTGAGAGTCTAGAGATATCTCCTTTCCCTGAAAGGGGGCCGTACGATAAAGACCCCCAAGTTTGGAGAGACCGGTGCCTGCCCAAATATGCTGCCCTTCTCCGGATTCTGGAGCTGACGGCTGTCCACCCATCAACCAACGCACGCATTGCTGAGCTTCTGTTGCGTAAACTCAAGCTTGCCCTTCGACCTTCATCCTCGCTCGCGTCTGATGAGGTTAACTTCATTGTCAGTCAAGGATTTCACGCGTATTTTGGGATGAGCAAAACCGCAGGTTCCACTGATCCCAAACTTGCCCCCCTACTTCGCGCGGCAGTACCGCGATTCGCACGATCTGTGGGCTTCCTTCGGACCTATCTGGCCTACGTGCAAATTTTCCCACACGGCCACGAAGTTGATAAGCATGATAGGTCTGGTAGTGATGCCTCGAGCTCTGAAGACGATACTGTGATCCAGTCTTTGGTTGATAATTTGACCTCTCCGTCTCACGACATTCGGCTGGTATCCCTAGAATTACTGAAGAAGATGACCACCACACCTGAGCAGTCTCAATGTGTTGAAATCATGCTTCATGTTGAGCAAACGCCGTTGACTCTTGAGCACACTCGATCCATCGCCATGTTTCTGCGCAAGCTTGGGCAAGAGTATGGCTCGTTGATAGATACGACTTGGTTGAAACAAGGAATACCAAACTTTATGTTTGGAATGCTGACGATCAACTTGTCTCCTGTTTGGGACGATTCCGTAGAAGCGATGAAGCAGATTGCTCAGGGCAAGACCGGAGAGGAGACTATTTCTATCACGGCATTTCGATGGCTGGAAGTAGCATCACCGAGATGGACACCCCCACAGTCTGAAAATGGCTCTACCCGCTCCTTCTATTCAGATTTCGAATGCACCACACTGAGGGCTCTTCAAACATCTGCAAACGGCGTTCGGGAGGCTTCTGACGGTTCAGATGATGTGATGCTACGCAATTTTGACGACAGCCAGCGATTAGTCGAGCCTTTCTCTACAAACGCCAAGGCTCAGGCATTGAAGGTATTCAAAGCCTTGCCTTCTATAGCAGAGAGAAGGTCCCGCCAGCTAGTGCCGCATTTGTTTGCTTGGGCTCGTGAGGAAGAGGATGCAAACGAAGCTCACGGTGAGGAGGACTCCCATCCCCAAGCGGGATTTTGGTCATTAGCCGACAGAAAGGGGCTCGTTGGCGTTTTTGCGCAATTCGTCAACCCAAAAGTCCTATTCCAACATGAGCAAGTCTACGCAGTCTTGTTGCAGCTATTGGGAAATGGTGATTTAGACGTCCAGAAGCTTGCTCTCAAGGCTATTTTAGCATGGAAGCAAGATGGCGTGAAAGCCTACCAGGAAAACTTGGATTACCTTCTCGACGATGCTCGTTTCAAGAACGAGATTGCGGTCTTCCTTCAGGGAGATAGCGTCATTAAGCCCGAACATCGTACGGAGCTGATGCCTGTTCTCCTTCGCCTTCTCTACGGTCGCGCAATTTCAAGAAAGGGAGCAGTCGGCGGCCGCCATGGCCAGCAAACTATTCGACTTGCCATTCTCAGGAATTTGTCTGTCGAGGATCTTGGCGGCTTTCTCGATATTGCTGTAGGAAAGCTCAACGGTGTGCGAGTAGTTGGTCCGGCAGTCAATCGGAAGAAGCTTTTCGAAGAGGAAATTATCTCCGCTCGAAAACAATTCGGTTTCTTGAATATGATTCTGTCTCTCATTTCGGAGCTCGGCACGAATGTATCGCCTTATATGGAAACACTCGTCAACACCGTTCTGTACTGCCTCGTCTTCTCTTGCAGAAGACTTAGTGGTGTAGTTCCAGAAGCAGATGCCAACGTCCCTGAAGAGGAAGAGAAGACTAGTGCCCAGTCGTTGCTCAAGTCGACAAGGTCAACAGGCATCAAGTGTTTGATAGCTCTCTTCCAGAATGCTCAGGGTTTCCAATGGCAACCTTACCAGGACATCATTATTGAGGAACTGGTGGCGCCTAGACATGAAAACCTGCCAGCCGAGACTGCGCAAGGTGTGTCAGGCATGCTGCAGCTACTATCAACCTGGTCCAATCTTCCCAAGGTGGCTCTCTTCTTCGCTCCTCAGAGTGGCGTGCTGCCGAACGGTGTTTTGCCCAAGGTCGTTGCTTGTATAGGCTTTGAAAAATCGAAAGAATCAGTCAAAATATACGTGCTAGAAATTCTTCGCAATTTGGCCAGGCTATCTTTGGCCTCTGCCAGCGAATCTGAGTTCAACGAGGTCATCAAAGCTGAGCTTCTGGACCCGAATTCAACCGCAATATTGGACAACATCACCAGTGTTTTGAGGACTGGTGATATTTCCAATGCACTCCTTGAAGCAGGTATCGAAACCATTCTGTCGCTGGCTCCCATATTCCAGGATTTGAAAAATGTTCAAGCAGTCATTCGGATTTCTAGCTTCTTGTTGCAGCAGCCTGCCCGGCGAGTAAACCCCAAGCTCAAGGGTCGGATTCTCCTGGTCGTTGAGAACTTTGCCTCGCTACCTGACGCGGCAAAGGATGAGGCGCTGCTGCAGGATGTTTACAAAACCGTTTCCTCCCTTTTCAGCTACTTCAAGGATCGAGAAAACCGCTCTTCGTTGTGTCGGGTTCTTCTGGCCATCTCGAAGCAGGATGCCGACATCTCTAATGTTGCCAACTTTTGCAACGAGTTGAATCTATTCAAGGAGGGTCGCATTGATGAGCCGGACTACGACAGACGTCTTGCTGCATTCAGTGCCATCTCGAGCAGCCACGATGACCAATGGACTCCTAAACAGTGGCTGCCTGTTCTTCACAACCTGGTGTTCTTCATCCGCATGGATGAGGAATTTGGTGTGCTTTCATCCAATGCTGCTGATGGAATTCGACGCCTGATTCAAGAAGCATCGGATTGCCAGTCACAAGAAGCGAGGGCCACCTTTGACGACTATCTGAAGCAGGTTTTGATGCCATCAATTTACGGTGGCGCTCGAGAAGAGTCAGAGACCGTGCGACGAGAATATCTACGCGTGTTAGGGTTCCTACTCACTACACTGCCTGAATGGGCTCCAGTGGCTGACTTGAGCGGTCTCCTGAATGAGCGCCAGGAGGATTCTTCCGAACCCTCATTCTTCTTCGATATCCTCAGCCCGGCTACTTCGAAACAAATGGATGCCTTACGAACCTTGGAGGTTGCGAATGCAAGCAAAGAGATGGGTAGCCAGAACCTGACCCAATTCTTCATTCCCTTACTAGAGCACTTCATCTTTGGGAGAGCGGATGGCGGCGATGATCACGGCCTTGGCGCACAAGCGGCGAGCACAATTAGCAACCTGGCGATGTCATTAAGCTGGAATCACTTCCGCACCACTTTCCATCGATACATTGGTTACATCGAATCCAAGTCAGAGCAACAAAAGCACACTATCCGCCTCTTGGGCAAGTTTACCGACGCCCTGTTGTACTCGTTGCCTGAAAGCCCAGATGCCGAAGCGATGGAGGAAGACCAGGAAGAGAGCTCGTCTTTTGCAATACGGCGATTGCGTCTCATGGCTCCAAAGACTTCGGAACTAGCCACCCAGATTACCGATTACTTTCTGCCACCACTCGCCAAGCATTTGCATGAAAAAGACGAGTCCGAGGTCAGCTATCGTGTCCCCGTCGGCATCACAATTGTAAAACTCCTGAAGCTGTTGCCCTCTCCACAAATGGACCAGAAACTAGCTGGAGTCCTGACCGACATTTGCCATATTCTGCGGAGCAAGGCATGGGAGGCCAGGGAAATGACTAGAGATACTCTTGTCAAAATCGCCGTGCTTTTAGGCCCCTCTTTCTTTGGGTTTATTCTGAAAGAGCTCCGAGGAGCCTTGACTAGGGGCTACCAGTTGCACGTCCTTTCCTACACTGTGCACTCCATTCTTGTTGCGACCGTGCCACACTTCGAACCCGGGGACCTTAACCCTTGCTTGCCGGCCATTGTTACTGTCATCATGGACGATATATTTGGGGTTGTTGGCCAAGAGAAGGATGCCGAGGGCTATGTCAGCCAGATGAAAGAGGTCAAGAGCAGCAAAAGCCAGGATTCGATGGAACTAATTGCCAAGAACGCATCGATTGGTCGCCTCATTGAGCTTGTGCGCCCATTGCAAGCTCTCCTGATGCAAAAGGTAGATTTGAAGACTGTGCGCAAGATTGACGCCCTGATGGCCCGCATTACGGCTGGACTCTTGCAGAACCCAGCCACTGAAAGCCGCGATACTTTGGTCTTTTGCTACGAAGTTATCCAAGAGGTGTACGGCGCGCGGAGGCCAGAGGCTGAGCCAAAACTAGATTACAAAACTCGGAAATATCTAGTCCAGAGAGGCGCCAAAAAGAGCGGCGACCGAGGACAAACCAGCAAGCATACCTACAAGCTGACCCGCTTCTCATTCGAGATGCTGAGGTCGATGCTGAAGAAATACGACAGCCTGCGAACCCCCGAAAACATCGCCGGTTTCATTCCCGTCATTGGCGATGCCATCTTGGAGGGCGAAGATGAGGTCAAGGTCTCAGCGTTCCGACTTTTGGCGGTTATCGTCAAGGTTCCCTTTGCAACTGCCGACGGAGAAAATATCTACAAGATTGCTGTCAAGGAGGCCACAAAGTGCATATCGACGTCAACGTCTACCACGACTGAAGTAGCGCAGGCAGCTTTGAAGATGCTCGCCGTCGTGCTTAGAGACCGACGAGATATCGTGGTCAGGGATGTTGCCATTGATATGCTATTGGGCAAGCTCAAGGACGACTTCACAGAGCCGTTGTATCGCCACATCACCTTCAATTTCCTGCGGTCCGTGCTAGATCGCCGCATTGAGACGGCAGTGGTTTACGACACCATGGACCAGGTTGGCACGGTCATGATTACCAACGACGACAAGGACACCAGAGACTTGGCACGAGGCGCCTTCTTCCAGTTCATTCGGGACTACCCTCAAAAGAGAGCTCGCTGGATGAAACAGCTCAATTTCGTGGTCGCTAATCTCAAGTACGACCGCGAGGGCGGCCGCATTTCTGTCATGGAGGTAATACATTTACTGCTCATGAAGTCGTCCGACGATTTCATCCAGGAGATTGCTGCCACATGCTTCTTGCCGCTCTTCTTGGTCCTCGCAAATGACGACAGTGAGAAGTGTCGCCTCACGGCCGAAGCGCTAATCAAGGAGATATTCCGCAAGGCAGACAAGGAGCGAGTGCTGGCATTCCTAAATCTGCTCCGGTCATGGCTTGGCAAAGACGGAAATCCCACGGTCGTCAAACTCGCTGTGCAGCTGTTTGGATACTACTTTGAGTGCCACGAGGATGCCGCGAAGAACAAGACAGATTTCAAGCTCATTTTTGACAAGGCCGCGGGCATCCTGGGATCCGAAGATGTCCGTGAGGCTGAGGGGGGGCTTGTCGGCGCTGCGATTGGCGCCATGCGCGTCTTCGCAACCATTTTCCCCGACAGGACCTTATCCGCCAGTAGAGAAGAACTATGGGCCAAACTACCACGCTGCCTCGGGCACAAGGAGGCTTTGGTGAAGCTGGCCACTATCCGGCTGATCAGTCAGTATCTCGCTGATTTTGCTCAGCGAGGCGCCAGTACTAGTGCGGGCGAGGATGTCGAAGGATCTCACGGCCTTACGCTCCACGCCAGGAATGTGGAAGAGCTCGTCCGCCTTGCACTTGTGGCGTTGAACGGTTCCGAAGTCAACGAGGACTTGGCAAACGAGCTTGGGCAAGTCTTGATATTTCTCGGCCCACGGCTTCCTGTTGGGGCTTGTCCTGATGTCTCGGACGCCGAACCAGAGGCAGATGAGCTTGATGCTGAAGACGGCGGAGAAGCGAGTGCAAAGCCCAAAGACGCGCAATACCTATTCTGGCGCCTGTCACACATTTTGCGCAAGGAGATACGGCCCAACGCTGTTGCCATCACTCCCAAGGTTGTCGCCATGGAGGTGCTGGAGACTGTTTGCCGCCGATCTCCGCTAGATCGACTCCGGCCTTCGCTCAAGACCATTCTGACGCCGCTGCACAATCTCACCGACCCGTCCATCCCCGCGCCTTTCAGCATGGATGAAGTATTCAAGACAAAGCACGAACATCTCAAGACGAGGGCGCAGATTATGATGGATTCCCTGCAGAAGAAGTTTGGCACTGCCGAGTACAGCAGGCAGCTCATGTCTATCCGCGAAGAGGTCAAGACCCGGCGACTGCAGCGGTCTAGCAAGAGGAAGATTGAGGCGGTGGCACAGCCGGAGAAGTACAGCAAGGACAAGAGGAAGAAGTTTGAGAAGAACAAGGAGCGCAAGAAGACGCGGTCAAAGGAGCAAAAAGTGATGAGGCAAGCATACAAGACGTGGTGAAGATGAGTGTGGCATATGCGGCAATGCGGAAGATTTAGTACGGCAAGCGGCGTTTCTTGGGTCTGGCTTGATGGGCTTTTTTTTTTTCGTTGGCATTTTGAAATTATGTACGTTGCGTATGATTCTTCATCAACATATACGCGCACACACATACGTACATATATATATTCATATATGTATATATATATACTAGCTAGATGAGAATGCGTAGGGAGCAAAGTAGATCTCTATGGAATTTTTCCTTTTATATGCCGTTTCGAATGGGAGTATTCTGGAGTATAATCTTTGACGCCGCATACATGACTTTTCCATACTCGTACAATGCGCTGTGACACAGGCGCAGATGGTTTTGAAATCCTGATAGATGACAGCATTCGCTTCATCACCATCAGTTCCTTCTGAAATTCCGATTCCAGGCCCCCTATCATGATGAGCCTTCTGTACCTTTGCTTGCCACATCGCACACTTTCTCCGGCACGGCTTCCTCGGGCCAGAACTCGATATCTCCGTCCTCGCCCAAGGAGCCCCTCTTGACCAGCTGGCCCTTCTCCCTCATCAGATCTTCCACTGTGATTTTGCGGTCGCCAAAGATGTTCAAGTGGTCGCTGATGACATGCCTGTTGCGACAGCTGGGGCATGTGATTAGCGTAGAGCCATGATGGTATCCCTGCTTGGAGACGTTGTGGTGCGAGCGATGGCCGCAGGGGACGCAGGTGAAGGAGAGCTGGTAGAACGCCGGCCCCTTGGGCTCTGGACGGTCGCCTTCGCTAGACGGGGCGTCCTTTGTGGCGGGCTCACCCTGTTGGAGCTGCCGGCGCGGAGGGCGAGGGATGGCATGGGCGAGGCGGCGTTGGCAGATGGAAGAGAGGATGAGAGCGGGTGGATTAGAGATGGGACGAGAGCGGCGGAAAGCGAACGGCGGGAGGCGACTCGGGGGGACGAAGGGTCGACGCAGGAGGGGCGCTATCAGAGGCGCTGGTTTCGAAGCCATGGCCGAGAGGGCGTCATGGGAATGTGGATGATGATTTGGTGATGGTGTTGATGGGTTAAATTTGGTGTTGTTGAAAAGTTGCTGCGCTGCAACGTCATTGTTAGCTTCCGTTAAGGGTATGTACGTACCTTACCTGCTAGGTACTAAGTACCAGGTACTAATCACCGTGGTACTAGGTGTCTCGCAAAAGGCGGTCCGTGCGCATTGGGACGATACCTTACCTAATCAGTCCACTAAAAGCACCTTATGCACAATGCGGAGGAGTACATGCGGAGTACATTTTGGAGTACCTATTGCGGGGAGTTGTGGGGAGGAGTACCTTGGGCATGTACCCCGTACGGAGTATGTACTGGCAGAGGAGATTTCCTAATAGAGTCATGAGATGTTGGCCTCTCGCGGCCATTGTTGTGACTGCCTCTTATCGTCCATACATAGACTGGGGGATGGATACAGCTGCCGTGGCCTCTTTTTCTCCTTGTATTTTTATTTTCTTCCCCATGGCTGTTCGGGGCTCACAGTGTTCAGAAAGATCGTGTGATACCACCAGGCAGGAGAGGAGGCCAGAGCGAAGCTCATTCGCCAGAGCAGATGCTTCCAAAAAAAAAATAAAAAAAATAAAAAACCAGCCCGCGGCACAGAAGGAGGCCATACAGAGAGCTCTTGTACGCGAGAAGTGAAGAGGGCAGCTTCCACAGCAGTTTCGGAATCCAAGGCCTTGCCCGAGGCGAGATCAGTTTCGGAATCCAAGGCCTTGCCCGAGGCGAGATCAAGTCGCAATGGGCCGTCATCGCCTGCCCGATGTCAAGAGCAGACAGAGCGCAGCTTCGAGCTTTTCTCATCACTCCTTTCTTTGGCCCTCCGCGCCTTCTTGCTTGCGCATCTCAGATCAAAACCTTACAACGTTGGAGCCCTTGTATGCCTCAGGATCCCTCCCCCCCCCCCCAAACGCTCTTCTTCCGTCTTGACAACTTGCCTCAGCCAAATGCCCGTTCGGTTCCCTTCTCTTGTCCTCCGCAAGCTCCTGTTCCAAGACCACCGCCTCCTCCAGCACAAGACACTCTTTTTGCCTTTTCTTTTCTTTTCTCTTCTTTTCTTTTTTCCTATCTGCCCGTATTTTGTGAAGCTACCTACGGCTATTCTCGGCCTCATCGTTTCGAACTGCCATCCACTGCCAAAGGGAGATTGCGAGAGAACATGCTTCTGTTTCGCATCATCCAATGGGTCATTCCCATCATCAGCCTCTGCCTAGCCCAAGGTGACGATCGGGCTCTTGCTCTTTCGCTGATCAATCAAGCCCGCCAGGCTCAAGGAGTCCAACCTCTTGCGTGGAATGCAAACTTGGCCTCTTACGCCCAGTACTGGGCAAACGTAATGGCCAGCGGCCAGCAGCCCTTTTCGCATGCCCAGGGTCCTTACCGGCCCCAGCAGGGAGAGACTCTCTTCGAGTATCAATCCACTCAATGTGATTCCGCCTACGACACTCCTCTGCAGACTGCGGCGCGAACCTGGCTCGCACAGGCCTCTCTGTACAACGGAATGCCCATCACGGATGGACACGAGCCCTGGCTGCATTGGTGTATGTCATTTGCGAATGCTTAAGCAGCGACGGCGGATCGGGTATGATGCTGATTGCCAACTTGCAGCGCAGTGCATGTGGTCCTCCACCACGCAAATAGGCTGCGCTCGAGCCTTCGGCATCTCGGATCCGTACAAGGTCTACGACGTGTGCCGCTTCTTCCCGGAAGGAAACATGTGAGCGGCCAATCACAGCCTATTTCTTGCTCCTGGGCGGTTTTGCTGATTATTTGACGCATGTAGAGTCGGGCAGCGGCCATTCTGAATGTTCTGGGCATTTTGGGGACGTGGACCGTCGTCGGGCGCCGTTGGCGAAAAGGTTTCTCATTTTGCCGTGTGCGCAACATGGCTTTTTGTTTTTGTTTTGCTTTTTGGAGCCTCGGTGCTATAGTTTTGATGATGGGAAGACCAAGTCGTCGTCCGGGGAATAATGAAAGGACTCCGCCCACGTCAAGGTAGTACAGCCAAGGGAAATGCATACATATATATATTATAATATATATTCATGCAAAGTCGTCCTGGTAATTCGGAGCCATCCTGCCCAAGGTATTTGTTGACCTCGGGCACCTTGGAGGTTAGTACCTACCTCTTATACTGTACCTGTACTGCCTACTACACTACTAGGTACCTTGGGTACATTGGTCCAGTAAGGTACCTTAGGTACGTCGTCCGTACTTTGATTACCTAGTAAGGTACCTAGTACTACCTAGTACGTACCTTAGTAGGTTAGTACCTAGTAGGTAGTACTTTGGCACACTCTTGTGGAAGGTTGAATGAGATGGCAATCGATGAGACCCATAAAATTACATAAGCATAGCTTGCTTCGGATCTCGTGCCAAGGCGGGCCAAATTTTGGGGCAAAAGAACAAACGACGCGAAAGAGAAACCCATCATCCTCGAGTCGCGACATCACCGACGCTGCGTCTCCCAATCCCTTCGCTGCCTCATCGCCGGCTCTCTCCGCCTTCTTCTCTTCTCGTCCGAGCCACCCGATCACTCAATCTGTCCCTCCGCAGCCGCCGTTGCCATTAAAGGGATCTGCATATTGGCTAGTCAATCTGCCAGCGCACTGGAACTTTCGTTCGGAGCCTCGCAAGCTCTCGTCAGCCGCAGCCTTCCACAAAGCGCGGGGACTGCCCAGCTTGCGCTCGCGTTTTTTTGCTCCCTTGCGCCAGCATGAGATAATCAGCGGCGAATCCCTCTCCCAAGCCACACACCATGGAGCGATCGAAGCCTCAGGCCTTCTTGTCGTCGTATGCGCCGCGACTGCGCACATACAACAACTCCCTCCTGACTCCCGTCCTGCCGAGTGCCCCGTCGGGGCCTGTTGCGCGCACGACCAAGCGGGGGACCACCATCATCAACTACGCCGAGGACGGCTTCGATGACCTGGATGACGATAGCGACGATGCCAGGCGTCGGCCCTCGGGCCTGCGGGGTTTGCGTAAGGAGGATTCGGCCACCAGGCAGGATCTGGCCGACAAGGTGGGAAAGGAAATCAAGGAACCCGTTGATGTCCAGGGCATATGGCGGGATTGGATGGGGAAGAGCCGGTCCGTTAGGAGCGACCAGCAGAATGCCGCTCAGGCAAACCTCCCGTTGACCCTGATACCCATACGAATCGATCTGGACATTCCGTCCTTCATCCCGCCCGCGCCTTTCCCGGCTCCGAATCCCAACTCGGTCGATATCTCCCTGCCCCAATATCGACCGCAGGAGATGACTGTTCCTTACAAACTACGCGACATTTTCTGCTGGAATCTGCACGAGACGCTCATCACGACGGACCAATTTGCCCAGACGCTGGCACAGGACCTAGACCTGCCCAACCGACCCGCCGTGGTGGCAGAGATTAGCAAGCAGATTCGGACGCAGCTAGAAGAATATGCCGGTGTTGCCCTCCACCCGCTCTTCCACTCTGAGCCATCCCCGCAAGCACCAGCACCAGCACCAGCACCGCCCGTCCAGGGAGCAGCAGCGGTAACGACGGCCGGGGTAAACGGAACGGCAAGCGGAACCCCGAGGCCAAGCACATTCAAGTCTCGAGACGACTCCCCGGCTTCCTTCGCAAGGGGCGTGTCCCGGCCTGACACCCCCGTCCAAACGGGAGGCCAGGCGACACCGCAGCCACCGGTATCACAGGCGCCCGAGGTCACCGCCGAGGCAACACCCATTCTGCCCGATTCGGACGAGTACAATCCCGACGACACGTACCGGTGCGTCATCAACTTGAGCCTAAGCCTTTCATCCATGCTATACACGGACAAGTTTGAGTGGTCGCTTCTCCACCCCCCAGGCACTGCCGAAGCTTTCGCCAAGGCAACGTGTGCCGATTTGGGATTGGCCGGCGAGTGGGTTCCGGCAATGACACATGCCATCTACGAAGCAGTGCTTCGCCTAAAGAAGGAGGCATGCGAGGCTGGCGGCCTTGTTGGAGGATGGGGCGGAGGGCAGCAGGACCTACCAAACGACGCCGCGCACGGCCAGGAGGCAGGCTGGAGATACGACCCAGATCACTTGGCCGACGACTGGGAGCCCAAGGTCGAGTTTCTCAGCAAGGAAGAGATGGAGAAGCGCGAAGGCGACCGCGAGCGGCAGATCCGTCGACTGCGGCGCGAGACGGCGCGTTTTAGCTCTACGACCGGCATACTGGGTGGCACTCCGTTCGGCCTCGGCGCAACCGTCGACGTGGAGGAGGAGAGGATGGGCAGAGGCGAACGCTCCAAGAAGAAGCGGCGCTTCCGAAGCCTGAGCCCCCTCGCCCGCGGCGGAACCCCCCTCGGGCGAGTCACGCCGGATGTCGGCGGATACGGGGGAGGAGTAGGAGCCTTGACTGACATGGAGCGAATGACATGGCGATGCTCGCACTGCCGCACGTGGGGCACGAGCGTCTGGGCGGTTCGAGACGGCCCTGCTGGACCCAAGGTGAGTTGGTTTCTCAATACCTCCAAACTGCGTGGTCGCTGCACGCAAATGCGGCGCCTAACATGATCTTCTTCCTCAGTCCCTATGCGCCAACTGCGGCTACTTTTACGAACGAGATCGCAGGTTGCCCCGCCAGACCAAAAATCTGCACCTGCAAGACATTCGAGCGGTCTAGGAACCCACTGATGAACCCCGTCACGATAAGGGAAAAGGAGAGATGAAAGACGAAGGGAGAGAAGAGGGCCCGGCCTCGCCGCCGCATCAACATCAACCGCTGCAAGAAGAACAAGAACCCCTTTCGCTCCATCCTCATCCTACTCGGCACACACGCCGCCAGCGCTGGCGACAGAGACAATCCCTGGACTGCCAACCCGCGCTGCCCATCTGCCCACATCTTGCGCCGTCTTTGCCGACCGAACCTTGGGTGGGCAATGAAAGAACGGCGAAGCTGCGCGCGAGGAACGCATGGGGGGTCAATTTGCAAGCATAGAATCCGTATGAGGGGGGATATGAAGGCAAACAAAAAAGAAAGAAAAAAGAAAAAAGAAGAAGAAAATGGAAAAAAAAAGGAAAGGAAAGGAATGAAAGAAAAGAAGAAGAAAAAGGAAAGAAAGAAAGAAAGGGGGGGAGTGTAATTAACATGCACAAATGGAGGTGGTTCAGAGCCACGAACCAAAAAAAAAAAAAAAAAAAAAAGGAAAAAAAAAGAAAAGAAAAAAGAAAAAAAAATTGGAAAAGAAAACAAAAAAGGATTTAATTTCTTCTTTTTTTTTCAAATTTACCTTTTTTTTTTTCTCTCTTTCATTGCACAACCGAATTTTCAAAGACTTTTGGGCGTCAAGGACACACAAAGGGGGAGGCAAAAGGGGGTGGGGGGGGCTATTTTATTTATTTATTTATTTATTTTTTAAGGGGGGGACGAAGGGTTTGCTTGGAGAGGGCAACACGGACAGGTACCATGTGGAATTGACTAATGCCACTTTCTGAAATGTAAATCATTGTTTACTTTCTTTCTTTCTTTTTTTTTTTTTTTAAGAGGGATTAAGATGAGAAGGAGAAAAAAAAAACCCGAAAAAAACAAAAAAAAAAACAAGATGCTTAGTACTACATTTTGACCCTCGGGTGTCTGAAACACGCGGTCCTGGAAAAGGTATGGATGGCAAGCAAAAAAAAAAAATTAAAAAAAATATGAATGATTTCATATACAAAAAATCATGCATGATATGGAGTCGGTCGCCCTACGCCTCAAGAGCAAACCCGTGATATTTATTGGTGTCATAATCCCGTCTATCCATCTGACCAAGCCAGCGGTGTCTAAAGAAAGTCTTGCCCCTCGGGCGGGTATAATGATACAAGAGGTTATTGTTCATTGCCCTGCTCACATCCGTCATCCCACAATATTGCTCGTGCATTAACCACGATGGGTTTTCAAAACATGTGGGCGCATAAGTTTTTTTAAAAAAAAGAAAATGGAAAAAAAAAGGGAATATGGAAAAGGAAAAAAGAAAACAAAAGAAATATATCCCCCCCCCCCTTCATCGCTGCCCTCCTATTGCTGATGAGTGCGTCCGTGCATCATCTGCGACACGTCAACCCCGACCCAGCGAATCTCCCTTGGCTGTTGCGGGCTGCGGGTGATGGCCGGTCCCCGAGGGGAAGAAGCAGCAGACGGAGAGTTGCCGGGATACGCAGGTTGTTCCATCTTGATGCTTTGCATCTTCCTCCGCTCCCTCAGCCGCTCGATGGTATCCGCCGATAGCTGCTCCAAGCTCTGCTTCAACATGACTGCATCTTCCCAGCGCCGCCCATACACCTCCAGAGTTTGAGGAGCGCTCTCGAGGCAGCGCAGGCTCCTGCTGATGTTGTCCTCGCCGGATTTCCCATTTCGTAGCTGAGGGCGCGGAATCGGAGGCGCCGGCGGGTCGCCAGGACGAGATATGGGCATCTGTATTTGCGCCCCAGATAGCAGCAGGTCCTCAGAGTCCCTCAATACGGCGAGGAACTGATTCGCCATGAAGTAGACTTTCAAAGCATCGTGATATGTGTAGAATGCGCCGTTGAGCCCGGCATGGGCAATTTCTTGCATCGTGAGGAGGTAGACTAGAGAATACTCAAAGATGAGGATTCGATGGTAGTCGGTGATTTCGGGGGCCCTCGCGGACGGCGCGATGCAGTAGACATAGCTGTATCTCAGCTCCTGCTCAAACATTTGTCGTATTCCGACGGGGAGAGAGTTTGGCAGCGACTCGCCCCATTCTCGCATGTCGAGACACATCTGCCACACAAACAACGACGGGTCCGGCAAAGGAGGCGCATACGATTGGTATAGCTCTTGATACCAATAGGATTGCGCTCGCCTGAGCTGGAAAAGTAGCAGCCCGGGATCAACGGACTGAGGGCCGGAAATCGCGCCGGCCTCGGGCTCTTTGCCTTTGCGATCAAGGTCGGCTGCATTTGGGAACGCGACATGGATGGTATCGTCGGTGAAGGAAAAGGTCCGAGCATGAACCATGCTTATCGATCTGGAATTGAAAGTCAGAGAGAGTTTTGTATATATATATATATATATAATAAGGGGGGGTGTCAAAGTAAAAAACCAAAATAAAAAAAAATGTAATTAAAAAAAACCAATTTTTTTTTTAAAAAAAAAACCTGGAATATAAATTCCAAGGAAAAAACCCACCGGTCAAGGGCATATGTGCAATAAAATATCTTCCGGCGCATGTCCAGCGCGGCACGGTCCACAACAGATGACATGGGAGGGTCTTGGTGAAATCCAAGGTCGATGACAGCACGTGCCGTGAAGCCTATGAGAAGCCAGCTGTCAAAGTGATTCGGGTCCAATATGGCATATTGTGTGAGGAGGAGCAACGACTGGATCTGGGTGGCATATCCGGGGGCCAACGCGACATCTGCGTAGTCAAGCGCCCTGGAGACAAAGCTGACGCCGAGGTTGTAGTAGTCGTCATTGACCTTTTGGCTCTGCATGGTCGACCCAATGGCCAGTATCATGTAAAGCAGCCAGTAATCGGATGCGCTTATGGCACGCTCGCCCTGCTGGTGGTAGATATCATTCAAGATGTTCAAGGCCGCCGTTTCCGAAAAGCAGGGGAAGAGGGGATACATGTTTTTCATGAAATGGTGGAAGATTTCGATGGCGTATTGCTTCTGCGGCAGCGGAGTCTCGAGCATGTCTGGGATGGGATCCTTGGTCGCCGCGGCCATGACTAGGCGTGCAAAGGTCATGTTGATGATGGACGGCTCAAAGTCTCGAGTCGTTGCGTGAACTGACCTAGGCGAGCATGGACTGGTCAGACGCCATGAAACGGGGCATGCAGAGAAGGGGCAGAGAAGGGGAAGAGGAAGGCCAGCGCATACAAGAAACCGAAATCGGAAATCAAGGAGTTGACATCGGAATTTTCACGAGTCCTGGCGGCTTTTCGGTGAATGGCGGCCCGGATTGACGCGAGAGAATCTCTTCTGTCGACGTGGGCCGTAGCCAACGGCTCGGAATCATGGAGAGCCACGGAAGCCTTTCGAGACTTGGCATACGCTATGCGTCTCTCGAGCTTCTCTATGCGAAGCTCAAGAGCGGCGACATAGCTGGCGCGCGCGCGCGTCGGGTCAGCAACGGCAGCGGGTGAGGGCGGTTTGACAACGCCTTACCTTCTCTCCTTGCCTCGCGCAAACTGGTCGTTAGCCGCTGAGCAGGCATTCTCGCGGCCGGCCTTTTCGCAGGCCGTGCAGGCCGGGAGCTTGCCATCGCACTGTTTTCGCCTCGCCACGGTTAGAGCTCGGGGACAAGCTGTCTGCTGGGTGGCTGGACCGCCTTGCGCTGCACGAGCAGGCGCACCGCCCACTCACCTTGACCTTGGCGGCTCGACCTGTTGAGGAGATGTTAGACCCGTCGACGCATTCCGTCCCCTCAGGGCGCCGTTCACTCACATCTTGAGCAGGCTGACACCGGCCTCGAGACTCTCAGAAGGGGAGTGTGCGAGAAGCTACTGCGGGGCATTGCTAGGGCGATTCTGGGGGGGGAAGGCCGAGTCGCCCGGGTCGAGAGCGAGACAGCTGCTAAGCTGAAGAAAGAACGAGTGCCGCACCGGACGAGCCGCGGGATGCCGTGGGTTTTTGTGATTGCTCACACGGGCGGCGGGCGCAAGAGACGACTCGAACGACGGAAAGGCTGCTGCTGACCAGGCCGAAGCAGGTTGTTCGTTCTGGGCTCGCCTGGGCACGGGGGCTTCAAAGGGCTTTTCGGAAGATGCAATGTTGTCGCACAGTAGGCACTCCGTAGGGACCACAGCAGCACGAGGCAGCACGAGGCAGCACGAGGCGGGACAAGCGCCGGAGGATCCTGTCCAGCCGCGGTAGCGTCGCTTAGCCCTGGGGCTCCGTAGCGCCTCAGTTTGGAGGCAACAGTTTTTTTTTTTTTTTTTTTTTTTTTTTTTTTTTTTTTTTTAGCCGTCAGTCCACGGATCTTGGCGACTCCAGAGGGGGGGGGCGGAATTCCTCCATTCCGCTGGAGCGGTGCTGGCATGGCGGGCAGCCCTGTGAGGAAATGAAATGCCGGCGTATGAAGGTGCAAGCGCAGGGCCAAGGCGGTATGGGCTGACGGTTGACGATGCTGATAAATTCCCTTCCTTGCGGGCTCGTTGCGCCCCGAGACAAGCAAGTTTTGCGGCCAGCTTGATTTAGCATAAGGTAAGGTACAGAGTACCTACTAAAGTAAGTGTCTTAGGAGGAGTACCTTAGGTACCTCTGCTAGTACTGGGTATAGTAGGGACTACCTAGCTACCTAGTAGTATGTTAGTACTGGGTACCTAGCGGTGCCGAGTCAGGATCCAACAAACAACTTAGTGCGGAGTACTCCGTATTAGTACGTTCCTTCACTACTGGTACCTTAGTAGTAGCACCTACGGTAGTACTAAGTACTACTAAGTACTACTACTACTCAGGTACTAGAGATACTAAGGTATTCAAGGACTACCTAGGTATCTACTAGGTAGTACGTAGTAATGAGGCAGTACCGTTGATGTTGAGTCATGTACGGAGTACCTGCCTTTCAAAACATCCGCTGCTTCTGCTTTCGGAAGGGGAAATGAATACGGGCTAGCATTTGCTGGATGATCGGCATTAGGGCGTCAGGCTTATTATCGACACTGGCCTTTGTGAAAACCGGCACACTTGTCCAAGATACCAACCAACACGAGGCCGGAAACAGGCTGTCGATGGATCAGGTACTCCAACTACTAAGGTAGAGGTAAGGTGGGTACTCGGTACTTTGGCACTTAGCGCTACAAGGTACCACACCTTTATCAGTTCAAGGTAGCAAGTACTAAGTACTAGTACTTGGCTACTACCAGATACCTTGGGCAGCTGCAGAGGGAATTGTCGTTCCGTTATAGTAGTTAGTACCTTAGTAGTGATGCGATCCCTCCTACGAACCCCATCTCCATGTTGTGGTGGTTGTTGATGTTGTTGTTGATGTTTCTCTTGTTGTTTCACCTTTTTCGAGCCAGTGCCAAGGACCTGTTTTATAGATTGACGCATGACCACATCCCGATTCAAGACGCCTGCTGCCCGTAGTCATAATGTAGTGCGTACTCGTACCTTGTTTGGGACTAAAGAGCGCACAGCTGGCATTCCACACGACGAGTGCTCCTCCGTAGAACGGTTCCTTGAATCCGGCATCAAGCGGCGATTGGCTGCCGCGTGCTTACATGCCAAGTCTGATTGCCTGCCGCTCCGGAACTGGGAGCAGATGCTGCTCCGTGACATTAGACATTAGTACTACCCGTACTCCGTACTAGGTAGATAGGTACTAGCTACCTGATGTAGGTTAGTCTTTAGTACCATACTAAACTGAGGTGCCCACAGCCTATAGGTACCAAGGTACCAAGGTACTAAACAATCGGCCATTTGGGTACGGCCCGAAACAAAGCAGCAAGACAGCTCACATGCGAGTCCTGGCAGCCCTTCCTTTGCGCTCCAATCTTGGCAACGGGCTGCGCCGTGCGTCTACCAAACGGGTTGGGTGATGGGGGCATCGTTGCTTCATTTGGCAGATGGCGCTGACTCGGTTTGCCGTAGCACCACTGGCGCGTCGCATCGTGGTGGGCACGGCGAGGCACACGGTAGTTAGTACCTTACGTATTCTATTCATATGTGTGTTTTTTGCCATGGAGGCGATATCAGCGCTTGTTTTTCTTCGAGTCGTGTTGAATCCAGCCACGATGATATCCAGCCATGGCTCAAGGCGCTGGGTCTGGATGAGAAGATGGAGAGATCGCTTGCCTTGGTATCGAGGCAGACGGATGCCACGAAGGCACCGAGAATTATGACAAAGTACCTACCTTTACCTACTAAGTACTAAGTACCTTAGTAATACTACCAGGTAGTACCTTATAGAGGTACCGTAGTTATACCAGTACCTTACCTACCAGGTATTATCAAAGCAACAACAACCTCGAATACAAGCAATTAAATACTACGGTACGTAGTACTCAGGTAATTAATTACCTGGACGAGTCTGCAGGCACCAAAAGCAAGCCGTTCATGTCCAAACGCCATCCGTCAACCCTCCCCTCTTCCAGTGGCCCCCAAAAAAACTTTCGCGATGGAGGCATCACACCGAAAAAAAAGTAAAATAGGAGTCGGCGACACCTGAAACGTCCTAACAGCACATATATGCACATTGGCATGCAGAGGAAGGTCGTACCGGCTGCAGGCGTGTTACTGAGGCTCTCGTCGTGCTGTTTGGCACTTCTGGAGGGGCAATTCGGTCACTTGCTATCTGCCATGGTACGAAGCACCCCGCAGCGGCTAGTTAGAGCTCTACCTCGTCCCGCGGACCAATGAAGATCCATGGCCGCTCCGCCTCCGTAAGCCTGCTGGGCTGTTCCCCCCCCCCCCCCCCCCCCACTCCTGGTTACAGCCTCCCTGTGCCGATGGCACCACCCGTCGAGCCGCCAGCGCTGGACCTTGTAGAGAGCCATAAGTACCTTCGAGTAGTGCCCTGTGCGAGTGCTATGGCCTTACAGGCAGCGCTTGGCGAAATCCCGTGCTGTACAGTACCCCCTCGGTACCTAACTTGCCGGCATCTCCCGCACTGCGCTCTGTACCCCAGAGTATGCCCGCACTCTTGAGTACCAGTTAGTACTCCTTAGTAGTACTGATCTGAAATGCTGGGCTAGGAATTGCCAACAGACTGGAATCATCCCCCCCCCCCAGCCCCACTTTCCTGATTCCCTCAGCGTTATGCGCCGGCATTGCAGGAACTGGCTTTCACACAGGGCTGCGGCTCACGTGCCGGGGGGGGGGGGGGGCGCCCCCGTCCCTTTGTGGGCTTAGTCAGCCGCCATCCAGTCCGTTCGCCGTTCGCCAGAGCACTGGTGATGGGATGGTGCTTCGTTGCTAATAAGCGGCGGGCCAGCGCAACTCGCTTCGCTGTCGCAAGCTGCCTTTGTATCGATCTGACCATCACAGCCCGTCACGCCCCCCCTCCCCCCCCCCCTTGGACCGTGTATGTTTCGGATCTCGCATCTGGCGTTGAGGCTTTCGTTCCAACGGGCACAGTTGCCTCTCCTCCGCCGACAACTACCCAAAAAGGCACGTATATGCAACTCCTGCCGCCTCATCGTTCCTTCAGCCCCGCCATCAAGCATAACGCTCCTAGCTCTCAGCCGTGCTCATTGCGCCTTTCGGGTTAGGACCAGCTCGACTATCGCCCGTTTTGTTTTGTTTTTTCCGGCCATGAATCTTGTGCTATTGCCAATTGGTTAGCATCGTGTCCTCATCTTCGTCGTCGGCGGCCCGTGCCTAGAGAGCCCCCCCCCCCCCCCAAAGCGCGCTTGAGCCAGTCTACCGTCGCAGCAACCGAGCAGGCATAGCACGGGGCTCTTCAGGGGCACTGGGAGCTCTC
Source organism: Trichoderma cornu-damae (assembly GCA_020631695.1). Taxonomy (NCBI): domain Eukaryota; kingdom Fungi; phylum Ascomycota; class Sordariomycetes; order Hypocreales; family Hypocreaceae; genus Trichoderma; species Trichoderma cornu-damae. The sequence continues at coordinate 2,372,745 of CM036087.1, forward strand.
AGAAAGCGTGGTGGCTTTGGAAAAGCATCACTCAACCCTTTGAAGAAGCTGGCTGCGCTGTGCTGGTGATAGCATATCCCATGGACGCCGCGCACATTTTCAGGCAAGGTCTCGGCACCGTTGCTCCTCGTCCGAACCACGTCTATGCTCATGCGCGAAGCCTGATTCAAAGCCCCGATGACTTCTTTGACGGCGATAGCTCGAGCAACCGTGTTGCTCACACGCTGACTGCGTGCTGCCGCTGTCGCCAGGTATGACATGACGCCTCCGGGGCGAACCTCACCCGCGCCGCGCCGCGCCGCGCCAGCTGCGTGTCCCACCAAAGAATAACGAACCGAATGCTGATTCTACATGGCAGCGGAAAACGAGATGCGATCCCACGCTGCCTCGTTGCCTCCCCTGCGAAAGATCGGGATCCGTATGCGAGTATCTCGATACCGCCAAGGGCCGAAAGATCAATCGCCGCTACGTGATTACGCTGCAGGACAAGGTCAGAACCCTCGAGGCCGAGCTTGGCCAGTATACCGATGAGGATGGCGATCACCCCCCAACGAGCGAAGAGTTGGTCCGTCCGGGGGGCATGATTCGTTTGAGTGGCAATGACGAGACGCCCCGATACCTGGGACCGACCAGCGGCATTGCCATGACGCGGCTGCTCATGGCCGAGGCCAAGCGGTTTACGGATTCCAACAAGATTTCCGACCTCATCCCCGAGGTTCGTGCTAGGAGCCAGGCTCGGATGCAATCCATCCAGATGACAGGGTCGGGCAGCAACAGAAAGAGCTATCCCATGGTCAGCGAATGTCCGGCCGAAGGTCTTCCTACACGGCCGGTGGCCGATAGATTGGTAGAAATCTACTTTAGAAAAGGTGTGCTTGCGGCATCTCCCCTTCCTTGCGCGTGCGCTGCGTCCGGGACTGACATTCCCAGCCCAAATCCATTGGCCTGTGCTTCACGAAAAGGTATTCCTAGCAGACGTGGAGGCTGTCTATAGCGGCGATACGGATGCGTACAAAAACTTTCTGATCCGCATGGTCATCGCCGTTAGCCTGCAGAAGCTGGACACCCAGTATGCTGGATTGGCCGATGGCTACTACATGGCAGCGATCAAGTACGTTGAGGAAATCATCCGCCCGAAAGACCTCAAAACGCTGCAGTGTCTCATCCTCATCGGGCAATACTCGCTGCTCACCCCGACGCGGACGCCAATCTATTACGTTATCGGGCTCGCCACCAGGATTTGCCAACAGGAAGGCTTGACAGACGAGAAGACCATCACCACAGGCTACAACTTGGACCCTCAGACCATTGATTTGCGCCGGAGGCTTGTGTGGATAATTACGACCATGGAGTTGGGGCTTTCCTACTATATGGGCCGCCCCAGTGCATTTGCCATCAACAGCGACCGCCTGAACGTTGACTTCTTTGCCGTGGTCGACGATGCAAACATAACGCCCCAGGGAATCGTGCCCGGCCCTCCCAGTGCGCGGAAGCTCGCGACGATACACTTCTACAAGATGAGGAATCCCCAAGCGGAGATCAAGAGGACCCTCTACGAAAGGAAGAGGCCAGAACCTAGAAACGACGACCATCCTTGGTTTCACAGCATGGAAAAGACGCTGAGGGATTGGCTCGACTCGGCGCCAGAAGACCCTCCATGGGCTAAATCTTGGTAAGCCCTCGCTGATATCTTTCCCTTCCAAAGTTTTGTCTTTCGGCGAAGCCCTGGAAAGCACGAGCTGGAATTCTAACTGGACTGGTAGGCTCTCGGGTTTTTACCACCAAATGAGGGCGTTACTCTACAGGCCTTCTCCCCAGATCCCGCAGCCATCGGCGCGCGCGGCCCAAATATGCTACGAGTCCTCTGCCGCGACGATTGATCTTTCCCAGAAGCAGCTGGGCGGCGATGTCGTGGACGTCACTTGGGTGTTCCTCCTGACGCTGAATCTGGCCCTCAGCACGCTCCTGTGGACGATATCATATCCCGAGGTGCGACGCAACCACCCTCGAGAAGAGGTCGAGGAGCTGGTGAATACGGCGTTGGAGTCCTTGGATCGGTGCGCAGAGCGCTGGCCCGGAACCGCGGCCACATCGCAGCTCTACACCATATTTTCCAAGGCGTGCATGCAGAGCTACGACGCGCAAGGGAAAATCGAAAAGGAGCCTTTCTCCTTTAGCAGCCCATCGGCGGCAACCGAAGCCCAGTCCTCGCCTGAGGGCTACGCCCACTCAACGGCGACGACTCCCCGGCCGCTCCCTTACCTCAACCCCCCGCAGTTCGGCTATGTTTTCGACTCGTCTCCCGAGTCCATGAACAACTATGTTTTCGACCCCAACTACCCTCCTCCACAGCCCACCTTCCGTTCAAACTCAATCTTCTGCAATCCGGCTACGGACAATGGCAGCCGCCGGTTCTCTTACTTTCCGCCCGACGTCACTCACATGGGAGAGGCGGGCCCTGAGGATCCCTCTTCTCACGCGGCTCCGATGCCAGACCACATCCCCCACCATTTGCCGTCGCAACCCGAATCGTTTATTCACTCCAATATGCCGACATCCAGGCCGGCCTTGTCGCCATCGGCAATGTCGGTAAAACAACCGCCAAACGTTACCCCAATCTCGCCGTCGCCGCTTTCAGCGCAGACCAACATGTCGCCGCCTCAGAAACCCGTCATGGCGCCGCAGGTGACCCCGACATACGTGGCCGCGCGAATGGCACAGCCGGTCCATCATCAGCGGCCGCTGCCGCCGGCGCCGACGTCTGTGTCCGACTGGTTCTCACCCCCGTCGCAATTCATGTCGCCATACAACTTTGTAACTCCAGGCAGTGGCTATTTCAACGATGCCATAGCCGGGATGAGCGGCTTTGGCGGTTCACCAGGACCCGGCTTGGGCCTTCACAACATCACCGCGCAGCTCGAAGCTGGCGGCATGCCGTTTAGCTATTCGCCTGGCAGACAAGGCAGCCTATCCCAGTCACAGCAGCTAGAGCTCATGGAGGATTTGGAGAAGGACGGCGTCAGCGCCATGGATGCGTACCTGCAAGACAACCCGATGAACGGGAGGGGGGGGTGGTACTAAGGTATATCTTTGCTTACCTTGCTTCTTCTTTTTTTTTTTTTCTTTCTTTTTCCTTTTTTTTTTTTTTACTCTTTCTCCTCCTTTGTCTTCTCTCGCTTCACCATCATTGCCGTTGCTATCATTATGTGAATCAATTGGATACGACTACTTAGACGGATATCTGGCAATGGAGTACTGCGTTTTGTATTGACCATTCGTGTACGCTGAGTAGTGTTGATTTTTTTTCCCGGATATCCAAGGGGTTGCAAGATGGAAATAGGATAGGATATATAAATAAATGCTTCATCGAAACTTTGTTACATTTTGCTTGTTCCCCCCCCCCCCCCCCCTTCTTCTCCAATATGCCTTCGACGTCTTTGTACTTTTCCTACTCCCTCTCTCGGGTGAAAACCACGCCAGACTTTAATAACGAATATACTAATTGTAACGATCATGCTACGTAGAGCATTCCTAGATTACACATTACAAAATAAGAGTTTGTTTGATTGTTTAATTGTTTTTCCACCGGGGGGGAGGGGTTTTTTTTTTCCAACGCTCCTGACAAGAGAATATAGATCGAGCTTGTAAAACCAAAACCAAGAACAAAAACGTGTGGGTATAAACGTGCGTTGAAGGAGAGTTCATAAAAAGTGAGTAACAAGCACCCGGGGAGGGGGAAAAAAATAAGAGGAAGTGAAATGAAATGAAAAGATTTCCCGCTTTCAAACAACCAACAAGCCCAAAATGGCCGCAATTAGGAGACCACGGTTTTCACCAGCCCGAGAGACATCATTCGAAAGGGGTATCCCGCTTGTTGATGATGGGATAGCGCCCGTCCCTGACGCTCCGCCATTACCGCCACCACCTCGAGTGGGAGATCCAGCAGGTCCAACACCACCTGGATTCCCGCCTTCATTTGTCCCAGTCGGTCCAGCAGCGCCTGGAGTGGTTGAGCTCTCTCTTTCCAAGGCTCCGGGAGAAGTAAAGCCCGACAGATGGGATGTGAAGCCTGTCGAGAGGTTAGTGCCTGTCGAGAGGTTAGTGCCTGTCTTGGTAGCAGTTCCTGTCACGGCAGCAGTCCCTGTATCGGCACCAGTACCGGTTGGAGAACCGGTACCCGTCCCAGTGGTCGTTCCCGTCGAGGAGCCAGTACCCGTTCCGACAGCAGTCCCCGTTGAGGAACCGGTACCAGCGGGGGAGGTACCGGATAGGGAATTACTACCTGTCGAGGTGGATGAGGTCCCAGCCTCCCCCGAAGGAGATGGAGGCGCTGATGACCCGCTAATAGTTGCACCAGTCGAGCCCGGCGCCGACGTTGACCCCGTTTCACTGCCAGCACTAGTAGGTGTCGTACCTGTTTCAGAAGAGAATCCTATGCTCGCGGTAGTAGAGGTAGATCCTGGCTCAGAAGTGCCGCTGGTAGACGACGCCGCTGTGCTAGAGGGCGGTGGCGGAACCGAGCTTGAAGAAGGCAGTGGCGGAACCGAGCTTGAAGAGGGTGGTGGCGGAACCGAGCTTGAAGAGGGCGGCGGTGAAACCGAGCTTGAAGATGGCGGAGGAGATGAAGGCGTTTGCGAAGTGGAACTAATCGTCGTCGAACTTGGCGGCGGCGGCGTTGACGATGATATTGGGAGCGCAGAGCTTGTTGACGAGGTTGTTGGGGGAGTGCTGCTCGAGCTAGCCGTGCTAGAGCTCGACGTAGATGTAGACGGAGGTGGTGCTTGTGTGGTAGACTGTTCCGTGCTCGAGGTTGTAGAGTCAATGAACGTCGTTGGGCTCGCCGACACTTGCGAGCTGGTTCCTAGCGTAGGCGTCGTCGTCACAGCGGACTCGGGCGCCGACGTTGTTGACTCCGTAGGCGTCGTCCCCGATCCATCGCAGAAGAAGAGGAACTGCGAATAGGGGGGGTCCAGCGCAGCTTGCACCTGAGCCTTTGTGATGTTCTCGGCCGTGGCAACGCAGTCGACGCAGTTGTTGAAGGCATTCTCGAAATCAGACCCGGCCTCGCAAAGCTCCGGTGACTTGCCATTCTTCAAAGCAATGTTGTATGCCGTGTTGCAAGAGTCGAAGCAGATTGACGGCAAGGGAGCGCGCTTGACATTCTTGTGCGTCTTGCGACGAGCCTGCTGCTTGTAAGGGCTGTAAGCACGCCTCCGGTATTGGGGTGCGCTCGTTTGCAGCGGTCCGTCTGTCAAACTGGCCTGCGACTCCCAGTTGCCAGTCATGAAAGTGCTGGTGTGCCCGTTCTCAACCTTCTGGACAAGGTTGTATTCAAAAATGTCGTAAGACAGGCCAAAGTCTTCCGGGTTCAGGTTGAAGTATCCGCGCTGTGGCGGATAGTAACCGGTCTTGCCGTCTTCCCACTCGACGTTGTTCAGCGGCGGAGTCACCATGCATTCATCAGGCTGGCATCGAAACTCATCGGGGGGAGGCCCCGGCCAGAAGTTGCACCCCTCTGGCTTGGGGGGGTTGCAGACAAATCCAGGCTTGCATCCAAACGTGAGATCCGACTCAATGCTCAAAGCCGCAAAAGATCCGGTTGGTTCTGGGCAGAGCGTGACTTTGAATGTAGGAGCAGCAAGTGTCGCATAGACGTCATGTCTCAGCTCCAAGGCGGCAAAAGTGGCCGTCGGTACGGGTTTGACGTGCTCGCCCTATGAAACTCGAGTATAAGCTTGATGTCGAGACAATGTGAGGTATGTGCTACGAACCGCCTCTTTGGTATAGACTGTTTTGACGCCAGGCTGGGTTGCAGAAGCGACAGCGCCGGCAAATGCGCCAATTGAAAAGGAGGCAAGCAGAAGCATCTTGGGCCGGATTCTTCCAACACAAAGGACAGGAAATGAGTGCGTCACTTGGTTATGTCGAAACGATGGAGGCCTTAGCCAGCCAAAGGGCTAGAGATGTGCCGAGGCCAGCGAACCTGCCAGGACAGAGGGAGAGCGAAAGAATGGTTGCAAAACAAGCCAGTACCGAAGACAGGACACCAATGTGGAAATGAAGAAGGAAGACGAGCTTCGTTTCTCTACTGCTGGCTCTTTGTGGAGATGCGGAATAGATATGGCGTATGTATGCTCCGTACCTACTCCGTACTGCACCCCTGCTCAACGGAGTGCCAGCCAGGCTAGACCATGGGACCAACGTGGCGTGGGCCTTCGCGTGTATGTAAGCCTCACCTCGATTCACCTAGGATCGAAATTGACCGCCTGTCGAGAGCAAGGCTGACTCATGTGCAGCCGCGAGGGAGCTCATCAGATCGGCACGATCCCCTGGAAACCTTCCTTGTCCACGAAAGAGGCAACAAATTCCTATCACGGCCATCGCAACGAGCAGAGACGGCAACAACATATACAGGTGCAAGCATACTCACACGGGACCCCAGCAAACGGATCATGTCTGACAGGGAGATTGGATGAATGAGAAACAAGAGACAATCGTCGAAGGGGGGAAGCCCTTCGGTATCCTCCTCGGCAGGGCAAGCCTCGTAAGGCCAAGTGGGTGTTGGGGAAGCAGAGGCCGGACTAGGCTGGTTTTCATGGCGGCACGGATAAAGACCAGTGCCTGAAGGAATCCACGAACCACTCGCGAGTTGCTTCTGGCCCACCCACGCATTTCCCAGTCTGATGCCTGATTGATAGAAAATCTCCTCAAGTGGCTATAATTTCCACTAGCCGCAACGGGACAACTCATGCAAGCGACAGGGATCCCGAGTGTTCGCGAGCAGACACTGTACAGTACGTGCGAGTGCTACTAGTAGTAGGTTGTGGCAAGCAGCCCTCCACGAGCTTGCCCGTGTTGGCATGACGAATAGAGAGGAACCATGTCATTTCGCCATGTCGCAATAGGCAAGGGCTGCAGGTTGGGAGCCGCACTTGGACCTTTTATCCGGGGAAATCAAAGGCCGACCTGACACGGAGGAGTTTCCAGACTGAGAGTTGACATCATGCGAAGGATACGTACTTGTAGTCGTCCAAAACTGAGAGACAACAGGCCACTAAACACAAGAGAAGGACACAGAGAGGTCCAGACGGAGGCGAGATGGGGTTCTCCATGCTCTCCACGTTTACGGGCCCTGCCCAGCCACGCATCTGGTGATTGACGTTTGAATGTCGTCCATGTCCCCCGGCAGCAGGTTTCACCCAAGCCCAACAAGAGCACAAAGCCACCCGGTCTGTGCCAGTCCGCCGTTGCACCGCATTGAGTCGCACTCAAAACGGGAAGAGCACGGAAAGGCCCGAGGAAAGAAACATACTTGTATGTAGATGAACGACGTGCCTGGCGCAACCGTCGACGAGGCGCGAGCTCCGGCCGATTAGACCGCCGATGCGGGGCGCGCTTGGGCGCTGGAGCGATGCTATACCTATTAGTAGTAGTAAGCGAGCTGCGGGCGCCCAGGAAGAGAGCACGAGAAAGCTCTAGCTCTAGATGGAGGCTCTTGGTGTTGTTTCGGGTGGTGGGATGGCAGGGAATAGAGGTGAGGTTACGGGAGAGCTTCGACCCAAGGTTTAGCCGGAGCAGCGACACGCCACAGCAACGCATGTGTCGGTACGTACCGATGGCATCCCCTTGTAGGTACTAACTTTCTGGCACCTACAACGGAACACCATTTTTCGCAGCAACTTCAAGGCGAGCTTCATCCTCTGTTTCTGCTTCTGCTGCTTCTGCTGCTTCTGCTGCTTCTGCCGCCTCTCTGCCTCTGCCTCTGCCTCGCCCTCGCTGGCCAGCGCTCGCGGTAAGCCGCCCAGAACCGGCAGCTACGTGGACTGGGCTTGTCCGGCACCGCCAAACCCCTCAGCAATCTATACAGCGCGCGGCGATTGGCCTCAGCGGCCCCTCAGCGCCCCTCAGGATCCCTCAAGACGTTCTTGGCGGCGAGTGGGCCGCTGTTCGCTAGGGCTGCCCCGCTGGAGCTCTTCCCTGCTGAAGGAATCCAGTCCTAGCTGCAGCTCTCTAGCAGCATTGTGGCCCGGAAACACACCACCTTTCGAGCATCATCACCACCAGCAACCCCGGTCCCCAGGCCCGCATGCCCGACTCTCCTGTCCGTTTGCTCCCGTCGGAACAGCCTACTCGTGGCTCTGTCTGTGCGCCGACTGCGCCGTATCGGGTTTGACGGCTGCTGCTCTACGACGGGCATGAGTTGTTGGCTGTGCCGCTGGATCGTGGAACAACTCGTCCGGCCGGGAACTATCAGGCATCACCACGCCGCACAACAATGCCACTACTGCTAGCAGTACTACTTGTGCTATACATAGAATGATCCTACCAAATCCACGCGGGCGGGGCCTCACTTATGCACCGGCCGGCTAGTATGCGGCAGCCTCTCGTCCTAGAGCGAAGGAAGCAACCACACCAGGCGAACCAAAGAGTAATAATGTCCGATGAGTTGTCATCGAAGCTTACGAGCGTGCGAGAACGCGAGAGCATCCCGATCAGGTCCGCCTGTTAGTACTGCTACTAGCAGCTTCTGCATAGTAAGTGGTAAGCAGCTAGATTTCGGCGACCGCTAGTGCTATGCTCATCCTATCCACACGGTCATTTATCACCGAAGGAGACTGACTCTGTGTCAGTCCAGACCATGTAACGAGCCAGTCGCCATGCGCGAATCAGTGCCCGTCTCGGTGCTGACCCATCTCCCAACGGCGCCAAACGAGCCTTGCTTGCCCCAGCCTGTGGCCTCTGGGCGATTTTGATGTCTGCTTCCGTCATCAGATTGGGAAATACATTGTCGGCAGCAATGGCCTTTTTAACCTGCTGGGCAGTCGGAAATGGGCGACGCTGGTGATCCATACGCCACACGACAAGCCGAAGCAGCTCAGGATAGCGGCGAGAAGAGAAAAACTCCCTCTTGGCCGGCGGCGTGCCCGGCTATTGTCCTGTCTCTGGGAATCCGGGTCCCTCGTTTTCTCAGCATTCCCGTCATGTGTGACCCTTATGGCCCACAGTCTGCCTGCCATCCCAACGTCCTCCGGGATTTGCTTCTGTGCCTCAAGCCAACCGTAGCCGAGCTACAGCTAGTGTCCCACCCTGGGCATCACACTTCCGGGCCTCTTAATCCAGCTTTGGCCGGTGGTTCTCGCTCTAGCTTCCTAAAGCCTGCATTGATGTACACCTCACCCACGATCACCTCGTTAATCGTACAGAATCGGGGGCAGGCACCGTATCTAAATCGGCCTCAGCTCGTGTATATCTGCGCCGACAATCTTGCCTTGCATGGGCCCCAGCAGATCTTCTGGTACCACCAACGTATTAGCTGCCTGTTTCTTTCGAGTTTCTGCCATCTGACTGGACGGGGCGGTGGTAGTAGACGCCTCTGTTTCCGCGCATTGTGTGGCGATCGCCTCAAAACCACCATCTCCGGATCAGCTCTCTTTGTTCCTCCTCCCCGATGGCCTCGTAAATCCTGGTCTTGTGTTTTTTTTTGTCTTTCTTTTCTTGGAGCATCTTTGTTCACACAGCGCCATATCATGCTCGCTAGTCCACTTCGCCAGAGCTGCTGACATCTTCATCTCATACCTCCCCGGCGTCCACGGCCAGCTGGGAAAACATGGCACCCTATCAGGCCGCGAAATCCGTTCTCCTGGCACTCTTACTGCGCCCTGTTCACGCCCAATTCAGTAATTGGGCTAGTGATCAGATTAACACAACTATTTGTACCTGGACAGAGCCCAGAGGTATCATATCACAAGCACAACCACCAGCGCCCATGATTGCTAATGGGAGACCCCAGCTGCCCTTATCCGAAGCAAAATTTATCTTGATGGCGGCGACATTCAATGGTTGCCCGGATTGGAGAATGGATCAAACGGAATGGTCGTAGGTTACGGTATGTAGAGGGACTCCATCGCGACGGCGGCCTCGTTTACTCATTTATTTTCATAGCAAACTACCAGGGAATCATTCTCACCTACAATCTGAGTTATGTATTCACCCCGGATACCAACGTTACGGGTCTCTTGCTGCAAGATTCATTATCAAAAGCGCTGGGTGGGCCCGGGCAGGACAACGGCAATACTCCAAACTACGTCGACGGCGCCCTCCTTGCTAATGACGACCAATTCTTCTTCTACGGCGGCCTGCCGTTGGGGAACTCCGCGCAGTATGCGGCCCCAACCAAGGACAATCTCCTCGCCTATGAAGCCTATTCATACGGGGCCGACAAGCCTCTTTTCAATCCAGGGTTCCATACCTTTGACAACCTACCGACGAATGTCAGCCAGTTCGTCACCTATGGAGGTGCCGCAAATGCCCCGTCCGAGAACCTAGCTTGGTACTTTTCTGGGATGAGCTCTCAGTCCGGCGGATCAATCTTTTCTAATTTCAACGACACCACCAGGCCATCAAACATCTCCAACTTCCTCATAACGGTGAATATGACCGCGCAAGGATATCAGACGTGGAGCAACAAGACTTTGCCCAGCACGGTCAAGGGCCGTGCAAGCCCCGAGCTGGTTTGGGTCCCCGTTGGCGCGAAAGGCGTCCTCGTCGCGCTTGGAGGCGTCGTCTTTCCGGAGTATGCCAATGCAACCCATGTGTCTCAGAACGCGAAAGCTAGTGTAGGCGACTCCTCTGATTTTGTCCCCGGTCCCCGTCCATATCCGACTCTGACAGCCCGCGTCTAGGAATCTCAAAGCCCGGACTTTACGCGCGTTATTGACGTTTACGACGTCGCCGGCGACGAGTGGTACGCGCAAACAACCGTGGGCGGGCCGGGCACCCGAGCTCGTGGATGTGCCGTCGTGGCCACGGCATCCGACAGTTCTAGCTTCAACATATACTACTACGGTGGCTACGATGGTATCCATCCGACCGCCCCTTTCCACGATGACGTCTGGGTTCTGTCTCTCCCGTCTTTCACGTGGACTCGGATCAACAACGGCACAGATTCTCACGCGCGAGCAGGGCACAAGTGCGTTACTCCGTACCCCGATCAACTGATGGCATTTGGCGGCTACACACCCAGCGTTGGCTCTACCATAGCGTGTCTAGAGGGTGGGCCCATTGTCGTGTTCAACTTGACCAGCGGGGAATGGATGGACTCTTATGATCCCACCAAATACGGCGACTTTGGCGTCCCCGAGAAGGTTCAAGCTGTCGTTGGGGGCAACGCGTCCGGCGGTGCGACTGCCACGCAGCCCGCTCCCTCTGGCTGGGCAGACCCGGCGCTCGGCAGAGTGTTCGCTACGGCCTACGATAAAAAAAAGATGTCGACCTACTGGCCATACCCAGCAGCTCAGACAGCCAATCCTCCAGCGCAGCCGCCACCCACCCCTCCGTCCAAATCCGGGGGGTTGCCGTCGTGGGTCGGGCCAGTGCTGGGCGTTATCCTAGGCCTCCTTGTCCTCACCTGTATCATTGTCTTATTCTGCCTTTGGCGGCGACGAAAGAGGCTCAGAAATCGCGCAAGTACAAATACCAGCGAGGAGGCTGGCCGGAGGATCCTCTCCTGGATCCGAGGACAACCTCCTCCCCACAAGGCGCCCACGGAAACGACCACAGAAGAGACGCCGGCAAGCCCAGAAACGCGGGGGTATATATACCCTAGCGTAACGCCGTCGGCTTCAGCATCCGTTCCCCCTCAGCCTCACGAAATGGCCGATACACAGTTGGCGGAACTTCGTACGCCGCCCCATCTCTCCGTTTGCTCCGTATGGAAATGCATTTGACTGACTGATATTACAGCCGATACGACTCGTGTTGAACTCCAAGATACCGGGCTATCGCCGATGGACATCCGCGATCGGTACTCTCACTGGTTCCAAGGCAGAACCGACGATACCTTGCCGAGCCCTTCCAGAAGCTCCCTTCAAAGCACACCCCCACCAATGCATAAAAATCGGGATAGCGACATATTAAAAGCTCATGTGTCTAGTGATTCCCCTTCTTCCCCAATACCGGAAGCCAGTGAGGGCGACAAAAAGGCTATACCGTCCATTACCCCTAAGGTGGCTGCAGATCAAAAAGCAGATGACTCAGCTAGAACTCCAGAGGGCCGTGAGTTTGTAGTTTCACCCCCAACAGCGGAAGAGAGCCCCGGAGACGATTACTTGACCGCAAAGAAGAGTTCTTCTTCGAGCAGTCCTATTGCCAGAAGAAGCGTATTCCAAGAACACCATGATGATTGATGGTACAAGCTGAAAAGGGCGAATATGGTCCAGCATCGGCGTTGGGGGGGTGGGGGTGGTCATTCTTGAATTACTATTTTCATTTAAAATGATTGCGATGTATCTCGAATTCCAAAAATTCTTATATAGGACTGTATACCCACCCCTTTCTTTCTGTTTGTTTCTTTTTTTTCTCTTCGTTTTTTTTAGGGGGGGGAGGCCATCATGCGATTTGTACAGCAATTTTTTTCACCATCTAGGCCATTGTGTGTATCCTAGTCTACATAAAATCCCAGATCCATGCCGTGCATAAAAAATTTTTTTAAAAAAAAACAAAATTTACTGAATAGATGACAGCAGTTGTGTGTAGCTTTTTAGACTTCAACCAGCTCGTCATCCTCATCTGCTTCAATCTCCTTCACGCGCTCCTCTGCCTCTTCAAGCGCCTCATCCCTCATGAGAACTTGCACTAGCCTATCGCATGCTTCTCTCACGCCCTCGTCATCCACTCTCATGTGGGTCTCCCGGATGATGGGATACACATTAACCTGTCTCACCAGTTCACGGCCTTCCTTCGTAGTCGTCAACAGCGTCAACGTCTCAACGTGGGTCTGGATAATGGATGTGTCTGAATCGCGCTTCTTATCTGGTGGGAGGAGCTGCAAATCAGGCAGCATGTCCATTGTCTCATCCACTTCGTACTCTTCGTTGCCAGTGATGGGCAGGAGGATATAAGGAAGAATGTTGATGTCTGATTCAGACAGGAATGACGGGTGAGCGGGGATCTCAAAAGCGGCGTTCTTAATGGTGCTGGCGACGCCCTTCCTGCGGATGTCAGACTTGTGCTCTGTGAAGACCTTGAGCTTGGTCAGGGGGACGACGCCATCGTAAGGCTGCTGGGCGAGAAAGTATTGTCGGATTCCGGTGTGCTTGGCGAGATCGGCGAAGACATAGGCGAGGTAATCATAGTTGGCTTTCTTGTTGTATGCGCCGTCTTGGCCCTTGACGAAGAGATCCATGAGTTGGTTGAGGACGCTGTCATCTGAGCCGAGTTGCGAGGGGGCCTCTTGCTTTCTCTGGAGAAATGCCTTGGAGCCGTCGTATTTTGAGAGGTTGGCGAGGAGCATGGCCAACAGGTCGGCATTTGGCTCTTCAGTGTGCTGTTTTTGTGAGGGTATTTGTGTTAAGTTGGGCAGTTGATGAACAGGAGGGCAAGTGACGAGACGTACGACTATATGTGAGAAAACCATCTCTAGGAACTTTTCATCCGTTGCCACAAACTCCAACACTTCCAGGTCTCCAGTCAAGTTGATCAGGATATTCAAGGCATGCTCGGCGATTTTCTACACACGCAACAAGATTAGCATCAGGCCTGCCCCAGTAAGTTGCACGTCTTCTTTGGTGAGACAAGGGACATGTCATGAAAAAATGCCGTTCCTCAGAACTCAGCACACCTACCGCATGGTCCCGAACTAGGAACTTCAGGTGTTTCACAGGCTTAAGCTGCTCCGTCTTGAAAATAGCCGGCTCGGTGGTTGAATAAGGGACCAGGTTCTCTATTGCGAGGGCCCTGATCTGAGGGTTTGGATGGGCGATGAAGCCCACGAGCTGTATGCAGGTTAGCACACTTCTTGTCTATTTGAGTGCTTGTATATATATATATATATATATATTATAAAAGCTAATTTGACATACTTCCTCTAGCTCTGTCGGCATGATGAACTCTTTTTTTATACAAGATAATTTTTTTTAAAAAAAAAATTTCACAGTCTTATAATAAATCGTATAACTATCTTTATTATTGTCTGAAATAATTTTGGAGGGGCAACTTTGATGGAATTTTGATAAGTGGGGCGAAGGGGAAAAATGGGCTTCCAAGGATGAAGAAAGCATCCATAGGGGGCGACTAACCGCTTTGGGCAGTATTTACAAAGAGCAGGATTGTGGTTATAAGTTGCTTGGTGCTCTATATTTGTATCTAAAAACATACGTCTTGTAAAATATGTAAAAAATGTAAAAAAACGTTTGAGTGAGGCATGATTTGCTGATATGATAACAATTGAAAAATTGACAGATAACGCTCCATCTAGAAGCACTAGAACCAAGCTTCTATACGGAGTACTGTAACTGATAATATGTACAGAGTTGCCCTGCCGATTGCTGATAGATGAGTATATTCTCCAAGGATACCATGGCCTTGAGATTTCAATCCTCAGTGTATTTCTTCGTTTAAATTAATATTGTTCAAGTGCCAAGCCTAAATGGCCTCGTCAATCCTTGCCTACAGCTCCAGCCTGCATAGCATACCAGGTACCTAGGTGGTACTTTATGTACTTCAAGGCCTCAAAGGCGGTGAGTCGCAAGTAATCGCATTTTGGTGCGGCGCGCTAAGCCTCATCCGATGAGAAGGGGTGGCAGATCGATAAGAACACAAATTTTTGATTTTCTGCCCACCAAAGTTCAGCCCATTCAGCCACGACAAAGACACCAATTCACACTCGGATATCCAACTCCTGGGATCGATAAAAAGAAAAGAAAAAGGAAAGGAAAGGAGAGAAAAGAAAAAAAAAAGCCGTTCACCACAAAACACAGCTCCAAAATTCAAGATGCCCAAGGCAACGACTCCCACCGCGGCGCGCCCTGGGCGGCGCCACAACCCATTGGAAGATGACGTTTTGGCGACGGGCATCCTGCGGAACAAGCCCACCAAGAGAAAGTCCAAGGGCGTCGAGGAATCCGAGGAAGCGTTTGTGGATTCCAAGGCCTCCAAGAATATCCTTCGGATAGGCCGTGAGTTAATGGAAGAGGAAAGCGCTGGAAGGCTAGTAACGAAGCCAACGGTGGACAGCTTTGGCTATGATTCAAGGTTCGGCGAGCAAGAGGAAGAGCACAAGGCGCACGAGGACGAGGACGAGGCCTGGGGCGATGATGACGATATGGTGGAAGATGTCGAGGTCGATCCTGAAGACCTTGAGACCTACCGAAAATTCATGGGAGACGAGGAGGAGGATGATCTGCTCAAGCACGGCTGGGATCTCAAGCCTTCCGGCGAACCTCAAGGGGAGTCCATCAACTTGGCCGACCTAATCTTGGAGAAGATTGCTGCGCATGAAGCGGCTCAGACTGGCGGCGGAGCCAATGTTGGTGCCCCTGACGACGAGTACGAGCTCCCGCCCAAGGTTGTGGAAGTATACACCAAGTAAGCAATGCCACCTCTCGAAATGCGTTCGGTTTTCATGGTCGGGTGCTAACGCAAAGCAATGTCAGGATCGGCGAGATCCTCTCCCGCTACAAATCTGGTCCTCTCCCCAAGCCCTTCAAGGTCCTCCCAACCATCCCTCACTGGGAGGATATCATCGACGTCACCAAACCCGAGAACTGGACCCCCAATGCCTGCTATCAGGCTACTAGAATATTCGTCTCTGCCAAGCCGGGCGTGGTCCAGCGGTTTCTGGAGATGGTCATCTTGGAAAGGGTGCGCGAGGACATCTACGACACGAAGAAGCTCAATGTCCACCTGTTCAATTCGCTCAAGAAGGCCCTTTACAAGCCCGCCGCATTCTTCAAGGGCTTCTTGTTCCCTCTGATTGGTAGCGGCACCTGCACTCTGCGAGAGGCACACATCATTTCAGCCGTGCTAGCGCGAGTTTCCATCCCCGTCCTACACTCTGCCGCGGCCATCAAGGGCCTTTGCGACATTGCCGCTCAAGAGGCCTCTCAGGGCAGCGAAGGAGGCGGAGCGACCAACATCTTCATCAAGACCCTGTTGGAGAAGAAGTATGCCCTTCCTTACCAAGCCATTGACGCCCTCGTCTTCCACTTTCTGCGGTTCCGCGCCGAAGACCCTGCTTCCGCCAGGGCCGGCGATAGCATGACCGTCATCATGGGCGGATCGGATTTCAGGGCTAAGCTGCCCGTCATCTGGCACCAGAGCCTGCTGGCATTCGCGCAGAGATATAAGGGAGACATCACGGAGGACCAGCGCGAGGCGCTGCTGGATCTGCTGCTAACGCACGGCCACTCTGCCATCGGGCCCGAGGTCAGGCGAGAACTGCTGGCCGGGCGAGGCCGCGGCATTCCTTTGGAGCCCCAAGGCATGGCTCTGGATGGCGACGACACGATGGTAATGGACGCATGATCGCATCGCGCTCTTGAAGCGGCGGCAGCGGGTTGATGAGAATATGCATGGCGTTTTCGGCGTAATTGGACTTGGGAAGAAGCCACAAAAAACAACAACGGATATTTGAGTTATAAGGACAGACAGGTCAAGTTCCCATGAGACGTGTCTATTGCGACAAAATACCACTACTTTTTCTTTCTTTTTCTTCACACATCAAACTAAATCAACAGTCGCATGGACTTCCCGGGGATGGAATGCTGTGGAATGCTAAATCACCACCCAGTAGATGCTAACCTGGTAGTCGTATTCTTCCACCAGCTGCCATTTTTCAGTGGTAACCATGTGCAGTTTGTACCTTCCATCAGCGCTGCATGGTTGTCAAGTCGATCCAGGATCGTGTCCGCGCTCTTCTCTGAACATCGCCGTCTACCAAGCATTATCCTGTTTCCACAACATTTCTTCGTTAACCTTAATACAATAATACCTACCTATACCCTAAGAGGAGTGTTCCAATAAGCCCTCCTCTCCTTCCCTTCTTCTCTTCTTCTTTCCTGACTCGCCGTTGTGTTTCGGTTTTCGTTCATCCTGATTCGGACCGTCTCCTTGAAGTTTGCTTTCGCCGCCTCGAGAGGTCGAGTCAAAAAGAATTGGCCCCTTTTGCCTCTGCATTCTTCACAGATCCTTTCCCCGACGCTTCTCGCGATAGCCATCTATCATGCCCGACGACAAACACCCAGAGAGCTCAACAACGCGCGATGCTTCGACTTCTCAGGATACCAAGTGCGCTTTCAGCTCTCCTGGCACATTTTTTGGGGGCATCTACCACGTCTAAAACTCGAAACCTGGGCGCTAATCACACTCTGTAGCTACTTTGATCTCTCAGCCCACTCGTTGCCTAGCCCGCCGTTCCTTCTCCTCACGTGTGCGACACCGTCCAATAGCGCCCACGAGCCGCCTCGGTCTACCCCCTGGGAGCTGGCCATGCAAGATGGCGCCTTTACCAGCTCAACCTCTCCAGCGGACTCATTGCCTGATCGACAGAGAGTTGAATCTTCATCCGCTTCTACAAAATTCGGGGTCGATCCTCCACGACCACCTCATGAGGGATACGAGTAGGTCTGGTTTCCGGAGGGATATTGGGCGGAGAGACAGCTCGTGGCAAGCTCTCCTCGCAAGAGCAATACCAGTTCCAACCCGCGCTTTTAGAAGTGGCGTTCGCGCTCAACCAAGTCCGCAAGTGAGACGGATACACAGAACGATGGGCTAGATCCATCTCGCCTCACCTCCATGTCCGGGCCGAGATCAAGACATGAGCCCCCGCGACACGAGCCGCCAGCTATTCATCAAGCCTGGACTCCATACCTGTCCGAGTCTGACCATGTATTCTCGCTGCAACATCCCACTGCACCCGTCTCGCCTGCTGCTGGTGCAATGGCATCGTTAAAGTCCCAGAAGTCGAGTGAAAGCATCGTGGTCTCGCCTAGTTCGAAGAGCCACCGCTTGGTCGACGTCCCCGAAAACGATTCGCCCGAAAGCCTTGCTCAATTGTCCCTGAAAACAGCTTCACCAGCAAGCCCCCTGCTCTCGCCCAGGGTCTTGTACCTAAAGGCCAAAAAGGAAATCGAATGGAAGCTCAAGCAAAAGCAGCACCAAGACTCGTATATCCGTCACCCGACACACGCCGACAGCCAACTAGATGCTACGTCGAGAACCGATTATTCCTGCAACGATCTGGCCCCCGACGAAGACTGTCGTACGCAAGCAACAGTGGAAGGCACCAAAAAATTCCTCGCTTCCCAGAGCATCAGCAAAACAGGGACGTGGTTCAAAGACGAGCTTCACACGTCCAAGATAGGCCGCAAGCTTTTCGGGAAAGCACCGTGGCATCGGAAAGAATCCGGCGACTCGTTCACCAGCGTTTCTAGCTCCATCAGGGCGGTGCTCAAGGGCAAGACGCCACCTGCGACCCCTGCGAATTACGGCCTGAGCTTTGCGAGTGCGCAAACACACTCCCAACCAAAGATGACTATTGGCGCGGGGCTGATTCTCGAGCTACCAGGTAGTTGCAATCTATCAAATAGCCAGTTTCCCGGGGGAGTGAGTACCCTCTTCTTATTCCTCTTATTCTTCTTCTTCTTCTTCCTCGGCTCCTTCTTCTTCTTCTCTTCCTCCTCCTCCTCCTCCTCCTATTATTATCCCTCGTCCTGTGGCGCTTACCAACTCATCCCTCATAGGAGGCCGTTCGAGTGAGCACACCTCCCATGGACGAAGACACGGCAGATGGCAAACCTCGCGCTTTTTTCACGTCCTTGACGCCTCCCAGGCCGGACGGCGAGACCAGTACCAAAACGGCGTCATCGTCGACACATTCCACAAAACGCTTTAGTATCCATGGTAGTAGCATGGTATCCCAACCTCGCGAATGGTGGGAGCAGATACCCCAACGTGGATGTCGTCGCGATACTCTGGGCACTGCTGGTAGTTCTGTCAATAAATTTGACTTGGACATCCCAGAACATTTGCCCGGAAGCCCAATGTGCCCTGCTGACAAGCGCCATAAAAGCGGCGGCACGGGCGTGTGTGCCTATCACGGACGGAGGATAACCAGGTCTACAATGAGGGAGTAGTGGAACCAGGCTGCTAGTCAAGAAGAAGAAGAAGAAGAAAAATTCACGGCATTTCACTGTATCTTTCCTTGGTCAAGGCTCAGGCTGCCCCCAGCTCTCCCCCCCCCCCCCTATTAACGTCTCCTTTCCTCAAGATTTCTTTTTCAACAGGTAGTACGGGGGCAATAGTAGTTTGTGCACTGTGACCGCTACCTCGTGTAACATGACGCATACATGGATAGCACGGGCTGCAAAACGCGTAAACATATCAATTGATGATCTTACAGCCCCAAATCAAGGAAACAGCCCAGGGTCGTATCTAAACAGGGCTTATGTAAGAAGTTGCGAACGAAGGAACAGTAAAAATCATGTGATGACGACGATTGCCTAATTGGGCGAGGAACGTACCCGAACCCGGCACGACGGCGCTAAATTAACGCGTCCCGCCCAACTCGATCCGAATTAAACGCGTTGCAACGCGCTGGGAATTAATTGGCAGGTCCAGGTTAGCCAACTCTCCAACAAAAAAAGTCCAGCGAGTAAATTGTTTTTGAGCTTTTCGAGCTTGACAGCTTTCCAATAGCGAGCGGAATGCACCACTGGTCTTTCTGATGAGCGCGCTGCTGTCCAGGCTGTTCAATCACTAAGGTGGCCTTTTCTCTCTCCTTCTCTCCTTCTCTCCTTCTCTCCTTCTCTGCTTCTCTGCTTCTCTGCTTCTCTGCTTCTCTCTTTATCTCTCCCTTTTTTTTCTCTTCTTCTTTTATTCTTTGCCACGGGGCCAGATAATGGAACTCGGTGCAACTTCTGGAAGCCGGAAGCGAGCCCTAGACGAAGCTGAAATAGCTGTAGCGCCATCGGCATCCCTCAAGAAGCGCAAGGTCGATGAAGAAAACGCCGACTTGCCATCGGCGTCGGGGCCCCTGGACTCCATCGCCTTTGCCGTCTCCGGCGTGCTTGGACATGGCAGAAAGGCCGCGGAGGCTCGGAACGAGGGGGCACCGATCGTGGAGAACGGCGCCTCTCTGACAAAAGCAGCTCCACAGCCGCTGTCGGCAACGTCGCCGAACAAGGCTCGGCCAGCTATCAAGTTGGCAGCTCTGCTGGGATCGAAATGGGACACTGGAGACTCGCAGCGGCCGCCGTCACCAAAAAAGGGGAGGGGGGGGAGGCGCAAAGCGGCGGCTGTGCCAAATGAAAGCTCAGCGACAGAGTCGGCGCCGGTCTCCAGCAGAGGAAGAGGGAGAGGCAGAGCAAGGGGCGGCAGAGGCGGCCGGGGAAGGGGCGGAGGCAGAGGCAGGCCAAGGAAAGAAGAAGTAGACGAGGGGAACATCGATGCCAATACGGACGAGGCCAAGGCGGAGACCGCCGCTGTGCCTCACGAATCGCCTTCAACAGTGCGCTCATTAAAGCGTCCCGATTTCATGCCTCTTTCCAACGGCATCACTGACACCACAGCGGACGAGTTCTCGACCAATGAATACCCAACAATCAGCCCTCTGAAAACCCGAAGCGTCAATCTGACCCAGAGGTTAGCCGAGTCGACTGGTGCTGTGGCCACGCCAAAGGGCATCCTATCGCCGTCTAAGAAAAGGGGGAGGCGGCCACAGAAGAATGTGTCTTTCCATACGAGCATCGACGCCGAAGCCCCCGCCGAAGTCTTCTTCGAGGACTTGCCAAAGGAACCCAGTGCCAAAAAGAAACCGGGCCGGAAGCCCAAGCAGGCTCAGCCTGCTGTTGTTGTCGCCGCAGACGAGATTGTCTGCGGCGTATGCTCCAGGCCTGACTCGCAAGCGCCCAATGAGATTATTCTGTGCGACAACTGCGACTTTGCTGTCCATCAAATGTGCTACGGGGTGCAGGAGATTCCCGAAGGCGATTGGCTGTGCAAGTCGTGCGCACAAGAAGGCGTTTTGGGATTGACCAAGAAGCCGACTGAGGAGGCTCCCGAGATTGCTGCCGATGCGGTCGCGGCTCCTGCCATGGAGGTGCCAGACATCCCCAACCTAGATTATCACTTGCGCACACTCCAGAGAGTCCTCCTGGATCGGTGCAACGGCCGGAGGTCGATCCGTATGTTTGGCCAGCAGGATCAGTACGAGAAGGCGCATCAGCTTATCGAGCAAACTGTGGCGGCGGGCGAAGGAAACTCCATGCTCCTGATCGGCCCCAGAGGATGCGGGAAAACGACGGTATGTACCATGTATTTGCTATATATATATATATGTATGTATGTATGTATGTATTGGTTCATGACATTTACCAACGGCTGTATAGATGATCAACAACATTGTCAAAGACATGTCACGAGAACATGGGCAAGATTTCCACGTTGTCAGGCTTAATGGGTTCATCCATACAGACGATAAACTGGCCCTCAAGGAAATCTGGCGGCAGCTTGGAAAGGAGATGAAGGTTGAGGACGACTTGCTGAACAGGGTGAGCACACCTCATTGTTTTTCTCTTGCCAGAACTCTACCTTGACTAACCCTCGTGTGTGTGTGTGTGTGTGTGTGTGTGTGTTTTCGCTCCCCTTCTATTTCTTCGCAGTCCAACTATGCGGATACCATGGCTTCCTTGTTGGCACTGCTGTCTCACCCTTCCGAAATCCTCGGATTAGATGAAGGGGTCACCTCGCAGTCCGTCATCTTTATCATTGACGAGTTCGACCTGTTTGCGGCTCATGCCAGGCAGACGCTCTTGTACAATCTGTTTGACATTGCGCAGTCACGAAAGGCGCCGATTGCGGTCTTGGGCTGCACAACTCGCCTGGACGTGGTGGAGATGCTGGAGAAGAGAGTCAAGAGCCGATTCAGCCATCGATACATCTACTTATCGCTGCCCAAGAATCTAGCGGCCTTCTGGCAAGTGTGCCGACAGGGGCTCATGCTCGGGGATGTCGAGCCGGAGGAGGAAGGCCTAGACCGGAGCGTTGACGGGTTCAGCGAGTTTCAGGCGTATTGGGATCACAAGATTGAGGTTGGTAGCTTTTTGCACGCACGCACATGCGCACACACACAACACACACACAACACACACACAACACACACACAACACACACACAACACACACACAACACACACACAACACACACACAACACACACACAACACACACACAACACACGCACGCACTCTCTCTCTCTCTCTCTCTCTCTCTCTCTCTCTCTCTCTCCCCTCCCCTCTGTGATTTTCTTTCCCTTTTTTTCTTTCTTTTCTTCTTCTTTTTTTGGTGGTGTACATTCTAAACAACAGTCTGGCCTGCAGGATCTCTACAAGCAACGAGCATTCCAAGACTTGCTACAGTATCACTACTACACAACCAAGTCACCGTCGGCATTCTTTAACGAGTGGATCTTGCCGCTTTCGTGGCTCACGGCGGGCAATCTAAACCTCGACGTTCCGGCGGTCGGATCAGAGTTGACGTCGCTGGCACCGCCGGATTCCCGCCTGCACCTGCTATCGACGCTATCAGATCTCGATCTCGGGCTGCTGATTGCTGCGGCTCGGCTTGACATTGTGGCCGACACGGACACAGTCAACTTTGCCATGGCGTATGACGAGTACAGCACTCTGGCCGGGCGGCAGCGCGTGCAGTCGGCTACGGCAGGCATGCTTGCTCGAGCCGGCAACGCGAGGGTCTGGAGCCGTGGCGTCGCGGCCGTCGCATGGGAGCGACTCGTCACGCTGGGGCTGCTGGTCCCGGCCGGCGTGGGCGCCGGCAGCAGGAGTCAAGGGCACGGGGGACTAGAAGCAAAGATGTGGAGAGTCGACGTGGCTCTCGAGGAGATTCCAGTGGCGACGAAGCTGAGCACCGTTTTGGCCAAGTGGTGCAAGGAGATATGATTTCACCTTGGTTTTTGCCCGGGGGGTTTTTTTTTTTTTTTGTTGTTGTTGTTGTTGTTGTTATTTCTTATTTATTGAACGACCTGGACACACACGCCATAAAGGGAGAATTTTGATTTGTCGCTCTTGACAGAAAAGCATAAGCATGTACGGAGTACCACGACACGCATACATCATAGACGGCCGAAACGAAATAAAACGGGGTGGAGGAGGGACGGGCCGCCCTCAAGGATATTTTACTAGATGCATCAATCACGACTGCCGCCAACACACACATTGTTTGATGAACCTCGCCTATTATGTTAACGGTAGAGCATGGCATCTCTCGGCCGAGTGATGGAATTTTCAAAACCAGGCACCACGGCCTGCTGCCACATGCCGCACCGTTGAAAACAAAAGGCTTGCTGCCCGCGTAACTCATCGTTTTTTTTTTCTTTTTTTTTCTTTTTTGTCGTGGTTCAAGACACCCAACGCTTTGAATGAATTATACCGCGAATTATACCGCGAATTATACCGCGAATTATACCGCAATGCCGAAAGCTACCCACCATGAGTTCTCTTTTTGGAACCCCCCCCCCGCCCCTGGGTTTCTTTGGACGATTTGCCCGCCGTTTTTGTTCATTGGGGACTCGATGCTCCGTGTTGGGCTCCTCCACCGGACAAACTGATGTATCCATGGCCCGGCCAAAAGGGAGTCATTTCAGCCGCCAGGCACACACACACACACACACACACCACCTTTGTTGGAAAGGAATGAGATGCAAGGTTGTATTAAGCCCGCGGTTCATGAAGCAAAAGAAAAAGAAACAAAATTTAAAAAAAAAAAAGTTAAAGAAAAATTAAAGAAAAAAGAGGGGGGGGTCTTCTCAGAGCAGAGCGGAAATGAAAATTGCATGTCACGACGACGAAAAGAGAAGCAAAAAGGGCTTTCGGCCTTGCGCGTTCCATAAAGGGTTAGTAGGCGGCTTAGTTGATGCGCCGTCGGGGTAAAATTTGTTTATTTATTTATCTATTTATTTATTTATCTATTTATTTATTTTTTATTTGTTTTGTTTTTTTGTTTTCTTTTTGCGGGCTGAAATAATCATGACATGACATGGGTAGAGCGGCAGGGCATGGGAAAAACCTCTCGTGGTTGAATCAATTCGATTCATTTCTGTTCATTTATTTTTTTTTTTTTTTTTTTTAGACAGGATAAGAAAAGCGCCAACAGCAAACGCTGGGGACGTCGAGAACCATCTTGACCCCTGTGGGCCATTGATTTTGCTGCGAGATCGCGCTGTGACGCATGGAGAGCCAAGCCTCGATGTTGCAAATATATATACATATATATTAAAAAAAATTAAAAAAATATAATAAATAAAATAATAAAAACTTCATGGTAGAAGAAAGAATGAAGAAAGCCACACTGAAAACGAACCGTCAGATTTCTGAGAATAAAACTTTTGCTCCATTCTCTCCGCACTTGCGCGCTGACTAATAAGGTAAAAGGCGGGCCAGGCGTCGCTTTATTTATTATTTTTATATCAATATATACGCGACTATTTACATATAGCCTTTGTCTGAAAGAGGGAGACGAAAGCAAGTTCGAGATGGGAGGGATCAAGGCCACGATGCATGCAAAAACATTGGCAAAAACCGGCAAGCAAAACGCCCGTGATTGGGAGAAACAAGAGATAAAAATTGGCATCCATTGCCATGTATTTTTACAAGAAAATATATATGCTCCCAAGCAAATCGAAACAAGTTCAAGTCAAGTCTACAACACCTTGTAGAGCGAACCAACGTCGCAAGGCGCAAGTTCAAATTTTGTAACTCGAGTCACGTGAAATCGCACACCAACACACCATCATAATGTCAGAAACAATGGCAAAAAAAAAGAAGAAGAAGAAAAAAATCCAACCCTCTCCGCCAATCAACTGCCTCTCTCTCTCAACCGCCCCCCAAGCCACAGAGCGTCTCATCCTTGGAACGCCGCCTCGATTCGATTCGATTGCGATTGCGATTGCGATGCGACGTGACCTCCACCACTAGCCGAGGCCGACAGGAAACTAAATCCCCCCATTTGAGCCACTTGGTGCCTCTGTCCGCTGACGCCTGTCAGCAAGCCACCAGAGCCAGAGCCCCCCCCCCCCCCCCCCCCCAAAAAAAAAGGGTTCATCGCCAAGTGCTGCTGCTTCTTCTTCTTCTTCTTCTTCTGCTTCTGCTTTGTTATTTACTTCTTCTTTTTTTCCGCTTGCAGCGTCAGAGGTGTGGCGTCGTCGCTTCGCTTCAGCTCTGAAACCATTCCCCCACCTTCCACCACCACCAAAACGCTCTCCGCGCGCTTTTGCCCTTTTGGGCTCGTGATATCAGTCAGAACCACAAGACCACAGTGTCGGCCGCACCGTTTTATAAAAGGACGCCGCAAACAAACCCACCTCGAGCCGCCTATCTCTACTCTCTCTCTCTCTCTCTCTCTCTTTTTTTTCCCCCCAAGACAACAGACCAAAAGACAAAAAGAAGAAGCGCCATACAAAGCGGCATACAGGCAACACAAGCGCGCAAGGCAAAACAAAAACATGTCGAAGCGGACAGTCTTCACCTCCATCACTCCCCTCCCCCCGGGCATCTCCCGCCAAACCGCCATCGACTTCCTCCACAACCACCGCGATATGATCGACCTCAATCCCTTGGTCACCGACCGCCATATCATCCCTCCTCCTCCCCACGCCCTGCCCGAAGAGCACGCCTGTACCTGGTATTCCATCACCGACAAAATCTCCTACCTTCCCGGCGGCCTCGTCACCGGTGCTGTTTCATACACTGCTGCTTTCCACGACTTGCCCATGGGCCTGCAGACTCACTGCCATGCGCCCATGGGCGTTGACCTGCGCGAGAAGTGGTCCGTCGCAGGATCCGAGCCGGGGGAGAAGCCCGAGCCAATGGAGCTGGGCTTGGGAGCACCTCGGACGGGGCTATATATCCGGGAAGATGTCATCATAACGTGCAACGTGGTCATGGCGGGCTTCATCAAGAAGACGATCAAGAAGGCCCACGGCACCTTAATCGAGGCCTTGTCCGTCAAGGCTGCCGCCTTGAGTGCCCAACGCGCCGAGACGCATGCTCAGCAGCAAGCCCTGGCGCCCTTGAGGATGGAAAACAAGCTATTGACGAAACCACTCCCGGCGCGCCCAACGTCGTGGCAAACCCCGACGCCGCCGCTCGCATCCTTGGCTGCAGACGCGTATCCATATCGGGATCAGGCACTGGATGCCACGACGAGTGTGGACTACGGATATGCGCCTGAACGGATGGCCCCCCGGACAATGGCGACGTCTCCGCATGCGTATGTCCAGGAGCTGAAGTAACGATACCTTTTTTTTAACCCCGACTAGCGAACGGAATCGGCTCTGCGCTCTCGCGTCTTTGAATTTGGTTGTAATATTTTGGGCATATTTCCTGGGAGTCTCTCGTCTCATGTGCTGGATAACATGACGGACCCGAAAGCAATAGAAAGCGATGCGGACCACCCCTACATTGAATCTTGGACTACATGCGTGGCGTTGGCTGGAAAAGAGATTGTTTTCATGATTTGGAGAAGCAAAAATCAATAGCAGTTGCACTAAATCTCGTCCCATATAAGAGGAGGAAAAGAGAAAAGGGACGTCACACGCCGGGATGCTAATGCGTGTCGAGCATTTGTTGTACACGAGTTCGAAGCGAATAAAGAATGCGAAGAACAAGAAATGGCAAAGAACAAAGAAGAAGAAGAAACAGAAAAAAAAAGTCTTCACTCGGCAAAAGCAACTCCCACTAGATGCCCTTCCATGCTAAATTAAAAGCGGCCTAATATCGTCCTGATAAAAAAAGGCTCAAGATGTAAAAAAAAAAAATTTCTAACCTCAGAAAGAAGGAAAACCTAAAAACCGTCTCAAAGCAAGGGCCCAGTTGAAATCCTTTCCTCGTCTCCTATTAATCCCATCACGCCATTTGTCGTCGTTGACATCCATCCATTCGCGTGTCCCAATTTTTTTTTCTCTTTTTTTTTTCGCATTACCCTTGATGCTCATCTCCTCACAAGGCCATGACGCCGACGAGCAGGGCGCCGAAGACGGCGGCCCCGATGTGGACGAAGCTGTTGGCCGCACCGCTGACGACAACGGGAGGTCTGCGGTCCTTTGGGGGGAATTCGCCATCGCCGTGGGGAGGCGGTGA
Organism: Trichoderma cornu-damae; assembly: GCA_020631695.1. Lineage (NCBI taxonomy): Eukaryota > Fungi > Ascomycota > Sordariomycetes > Hypocreales > Hypocreaceae > Trichoderma > Trichoderma cornu-damae. The sequence goes on from CM036087.1 coordinate 2,399,673, forward strand.
TTCGGGGGACTTGCCGTCGCCATGATGAGGCGGTGATTCGGGGGACTTGCCGTCGCCGTGAGGAGGTGGTGATTCGGGGGACTTGCCGTCGCCGTGAGGAGGTGGTGATTCGGGGGACTTGCCGTCGCCGTGAGGCGGGTGAGGCGGCCTGGCGCGATCGGTCTCGCAGGGCTGTGGAGTCGTCAAGATGTGAGGGTCAGCATCGCCATGCAAGAGGTCGCAAGGGCACGGGTGTGATGGCGGAAGAGGGAGGGGGGGAAACATACCTCGACAATGGTGCAGGGACAGTCGGTTACGGTCAGCGTCGTGGCGCTGGTGACGGTGTATAGGCGGTTGTTGACGGTGACGACGGTGGGCTCTGGGCACCAGGTGGTGAACTTGGAGACGACCTTTGTGGTGGTTACCACGGCCTGGTTGTGGCGGTTGAAGTCATCATGCCCGTCGTGCTTCTCTTTGCCGTCCTGGCCATCATGCTTCTCCTGGCCATCATGCTTCTCCTGCCCATCATGCTTCTCTTTACCATCTTGGCCATCACGCCACTTACCGTCTTGGCCATCATGCTTGTCCTTGCCATCGTGGCCATCATGCTTCTCCTGCCCATCATGCTTCTCCTGCCCATCATGCTTCTCTTTGCCATCTTGGCCATCATGCCTGTCTTTGCCATCTTTGCCGTCTTTGCCGTCTTTGCCATCATGCTTTTCCTTACCATCCTTCCCATCACGCCATTCTTTGCCGTCTTGGCCATCATGCCTTTCCTTGTCGTCTTGGCCGTCATGCCTGTCTTTGCCGTCGTGGCCGTCATGCTTGTCTTGGCCGTCAAAACCCTTGCGGCCGTCTTGGCCGCTCTGGGCATCGTGATCTTTGTGGTCGTGCTCACGATCATGGTCTTTATCATGGTCACGATCGTGGTCTTTATCGTGGTCACGATCATGGTCACGATCATGGTCTTTGTCGTGGTCACGATCATGGTCTTTGTCGTGGTCACGATCATGGTCTTTATCGTGGTCACGATCATGGTCACGATCATGGTCTTTATCATGGTCACGATCATGGTCTTTATCATGGTCACGATCATGGTCTTTGTCGTGCTCACGATCATGGTCTTTGTCGTGCTCACGATCGTGGTCTTTATCATGGTCACGATCATGGTCTTTGTCGTGCTCACGATCGTGGTCTTTATCATGGTCACGATCATGGTCTTTGTCGTGCTCACGATCGTGGTCTTTGTCGTGGTATTTGTCGTGGTCTTTGTCGTGGTCTTTGTCGTGGTCTTTGTCGTGCTCACGATCGTGGTCTTTGTCGTGCTCACGATCGTGGTCTTTGTCGTGCTCACGATCGTGGTCTCGACCATCCTGGTTGTGCTCCCACCCTTCCTTTGGCGGAGGGTACGGCTCCTTCTCGTCCTTCCTCTGCGGATCCACATCAAACGGAGGCGGCCCGGGCGGAGGGAAAGACGGCGGGTACGGCGCCGGGACAGGGGCGTCCCGAGATGGCAGGTAGATGTTGCCGGCAGCGGCAATTCCCACGAGGGACACGAGGACAGCCTGGACGCTACGCATCTTGAAGACGAGAAACTTTTTCGTTGGGCTTGTTTTTTTTTTTCCCCTTTTTTTTTTGTATCGATCTGAAGAACGAGTGACACTACTCAAGTAGTATAAAGAAAAGAAGAAAAAAAAAAGGGGGGGGGGAGGAGAGGGGAGAAACGAATGTTGGAGAGATACAACTCCCAAAGAGAGAGAGAAAAGGGGGGGAAAAGAAGAAGAAAGGAGAAGAAGCAAGCGAATGTGAAGCTAAAGTGCTGGCGGTGTCGATGATGAGAAAGTTTTCCAACCCAGAGGCCATCCAGGGGTTTATATACAATTTCATCACACACGGGGGGGCAAAGGCGATCCGAGAAAGGCACGCAAACATCCAGATCACCCAACAACAACAACAACAACAACAACAACAACAACAACAACAACAACGCCAAAAACGGCTCATACTTGACTCCGGCCCGCATCTCCCATCAGAAACAAAACAAACCAAATCAAAATAAAAATAAATCAAAACCAAACCAAACCCAAGCAGCGTATCCAGCCTTGGAAGAACAGCGGTCGCGTAAACAAACCGGGCGCGCGTGCAAGAGCCGCCCACGGCGAGACAATGGCCGCGAGAGACAACGGAGAAATCCAAAGGCAGCCAATGGTGGGAAAACGGGGGGGCATGACGGAAGAAGAAAGGAAAACAACATAAGCCCATGCCAGACTCCCCGGGGGAGGAGAGGAGGAGAAAAGGAAGTCGAGAGGAGAGAGGAAAGAGAAAAAGGAGCCCTTCGAATTTGAGGAGCCCTTCCATTTCTGAGCCTCAGACTTTTTTTCTTTTTTTTTCAAGTCGTCTTCGTCTACCGGCCACCTCGAGAATGCTCAACGTCACAGTCACCCCGTTTTCTGCATTCCGCTGCCGCCGGACGCAAATTGCCCGTTCATGCCAATGCCCAATTCTTCTTTCTCTTGCGGCCGCAACCCGCGTCCCAACCTCTCATTTCCTTCATTCCTCATCGCATGCGGAAGAGAAGGGGAAAAGCATTCGCGATGATGCCATACTCAAGACGTGACAGCAGAATTTTCAATTCTGTTTGATTGTGTTTTATTTGGAATTCTTTCATTTCTGAGACTCATTGGCTGGACTCGGGTGTATTGCCTTTGATTCTCATTTATCGCAGTCATTGGGACCGCTAGCATACATACATACATAGTACTCAAACACGCGTGTGTCGGCCGGCAGGCTCTTCAATCCATCCATCGTCGATGCCATTGCCCGTTGCGGTGTCTCAAAAGCTCCCACCACAGGCCCGTAGGCACACGACTCTCCCTGCCCCTGTAATATGTGGCACGTATCGACGCGCAGACCAGCAGACTGCCCTCCTTCACCATGGCCGTAACCATCCTCCAAGAGATTCCGCCAATTCCCCTTTTTCCCCTCCCTTCCCCTCCCCCTTCTTCCCCGAATTTTGGGAAATGCAAAGTCAACTGCAAGATAAAAAAAAAAAAAAAAAAAAAAAAGAGTACATAAAACAAGCCGCCATGTGGTGCCGTGTTCGTTGCCATGTGACCTCTCTTCTATATCAGGTTTCCTTGAACGCCCCCTTCCACTTTTGGTTCTTTCTTTTTTTTGGTCCAAATCAAAACAAAGTAAAAAAAACAAACTCAACTGGTCGCAGTAACCATTAGATCCACCCGGGGGAGGGGCAAAAATCAAAGTCGAGAAAAATGCATAAATTCCAGCATGCCGCAAGTACAAATGTGCACGAACGCAGGAGGAACCAGGGGTTGGGGACAAGAGCTTACATAAGGGGGGAAATGAAAAAAGAAAACCACAAAGTGAAAAGAAAAAAAAAAAGTGGCAAATGACACTGTGAACACCGGTTCGATGCAGATATGAGAGCAGAAATCTAGTAGGTATCAAGTCGTGCCACCCTTTCACAAAGCAAAATATAGGCAACCCTTAAAACAGATGGGGAATGGGGGGGAAGGGGGGCAGGGGTAACAAAAGAGAAAAAAAAATATGTGGGAAATAAAAAAAAAGTTGCTGTCATGTGCCGGTAAATCGTCGCATTCGTGAGAAGCCGCGTGAATATACACGCCTGTCACCCGTCGTCCAACATCGTTTAGCAATGTCACCTTGGCGATGACCATTACTTTCGGTTGGAACGACTCAGGCTTCGCTCGACGCCTCGCGAAGAGCTGTCGAGGTTGAAGTTCACCAGCTGCTGCTCGTACTTGGCGTTGCGCAAAAACTTGGGCACAGAGTCCTGCAATCCACTGTCAGCAAGAACGGAAAGGCTTCGAGAGTTGTGTGTGGGAGGGGGGTGGTAAAAAAAAAAAAACTTACACTAGCCATCAGTTTGAAGACGGCGTTTTGCGCGTTTTCAAACAGCGAAGTGACTTCTTGCAACGTCTCAACCATGCCGTTCTCTTGACCAACGGCCTTGGTCATTCTCGTCGCCAAGTTGTTCCGCAGCTGGTGGTCAATGTTGAGTTCGCAGGGGGATCCCGGGGCCAAAAAGGCGTTGTAGATGCCATAGGCTTGAGCCATGGTCTCCTTGATGATATCCATGGACTGGGATGAGGGCGCGGCCTCGACTTGTCGGATGGCTGCCTTACAGCTGTGGACGAAGTCGTTGACGTCCTTGTAGAAGGAGAGGTTCTCTTCGCAGTGCGTCTCCCTCAAGTTCTCGCGGAAGAGGAGGCGGAGGGCGGGGTCGTTGAGGATCTTCTCGAGGCGCTGGGTGTTGGAGTCGCGAACGACGCCGTTGCGCTGGGAGCCAGTCCCGGCCTCGCTCTCCGACGGGCGACCCCGGGAGCTAGTGCCGTTGATCACGTCCCTCCCTCGCTGCGAGATTTGGTAGACAGAATACCTCGTCGGCTGGAACAGGTGGCAGCCAGGGTTCTGGAGCATATAAGACCTGTCCTGCACGACGGTATCGATCAACTCAAACTCGACGAAGAGGGACGCAATCTCGATGGCTTCCCGCTTATCCACAATGGTGCAGCAGTCCACCAGCCAATCCGATGTGGCCTTTCCGGTGAAAGTATCCTTGTACATCTTGCCGTTTACCCGGCGCTCGAGAGCCATCTTGACGCCGGTGAGGCCGTCCTCGTAATCGAGCAGCGAGTCCGAGTCGGCAGCAAGCGCATTGGGCTTGACGTTTCGGGTGTCGGTGCCGACGAACCGGCGGAAGATGACCTCGACGGTGCCTCGGTCGCTGAGGATCTTGTCGCTGTGCTGCTCCCTCTCCAGGATGACCAGGGAGCAGCAGTGGAGGCTGACGAGCTCGGCCACTTGCTTCTGCTGGATGCCGTTCCTACCACAAAAGCGATCCAGGATTGCAACGCCCTTGGCCGTCAGCTGCCAGACAGAGCCCTTCATGCTATAAAGGGGCTGCAGCTTTCCATCGGCAGACTCAATGAAGCGGGCCTCGACAAATCTCTGGCAGATGGATCGCGCCATGTCCTTGGCCATGGAAAAGGTGGTCGTCGTGGTCGTCGTGACGATTCTTGAAGGATCCTTGGGGTCGGGCATCCGGTTGGACTGGGAAAATTTGAGGGATCCCAGGTTGTTGATGGCATCTTCAGAGAGAAAAGTGTAGTCCACTTTTGTCAAACGCACTCTGTGGGATCCAAGTGGCAAAAGGCTGACAATCAGCGTGGAGAAGAGGTCCTTGAAATCCTATATTTCCCATGTCAGATGACAGTTGGCATACACGATCCCAGCTTGAGGGGCGAAATGAGAGAAAAGAAAAAAAAAAGGAGTTCAATGGGGGAGGGGGAGGGGGAGGGGGCGGGGGACGGGGGACGGATGAGTCAAAGGAGGATGAGATGAGGCGATGAAGAGATGCAGAGACAGGGCGACATACTCTGGTAAAAGGCCGGTCATCGTCGGTCATGCGCAGCAAGCGCGATGATGTTTGGTGCATCTTGCTCGGAGATGGCGAGTCAGAGCTCAACCCACTCGAGGGCTGGGTGGGAGAGTGCTGGGCGGACGAAAAGGACGTCGTAGCCGAGTGCTTGCCGTCACCCTGGTTGGAGGGCAACGACTGGCTTGATGGGTAGTCAAAGGCAGATGGCCGGTCAGGGCTTGCGGGCTCGTCCCTCAACTGCTGCGAGCCGGCGGCAAGCGAGAGGCGGGCAAGCGTCGAGTTGGAATGGCGGTTGCGGATGACGGGCTCCGAAATGCTGGCGATGGCGCTGTGAGTTCTATCCAGGGCGGCCGCCGCGCGCGAGAGAATGCTGCTGGTGGTCCGCTGGTGGCGTGGCACCGAGCCTATCGAGACGGAGCTGGCGTGACGGCGCGAATGCGAGGCTGGCGCCGGGGACCTGGTGCCGTCGGGACGACGCTCTGCCGTGGCTGGAGTTCGTGAGGCGCTCGTGAGGGACCTGGTTCGGTCGGATTGCTGTCTCGACGAAAGAGGCAGAGGCTCGACGACTGTGCTGAGAGGTTGCGACAAGACGGCCATCTGGCGAGAACAAAGAGAAGAGAGTTAGAGGGCTTAAGTGAGCTGGGGAGGTTGAAATAAAATATGGTGAGCCTAAGAATAAGGGTGGGACATTTGAGAGGAGGAGACGGGCTCCTCTTTGGAGGGGGGGGGGGGGGGTGTAACTGAAAATCAAGCCGGGAGGAGGGTGTGGGGGGGCGCTGTGCTTCTAGTGGCGGGGGCAGCGAGCAAGGGTGGAGGGGGTGGCTTCAGCGCATGGGGGACCCCTCAAGGACGGGGGGAGCCCTGGGGCCTCTTGCAGCAGCAGCCAGCAGCAGCAGCAGCGCGCCCTGGCGCGCGTGCCTCCTCTGTGGCGGGTACAAGCAACTTTGCCTGCAGACCCTGGGTTCCACCGCCTGCCGCATTAGTAGGTGCTTGTCTCGCTGGCTCTCCTGTGCAGCCGGCCGGCCTCAGGAGAGAGAGAGAGAGAGAGAGAGAGAGAAAAAAGAAAGAGACAAGCAAAAATGGGCTGATGGGGGAGGTTGAGGGAGGACGAAGGTGCCGGGTTCAGCAAAAGCAAGGGCAGGGAGAAAGGCCGAGCATTTTTGAGTCTCGAGATGAGAAAGTGGCTCAAGGCATCTTTGCTTTGTTGTCGCTTTGGTCACTCTTGGGGTCCGTCTGTCCGTCACCCTCCGTCTCCCTCCGTCTCCCTCTGTCCCTCTGTCCCTCTGTCCCTCTTCTCTCTCCCTCTCCCTCTCTCTCTCTCTTTTTTTTTTTTTTTTGTAAAAGAATAAATTAAATTTGGCCCTTTCTTTTTCTTTTTTTCTTTTTTTCTTCAGGGAGCACAATGGGGAACAGTGGGACAACACAGGCGAGATGAGAAAGGGCAACAGAAGAGAGCGCAAAAATCGAAATCAAAAAAAAAAAAAAAAAAAAAAAAAAAAACCTGATGAACTGACTGGTAGATTCTGGCGTGGGCGCCCTGTTGCTGCCGCCCTGCAGAGATCCGGGCACAAAACAAAAACGCTCAAACGCAGCGGCGGTACGGAACCTCGCTCTCTCTGCGCTGCGCGCCACTGGGCGCACGCCGGGGCAAACGGTCAACAAGCCCGTGTACGGCGCGGTTTTGCAACGAAGCGAGTTCGGGAATACGCTGGCACACCGATGGTCGCGAGCTCGTTGGAATTTTGGCGGGATGTGGGATGATGGAAACTTGGTTGGAGCTCTCCAGGCTCGACTGCGAGCTCTGTGGGTACCTGACGATGCACTAATCCGGAAACTTTTTTTTGCCAGACAGGAGAGATGAAGAAAAAAAAAAACCGACCGTTTTCGTGCGGCCGGGGCGGCGCCATGGCAGGAGCTCCTGCAGGGAAGGGGGGGAGGCCCACAGAAGACCCCGTTTGCTGCATAACGGGCAACCTTGGAACTCGCCCCCTTGCTGGCGACTTTTTTTTTTTTTTTTTTTTTTTTGGTTCTTCAGGCATTCCCTGCAAGCCCAGCATGCCGGAGCCACGTTTTTGTGGACAGGCCGCGGCACGGCGGTGGGATTGGCGCTGCGGTGCTCGTTGGCGAGCGCCCTGTGCGCGTTGAGCGCTCACTTGTTGACTCGCACACGCACATACATGCAAGCAGAGGCACGTACATGCAAGCAGCGACGCAAAAAATAAATAAATAAATAAATAAAAATAAAAAAACAAAATCATCATCAGAAGCAAAAGGCCCCATCCATCATCATCAGAGGGATCGGCTCTCCGCAGCTGATGCGCCGCAACCCTTAAGGCGGCACTATAGATAAGGTACTAGGTAAGGCACTGATAGTAGCCTTGGTAGGTGCTGCCCTAAGGTACTCACTACCTTGGGTGCTATACCTCTAGCACCTTACTAGGCGTGGCTACCTTAGTACCAAGTACTAAGGCTACAGATAGTACCTCTACGTAGCCACCAAGTACGGTAAGGCACCTGCTAACCTACCGCTAGGGTAACTCTCGCTCTGCCAACTGGTGCTCGCTTTGGCAGGCCTGTACTGGTGGCTTTTTTTCGCCCAATACTGGTGCTTGGTGCTGATACTCGTCCTCCCGGACATGCGAGCGCGCGCACTCGCAGCGCCTCGTTTCGTCAAAAAAAAAAAAGAAAAAAAAATCTCTACTCCGTACTGTCCCTCCCCCTCCCCCCTGGTCTTCCGCTCTCGAAGCGCGGGCCGCCGTGCAGTTGCTTCTCTTCTCTAGGGCCATGTGCCAGCCCCGGGTGGATGCTCAGCAACTCCGTGGTATGGGGACCTAGTTTTGAGCGATTGCCCGGTGGCTTTGTGGGGCAGCTGACAACCTGGTGCTTGTGCGGTAGCGGTAAGAGCAGCGCTGCCGGCATGGAGCCCGCTCCGTGGTACGAGTGCAGACGTTATGGCACTGTTCCATGCCAGAGGTGGACAGAACATGTTCCGGAACGCAAAGCTCGTCGCACTTGCATCATGCCCCCGCGAAGAGAAGGGAGAGAGCGAGCAAGGGAGAGAGCGAGCAAGGGAGAGGGGGAGAGACGAGCAGGGAGGGGGAGCGAAGAGCAAACGCCCTCGTGTCTACGGAGTAGTTTCACCCAGATCGGCGCGTGGCTCCTTGGGATGAATGCCCCGTTCAGGCTGTGTCGGACTCGAAATCACACCAGGCCTTGCCGGCAAACGTAGAGAGAGGGTCTTCCCTCGTGGGCTCTCTCGGCTTGAACGAAGAGGAGTCGGCGGCTCAGTCGTTCATCGAAAAGAGCCGTCATGGCCATGGCCCAGGGGATTTTTCCTTTTATTTTATTTTATTTGATTTGATTTTTCTTGTCTGGGAAGGGCATGAACGACTCCGTATTCAGCCATCGGATCATGGTGTGCTTCTAGTAAATTGGAATTTCATGCGCATCCTCCAGGGTAGTAATAAGGCTTTCCTAATGTGACTGGATGTGTGTGTTTCGACCCATCATGGCGAACGACTTGACCGCCATGGGAGAAGAAGGGCAAAAAAAAAAAAGGGAAGCCAGCTTAGTGATTGGATAGTTCGCACAAGGATCCATCACACAAGCCTGTTTTGAGAAATGATTCCAAAGAAAAAAATGGGCAAGCTGTTTCGAGTAGGGTGCGCCTGAACGGTGGTAGGAAACAAAGAGAGGCAAAAAAAAAAAAAGAATAACAGAACGAGAGAAAGTTGTTTTTGGTATACTTTGCCACGTACCTCTAAAGCTGTCAAGTTAAGCTGATGGGGCCGGGGTTCGTCCCTACGGCTGCTCTTACTCTTGAACCGAAGAAGCGGCACAACTCGGTGACGCCGTGATGAAGCAAAAAAAAAAAAAAAAGACCAGCTTTGCTATGGCCGCCGTTGTTCCTGATAATCATATACTCCAACGAATTGCCTTCTTCTTCTTTCCTCTCCTTGTCCGGGCTCAAATGCCAAGTAAATTGGGAGGGGGGACAGTGTGACAACGCAGGCAACCGGGGGGAAGGGAAGGGAAGTGAAGGGAAGGGAAGGGGGGGGGGGGTTCAATTGTATCAAAATTGCCAAGCTCCGTTGCGTGGAAACTTTTCTCCGACGAACGTGGCAGAGAGTTTATTGTCTGGGTCTTTTGGCCTCTTTATCAGCAGCGGGAAATCTGGTTCGTTTGGCGCCGTTAGCACAAGAGGACCCCCATCAGGCTAGTCTCGCGTGGAGTTTCTTCAAGAGAGGAAGAAGAAGAAGAAGAAGAAGAAGAAGAAGAAGAAAAAATGGGTCTGGGTTTCAACATAGTCATGTGGTCGCGAGGAACTAATCCTCCCTCAGATGGACCCCATTGGTTCTTTTTTCTTTCTTTCTTTTCTTTCTTTCTAACTTCTTCCGATGGAGAGGCCCCGCTCTTCTCTTCAACTGGCAGGCCAATGGCGGGGGGGGGGGGCGTGCGCTACTGCCCTGAGCTTCTAGAAGTCCACGAGGAAATCCGTTCCGGACGCAACTTTGCGCTGTTCAGGGGGGGGGGGGGGGGGATAATCGCCGAACATGGCGATGGGCCGGGATGCGATACGATGAAAGCGACAAGAGAAGGAATCGCATTATTCAACCTTTATTGCCATGCACACACCCTCTCGCGTGCTTGGCCCTTTGGATCAATCTGGGGCACGCAGCAAAAAAAAAAAAAAAAAAAAACCCTCTGCACGTATAAAGCCGCTCCCTTTCTTTTGCTGCAAAGTACGGAGTACCCTAGGGTATGGATGGGGCGGTCGTACATAAGCGGCGCCGGATATTCGCACGTACCTTGGCTGACTTGACACTAACTAACAGCCCATTCTCTCCTCGTCCGGTAATTCATCCCGTGGCGGCAATTTCTCGAGAGAAGTAAGCCGACCAGAGGGGAAATGTGAAGAAGAAAAAGAAGAGAAAAGAAGGAAAAAAAATTAAAATTTAAAAAATTGGCTCGTATATTCCTTGCGACGACGAGCGGATGGAGGAGAAATCAAACAAAGCACGGACGGGAATGTTTGGGCGGCGACGGCGATGACCGAAGGGCGGCGTCAAGCTTAAATTCCTTGGAAGAAAAATCTTGGGAACCCTAACATCGCACAGCTGCTTATTTATAAGGGGGGGGGGGGGGGGTAATCAAACAACACAGCCCGGCATCCGAGAAAAGTATGATTTGATGATGAGTTGAACGAAATCGGGAAGCCAAAGAAGAAGAAAAAAAAAATCAGGGGAGCGTCGTCATTATCGTGCTTCTTTGACACAGAGACAAAGCTTCAACGATTCTCTCTATTTTTTTCCTTTTTAATTTGGGGTTTTTGAGAAGGATTCTTGGAAGGGGGGGGGCCCCGGGACGACTTATAACGCCCATGCACTCGAGCAAGCGTTTGCTGCTCTTCAACGCAACCTTGGTGTGCTATGTATTGATGGGTGATGATGGGGGGCCATGCGGTCGCTGCCTTGTTGCAGGGAGGGGTTTACATAACATGGAGCTTCGAGTTGATCGCTGAGTCCTCGTTCGCCCGCTCGCACGTTGATAAGGGGGGGGGGTTGCGTGCTTGGTAGTGAGTGGTACAGTACTAAGGTACTCCGTATATAGTTAGTAGGTTATTATAGTAGTACGTAAGGTATCTTCAGCGTGCGCTTACGGGGTTGGAAGACAGAGCGGAATGGAAAAGAGCGCGGCTGACACCACGTTGCGGCAAAACCGGCTCGGACGAGGCCAACCAGAGAGAGCTAGAAGCTGGACGATCTGCCAAGAAACCCCAGAGTTGGTGAGATCTATAGCTTCATCTCGACTCCCCCCCCCCCGGGTGTGCATAAAGGCAACGGGCGTACTGCTCCGTACTCTGTAGGTACTCTCTTATACGTCTTCGTACCTTTTAGGTGGTAGCTACTGGTACCTAAGGTTAGTAGTAATGTATGTACACTCCGTATATCTGCTTGCGATTGTGCATTTGGATGCCGCGTCTCTCGTCTTTGTTGTAGAACCCAAAAAAAAAAAAAGGACACGTAGCCCGTTTTTTTTTTTTTTTTTTTTTTTTTTTTTTTTTTGCCATCTTGATTTGAAAGTTCCAAGCCACGGCGCGTTTGCAGCCTGCGCCCTATTGTATTGTCCCCTATTGACGGGCGGGCGTCTTACGCGTAAAGAAGAAAACCACACATTAAAAAAAAAAAAAGACCAAAAAAAACGCCGGTTCCCTGCGGCTCCGCAGCTCGTATTTGCGTTCTCCAAAAAAAAAAAATGCGACGCTGGGAACAGGCTCCGTTCCGATAAGGCATAGCTTTGGCGGTGCCAAGAAATGACCGTGGCAGCCTTACAACTCGCAGAGTCGGGCTTTGGATTCGTCCCGAGATTCTTTCCGAAGAGAGCATATATGCATACTCGTATGGAATATGCAGGTATGCATTTTTCGGGGCGCCGGCGACAAATGTTCTGAAGTTTGGCGTATGTACATAATGGTTAGCGGTAGTTACTACTGGCTTAGTAGGTACTATGGTAGTAGTATTGTGTAATACAGAAAAAAAAAAAGAAAAAAAAAAGAAAAAAAAGAAGAAAAAAAAAAGGTTGCTGTTGCTGCCTCCCCCTTCCCACTTCCCCCTTCTCAACTTTTCTCTCTCTTCTCCCCGCGGGATATCAGTTGCAAATCGTTCGTCAGGCCGGTTATAGTTGGGGTGCCGGAGGCAAGCAATCGGACGCAACGGATCAATCTGGCAATTCGCTCCTTGCCAACGGCCCGGGTTCTGGAGTTGCTGGTATCAAAACCAAGGCGCTGGATAATTTGGGCATGCCACTAACAAAATGAATGTCACGGTGATGGGTTACACCTTGGGCCGCGCAGATGGCGTACCCTCCCTCCGACAGCCGCGTCAATAGGAAACAAGGCTCCCCAAGAAACCCATGGCAGTGATGCAAGAAGAATCAACACACACTCGTGGCCTGGTTAGTGGAACCGTGCTGCCACCGCGCAAAAGCACCCGGAAGCGGGCGTTCCCATCTGCCGCACCCCTTGACGATTGCCACCGTTGCGCTCTTTCTTGATTTCCATGGACGCCAGTTGAGTCAGACGGGGTCTTTGGATAAATTGGGACGGGATCTCCATCCTGCGTTGCGGCTTGCAGTCGGCAAGGGTCCGAACGGGCCAAGGCAATCCGTCATGACGGAGAAAGCCACGCGAGAGCTTATCGTCGGTTCATTACGTTTCAGGCTGGCCATGTATTATGTAAATTGTAAGCCGCCCAGTATGTATCCAGGTGAGGCTGCCGCTGCCGAACTTTTGTTTGATGGGTTGAATGAAGGATTGCAGATTGCGGGGTGCCGAAAGTTGTGAGGCACACACACGGCCTGGCCTTGGAGGGATGGGCCACCATCGATCCAATGAGGCGAGGCTGAGCCAATCCGCCAACAAAACAAACGGTCCACCAGCCGTGGGCAAGAAGAGTGGGAAGACTAAAAAAAAAAAAACACACACACACATGTCCCGGCCTACCGAGTAAGCCCTGAAAGTTGACATGCCAATCCTCCCCCCCCCCTGGCATTCCCCCCTTGCCATCTGCTGCTGTCCACCTCCAATATCACCATACCATATGAACCACACCTGCATATTGGTATCTGGCATGATTTCAATCGCCAGAACGAGAAGTCATGCGTCGAATACTCCGTATGGCCCCATGGAAAACCGGCAACCCCTGCCTCCGTCGGGTCCGGGCATCGGCCGTATGGTGTTGAGCGGCCGATGCCGTGACACGCCAGCAGGTCCACGGCCGAGAGAGCGGCGGGATTCCTCGGCTTCACCTGTTTTTTGTTGTTGTTTTTTTTTGGGGGGGGGGGGGGGGTTCTTTTTGCGTATGGACTAATAAGGCTCCGCAACTTTTGGTGTTGCTCTCCGCAGCTGGCCCGTTGGAGTTGGGTATTATGCAAGTAAGCCGCCTATCTACGGCCACCGGTTTTTTTTTTCTTTTTCTTTTTTTCTTTTTCTTTTCTTTTCTTTTCTTTTTTTTTTCTTTTTTTTTTTTTTTTTTCGCTTGGCTCTCTATACGTTTCAAGGCAACTGGTAGCGCAGCAAAAGGTCAGGAAGGAAAAAAAAACGGGCGGCGCATACCGAGAGGGATTTCGAAATATTGAGACAAATGGCGCTGGCCGGCCAAAAGCCTAAGGTGTGGGTGAGGTGGATACCGGTCCACCGAACGCTCTACACTCTAACACCTGTAAGGACCAAAATTAGGGGGGGCGGGATTGTGTTGTAAGCAAGCTTTCAAACCAAACGTTGGAGTTGGTGTGGGCGGGCGCCCAGGCTGGGGGTTACATAATTATTTCAACAAAACGCCCGAGATTCCCGTTAGATGCAAAAAAGAAAAGAAAAAGAAGAAAAAAAAAAGAAAAAGAAAAAGAAACTTGGCTTCACGTGTACTTTCCCCATGATCCCACGTGGCAGATCTACATACATAATGCGCCCTTTGACGCATCTTTGATTCTGCCACTTGCCGTTGAACACCGAATGACACAACAACAACAACAACAACAAATAAATAAAAGAGACAAGGGGAGGGAAAAAAATAAAATAAAATTGGAACCTGCAGAGGACCCAAGCCTGTAAGCTTTTTTTTTTTTTTTTTTTTTTTTTAATTTTCGTGCAGGTTTTTTTGCCCCCCCTCCTACTCTCTGTGACAAAAAAAAATCGGCCTCGAGTCAAGACGGCCGACCTGGAAGCCGACAAAAAGCAGGCAGCGGTGCCACAGTTTTCTCCTTGGTGGTGGGGGGATATTTCGCACTGTGCTTTGTGCATAGTAGCTTACCTTGCGGAGTATGTGCGCGTAAAATAATAATAATAATAATAAATAATAAATAGTAATAAAAAAAATTACTACATATTACTACTACTACTATGGAGCACTACTCATTCTAGCAAAAGCCAGAACTGGAATGGTTGTACTGCCCCCGCAACAAGCCAAGGAAACAATGAAGGAGGCTTTTTTGTTCGGTCATTGACGCCACCTTTTTTTTTTTTTTTTTTTTTTTTTTTAAATTTTAATTTTTTTTTGCCAATTTTTTTTTTCCCGGCCTCTATTGGATCAGTCGTTCAAGTTTTGGTAGCGGGCTTTCCATGTTGCAGCATCACATCATCGTGCCGGGGGATATTGATTGTGCCCATGTATGACGCAGGGCCGGTGACGCGGAGAAACTTGGAAAAAGGAAAAAAAAAAAAAAAAAAAAAAAGCCCCCCCCTTCTTCGGTGCTACACCAAAAAAGGGGGGGGGGGGGCTTAACAATTCTCTTCTTTCCATGTAGCGCCCGCCAAAATCGGTTCAATGGCAACGCTGCACCGGGTGCTTCGCTCTGCTGCGTTTTTTTTTTTTGTTTTGTCCAGACATGGTTGCGATGATAGTTTGCATACTACTTACCAAACGCGATTACGGAGTAAACGAGGCTGGGGTTGAAATCATGGCAGCGAAATCGCCCCCCCCCCCCCAGCGAACATTGGGATATACATATACTAGGTACGTACTCCCGTTAATAGTAACTGGAAGTTATAAGTTCAGTAGGGGTCCCAATTTATACATTGCCCGGGGTGCCCCCGCCCCCCCTTGCCCGGCATTATGCATGTAAGAGAGGAAGGGGGACGCCACAAAGCCGAAAGGGCAGGGGAAGGAGCGCCCCTTGGTCGTCCGTCGTAGTCGCTACTAACTACCTATAGGTAGTCAAAAGCAGTAGATGAACTGGTGGACCAGTCCCGTGGCCAACGCTGGCGCTCCACAAAACGGAAGTGCCACGTGGGTTTGAAGAGAGGGGCGTGTGGGAAAAAAAAAGGGGAGTGGGGCAGCAGCAGCAGCAGCGACCAAAAAAAAAAAAAATTAAAAAAAAATAAAAATAAAAAAGCGTCCTTGTCCCGCAGGAGCGAGTCGAGTCGGCCTTTGTTGCTGCTCCTGGTGCGCCTTGGTTTGCCTTGTGCCGGCCGGGTGGATGGAGGAGAGAAAGGGCGGATTGACGGGATACATAGGGTTGATATTTGGGGGGTTCCTGCAATATCGCGGCCCTAAAACTGCTACGATCCAAATCTCAGCAAATCGGCCCACGATCTGCCCTGCTGAGACGAGCAGAATGCGAGGTAGGGTTGCACACAGAATGCGCGGAAAGGGGAAAGGGGAGAGGGGAGAGGGGAGAGGGGAGAGGGGAGGGGAGGGGGGCGCTCTTTCGCTTCAAAGGCATGCTGCAACTGCCGGGGTTTTCGGCTGTCTGTTGCGTCCATTCCGAAGCGAACCGAAAAAAAAATAAAAAAAAATAAAAAAAGAGGGCAACATTCGACCAGCCCAGCAGCCATGGCGCGAGTTTGTCAGGAGTCTCGAGCAGTACTGTATGTGTGTGTGCCTGTGTGCCTGTGTGCCTGCCAGCAGGGGTGGCATCATCCGTCATCCGTCATCCATCTTGAAGTCCCCTTTCCGTAGCGAAGGGTTCCGCGGGTGCGTCCTCGCCGAGCATGTCTTTCGGCTGGCGGCATGTACAAAAGTCTCATGATATTTCATCATTGTTTTACTACCAGTTACTAACCCTGCGACTAGATACCTGCTAGTAACATGACTACTGGGTACTACTAATATACCCGGCACAGGCAGCAGTGCGTTTGTGCCTACTTTTTGGCTGTGAAATGCAAGTCAAGTCAAGCGCACGGAATTTGCAGGCCAGGACCAGGTAGGGCGTGAGGACTCAGGCCGCCGACACGAGTTCTGGTGGGCGTGCGTATGTACTGGCATCTGCCTAAGCCCAAGTCTTTGCTGGGGGGAACGTGGCCGCGGCAGTCCAAATTGCTGGCATGATGATTTAGTCTTGTTTCTGTGGTTTCGACATCCAGCTCGCTTGTTTTCTGGTGCTCTGGTTACTACCAAGCACGGCCGGCCGAATCTCGCCTTTCCTCGTTATATTATCCGAACGCTGGCCACATGGCAATTCGCGCGTGCGTGACACGTGCGATCATCGTGGCCATCTGTGCACTAGCAGCGCGCACGCCCAGACACAAGCACAGGTGTACGGGGCTGTGGCACCGAGCGCAGAGGAGGAGGAGGATGACGAGGATAGTGAGGATGAGGATGGGCATGAGGAGCCAAATTACTGTACACATCCATCCATGTAATCACCAGCCACCCGGATGAGTGGCACAGCCAGCATGGTTCGGGTGTTTTTCTCTCTCTGTCTCTCTGTCTCTCTCTCTCTCATCGCATCCTTGGCCGGTCACTTGTCAAATCCTGCGGCTGCACCATATATTGCCAACTACCAAGGTACCCAGTCATCCATCCGGCGGTCGATAGTGCCGGCTATATGGATATTGTATCGCTTTTAACGGCGGGCGAAATGGCGCGTCAATCAATAGACTTTTCTTAGAGGGAGGGGCTTATTGTGGGACACGTTATGCTTTTGTCCCCCCCCCCCCCTCGACCTTGCCTGCTCGGTGGCACACCCCTTCATTTGTTCCATTCCATGGCAGATTGTTCTGAGTCAGTGGCAGCGGCTCGCGATGGAAGTTTTGGATGGGGTGGCCTGACGGCGAGGGTTGATGATGTGAACGTCGAGATTCTGGTTGGTGGATCGGACGCTATGCTATACTGCGAATGACATCCCTCGAAGCGGAGATGCAAGAAGCGGTTCGGCGGATATGGGATCACAGGCGCTTGGGGGCACGGCCATTGAGCTCGTCCGGAGGATCCGATGGTTTCACCGTTGCCTCCCGCAACACACCGCATTCAAAACTACCATTCCCATTCTGAACCAGGCGGCCACGGCAGCCTTGGCCGCACCCCCCCCCCCCCCCTCCCCCTTCTTCTCCCCCCCGGGGGGGCAAAAAAGGCAAGGGCACTTGGGCGGTGAGCGCCAGAGCTGTGCGTGGTCGGCCGGTAATGTTGGTTTCACGCGTGGGAACCGCGGGAGAGGGAGAGAGAGGGGGAAACAGGGAAACAGGGAAAGAAGGAGAGGCGCTTGCAAACAGCAACAGCCAGTCATGCAGCCGCATTGGCAGTTGCTGCCGGGATGCCGTGCTGAGAGCAGGCTTCTATTTATGGGTGCGCGCGCGTGTCTGCTAGCGGCAGCAGCAACACATACACATACAGGTGCTCCGTTAAGGTACCACTACTACCTTAGTACTAGGTAAGTACTAGGTAGTTACTTGTACTAGGTACCTCAGCATTTCGCATCAGGGCCCCCCCCCCCCATCTCGCGCATCTCATCTGAAACGGCGATGCCGTCAACTGAGGGCCAAAACCGCAGCCCGGAGAAATCAAAAGAGTCGGTGATGCACACACAGTACGTACTACTTACACGAGACCTGCGGGCCCCCCTTATTAGTAACGAGGGCCATCCTGGTGGCTGTCCCATCTCACCCCCTTGCCTTTGCGCAAAAAAAAAAAAAAAAAAAAGCAAGACCCGCAAGAAGGTACGGGGGTACTTCGCCATGTGCTGGACACGCACCCCAAGCAAGGGAACCCCCTTGCAGGTCGCGCTTTCCGACCCACGCGACCCTTTTTTTTTTTTTCTTTCCAATTGCTCTTCCAAAAGGGCTTCCCGGACGCCGAGAGGCGAACGAACTGATTTTCTGCAACCAATAAAACGTTGGGAGAGCAAATCCTGCAGCAGCAGGAGAGAAGGGAGGGAAGAGGTGGAAATTTTGGAAAAAAAAAAAAAAAAAAAAAAAAAACCAGAAACAGAAACAGACAATTTTTTTCTTCTTCTTATGCAAAGCAACTAATTTCATACAGTACCGCACGCACAACACGGGATAAATGCCCCCCCCGCCCTGTGGATGATGGAACTCTGCCCTCAGCCCGAGGCCCCCAGGCAGAAAGAACAACTTTTTTTTTTTTTTTTTTGCAGGCAAACCAGAAGCAAATTGGGCTTGGTTATTTAATACTACCAATTACTAGGTATGTAGTCAGTTTGAAAAAAAAAAAAAAAAAAAGCTTCGAGTCAATCGCGCCTCACTAGCAGTTCTTCAGCGCGCCGTGGCTTTTTGGAGCGGCTCCAAATCTTTTTCTTCTTCTTTTTTTTTCCTTTTTCTTTTTTTTTTCTCTTCTTCTCCTTTTTTCTTTTTTTCTTTCTTTTCTCTTCTTTTCTTTTTTCTTTTTTCCCTTTTCGTTTTTTTAATTCTTTTTTCTCGTTCCCCCCTGCCCTCCCCCATGCATGCAGAGCGCGCGCCGTGATTGATGCCACTTCCCTATTTGCGCCATATGGACGGCTCTGATTGGCGACCGCGGGAATGCATCGACGCACTGACAGGGCCGTTTTGGAACTTTCTCCCCAAGTTAGTGATCCGATGTTTGGCTGCTTTTCTGCCGCGCCTTTTTTTTTCTTCTTTTTTTTTTCTTTTTTTGTTTTGTCGACGGACTGAACTGGCGGTGCAGCCGCAAGCGCACAGATCCAGATCCAGATCTATCCATCCATCCATCCATCCATAATAGACACGCTCCAATCAGCTGCGCCGGGCTCGATGAGAATGCGTGTCTAATAAACTCCTCCTCAGCAGGTATTCGCTTGTCGACCACAATCGCGGGTTTTTTTTTTTTTTTTTTTGCTGTTGTTGTTTCGAAGTTGCTCCGGATGTAGTACTACTAAGGTAGGTACTTATAGGTAGTAGGTACTAGGTAGGAAGTCACTTTGTATAGTAGGATCATTCTAACCTTGGCTTACTAAGGGTTTTTTTTTTAGGGACCGCCTATTCAGCACCCCAAGTTACCTATCCAGCACCCCAAGATACTTATATAAAGTATGGTAGGACTAAGAAATATAAAGTACCTAAGGGTGCACTCACTCAGCAATTATGTAATAAGTACTAATACTTATTTTAAAAAATTAAAACTACAATCTATAGAGTAAATATATAAAGAAAAAATAAAAAAAAAGTTATTATTTTATTTTATAAATAAAAAGCTATATATTTCTTTTATTATTATATTTTATTTATTTTTATTAAAAAAAAGTAGCGCTTAATCTTATTTTATTCCTTATGTCGCTTTTAGTATTTTCCATTGAATTTAGGGTGCTGGATAGGTAACTTGGGGTGCTGAATAGGCGGTCCCTTTTTTTATCTGCCTGCGCAGTGGACATACCTTATGCATCAAGTATGAGGTAGGTACCTTAGTAGGTACGGTTGGTTCTAGGTACGGTGGTACTACCTAGGAAGGTACCTAGTACCTTGGCAATATTTCTGCTGCCGTGCGGGCTTCTTCTTCTCGACCTTGGGAAATGTGTTTCATTCAAAACTGAGAAAAACAACTGGCAAGCAAAGCCAATTTCTTCATTTGCAGTTCGATGAGCCAAAAAAAAAAAAAAAGCAAAATTGTTCCCTTTTCC
Organism: Trichoderma cornu-damae; assembly: GCA_020631695.1. Taxonomy (NCBI): domain Eukaryota; kingdom Fungi; phylum Ascomycota; class Sordariomycetes; order Hypocreales; family Hypocreaceae; genus Trichoderma; species Trichoderma cornu-damae. Next base: position 2,419,417 of record CM036087.1, read on the forward strand.
TTGAATTGGGGACATTCGCCAACCAATTCTGGCGTCCCCCCTTGGGTTTCAAGCTTCCTCTTCCAGACTCGGCTATGGAAGCTCGATTTCGCCTCCCGGGCATGCGTGTATCAAGCGCTTGGCCAAAACTGATGCTCGGCAAATGACTGGTTGGCACTCGGCACGTCAAACTTGGCGGCGGTTTTTTTTATTTATTTATTTATTTATTCTTTTTTTTTTTTGCAAGCAACAACCAACACTGATCTCCAACTGGCCAAAGCGTTTGTTTGATGGTGGCCAGTTGCCAATTTCGTCACGACCGAGTCCGGGCTCTGCTTGGACGTCATTTTACCGCCATGCCGTCACAGCATGGGGGTCTTTGCGGGTTTCCAAACTTGCCGTGGTGAAGCAATACGAAACAAACAGGATGGCCCAAGGTAATCAAACACTCAGGTACTTGCGCATGAACAAGACACCGGGGCCTTGCCTCGGAATAAGTTCTCTTGGGAGGCCGCTCTCTTGAACCTATGGAGGGATCCTTGACCGGCCTCGCCGTGAAGAAACGATATGCCACGCCATCTCTCGACCGTTGTCCACTATGACGGAACGTTCCAAGGAGCGGCAGCGCGGATCGTGGCGGCGCTTCAAAACGCCTTGATTTTCTCGACATGGGCTGGGCGGTTGCTTTTGGAATTGCTTCTTCTGCCGCGGAGGAAAACTTCCGTTGGCGCCGCCGCCGGCAAAGCCACTCCGCTGCGTGGCTTGACTGACCCCGGAATGTTTTCCTTCTGGAACTCATCCGAGTCCCGCCGCCCGGTATTGTGGCTTCAGCCTCTCCGCCCCCCCCCCCCCCCGGTTGGAAACTGGATTCTCCGGCTAAAGCCTTTCGGCTGCGCTTGTTCGGCAAACAAGCATTTCTCAACCCAAAGCAACTCATATGGCTGGGACTTTGGAGGGAGGGGGGAAGACAGGAGATGTTGTTGTTGTTGCTGCTGCTGCTGCTGCTGCTGTTTTGCATCAAAGCCCTGCCTTAGTCGAATCAAACGTCTTGAGCAGGCGGCAAGTCTTCGCACCGCCGGGAGCAGCAACAGCAGCACATGCAAGTCGGTAGTGACTCCGCACATCCTGCAACAGGATGGTGATTCCGCCAGGCCTATTCTCCACGCGGCCTTCTAGAATCGTCCCTTTTGTCCTGGTCAAATGGGCAAAGGCCCGGGGGGGGGGGGGGTTCCAAAACCCCGAAAAGGGCGTCAGGCACGAATTCAAGGTTTCCCTGATGCGAATTCGCAAGGATGAATGGAAAACCTGCGCGCGAGCCACATCAATAACAAGACGGCGAGGGCAAGGCTCCGCATTGGCAGTTTTTTTTTTTTTTTTTTTTTTTTAGGATTTTTTTTTTCAAATCTCTTCTGCTCCACGGGCGCACACGAGGGCGGGACCCGGGCTGATCGAGATGGAGGAGGGTTTCTTCCCTTTTTGCGAGCCGGGCGGATGCATTGCGGCCTTTCCCCCCCCCCCCTCCCATGGCGCGCGTTGACTGGGAAAAAGCGCTGCATGGCGGACGCTGACGTTGCACCCGCGCAACGTGGTTCCTGTTTCGAGCTGCGCGATCCCGGTGCCTGTTTCGATTTGCGCGGAACAAGGGCTGCGCATATGGAATACATACCTAGTAGGCACTGTATAATAATACTCGCACATTCTCTCTCGGACCCGCGCAGGTGCATTACATACATTAGTAGGTACCTGCTGGGTGGTGATACCTGCAGTGCTACCGCATGTACTCACACACTCTTGCTCTGTGCTCCGCTTTCCACACTCGCTCTCCCTGGTTTGGTGCTGCCTGCTGCTGCTGCTGCTGCTGTACGGAGCCATTGCTCTCGTTCGGCTGCGTTTGGAGACACCCGGCCGTGAGCGGCGTCATCGGCAATGAAGCTTCGATCGGCCGATGCCAAGGGAAGGACGAGCTTTCGGCGGGCTCGATGCTCCCTATCCGGCATTGCGAGCTCCGCCATACACTTTGCTATGTATTCACGCACGCACGGCGTGTCGGGCCTATTGCGTCAAGGGTCTCTCTCTCATCCCCCCCCCCCCCCCCCTTCCTCCCTCTGGAATCATCTCCGGCCAAAGGCTCGTCCCCTTCCTAGACGGCGGAGCCGCTCTTCTCTCTTATTCCAACCATGCCCTCCCGCCTCGCATAACAAATGAACTTCCGTCACAGACCAATAGCGAGCTACCTAAAAAGGGCACACAAAATGCACTACCAAGCGCTGTCGTTCCGTGTTTCCCTACAGGAGCTTAAACCAAGATACCTACCTACCTACCTGCCTACCTACCTAGTACCTTACTTGGCGTTATGCGGGAGACCATCCTGGCTGCGGGAGATTTTGCCAAATGACGGCTGCGCGCGCTCTGTGCCCGACGCGGAGCCTCTGTGAAGCCGCGACCGAGGGATTAATAAAGCCATGCTGTAGATGAGCGTCTGTTGTCGTGTGTCGGGGGCAGATTAGATGCTTGATCCCAGCTGGTCCTTGCCGAGTCCGGTGTTTGAGCACGAGGCAAACGGCAAAGCTCTCTGAAGAAGGATGCCCTTGGATGGTGTGATGGCGAGCCCGCCCGTGATGGTTGGTGGTTGGGAATCTTGCAATTCCGCGCAAGACCTGCGGCCGGGCCTGTTCAACTCCTGGTTTATACGAAGTATTCGTAGGCATAAAAAAAATTATTGCTTTTTTTGAGACGCGCTGTTTGTGCAATCGTTCTTGGATGCAAGGTTCGAACTTTGTTTCGTCATTACTAGGTACTCTTCTTTTATTCGTTCCTTTGCCGTCTTCTTGCCTGCCATCCATCAGCCTCTTAGAGATCCTCGGCCCAAAAATACATCCTTTTTAGAAAAGACAGAAGAAAAGAAAGAAGAAAAAAAAAAGAAAATAAGAAACCAAAAAAATCAAGAAAGATAAAATAATAAAAAAAAAAAAAACCAAACGCCATCGCTCCCGAGTTTCCCAATCCCTCCCTTTTCAACACACGTACACACGCACACACACACCAAAAAAAAAAAGGGATATGCATATGTGGTCAGTTTGTTGTTGTACATTCTCTCCCAATATCGGATGGCCGGTCATGCCGTGACAGGCGCTGCCCTCTGTTTGGAAGCATCCTTGCGCCTTGTTCCTCCTTTGCAAATCCTTCTCGAGTCCCTCCCTTCCCATCAAGCCCATTCACGCGAGTGACACCATGAATCATGAATCCCCAACCCCTTTATCTTCTTTCCCGACATTGTCTAAGCAGGCGGCAAAGCGCTCGCTTGGGCTTATATCGACATCGGGGCCGCGTCTTTCCTCCATCCCTTGCTGCGCATGTTCGTTTCAATAGATTTCCAGATGTACTCTACGACTTCCTTGTCCCTGAACCGCGAGGCGACGTCGTCCTCGCCTCGCCAGCGGTCCACGCTCGTAGCCATGACGCGATGACCCCATCCGCGGATATTATCCGGCGCCTGGTCGCCTCTCCACCCGACGAACACGCCCATGGTGTGCTTGAACAGCTCGTTCGGATTGCTCCACTTGTAATTCTTGAACTGCCATGTCTGGCCCGTCGTGAACACCGCCACGATGCGGTTCCAGTACTCCGGCTTGAACTGCTCCGACCCCTCGACGAGGATGAAGCGCATCGGCCGGTTGGGGTCGATGCCGGGAATGATGCGCTGGACGTGGAGCATGGAGGCGGTGGACGCTCCGGCATCGGGAGGCACGAACTTGCCGTCCTCGAGGAACGAGCGGGCGTTGGACATGCGCAGCAGGGACGACGCGGACGGGGAGAGCAGGATAATGGGGTCGGGGCGACGGGAGGGGCCCTTTTGGTTGATGGAGAGGGACTGGATCGAGCCGACGGCGGAGGAAGATTGCGACTTTTTCTGAATAAAGGGAACGGCCAGCTTTCGTACGTGGGAGAAATCCTGCAAGGCTCAACGTCAGCCCCGGAGTCGACCAGACATCGCAGGCATACAATGCGACGCAAAAAGGACGGCCCCGACCGAGAGAGAGCCAACCACTCACCGTGGGCTTGATGCCCCGCAGGACCGTGTTCCGGTCGCCCATCCGGCGCTCTCCATCATACACGCTCGCCAGCCTCGGGTCAATAGTCCCCTTGCCCGACCTGGCCTGCGCAGCCAGAGCGGCAGCACCAGTCTTGGAGGACGGGGCTGCCCCGGCCGCCGCCGCACTCGCATCTCCCGCCAGAGGCTTGATGTACTCGCTCTCCTCGCTGGCGCCCTCCAACCAGGTGATGAGATCCAGCCTCTCGATGAAGCCCAAGTTCTGGACCTTGCCGCTCGACCCGCTGGCGGCGAGGTCGTCGTTGAGCGTCGTGGCCGACGCATTGTACTCCGGAATGGCAAGCTCGCGGTTCAGCCAAGCAAAGTAGATGCTGCGCAGGTCGACGGGCTTGTCGCTGGAGATGAAGCGCGTGGGCGAGTCTATCGGCAGAGCGAGGGAGAGCCCTGTGAACTGCAGGTGTGTGGCCTGCGAGAGGGGGACTTCCGGTGTGGAGGGATCGTCCGACACGCTCGGGATGAAGGGCTGGCCGGCGGAGATGGACTGTCGGAGGACGAGGAGCGGATCGTGGTCTGCGGGCGCCATGATGGACGCGAGGGGCGCGTAAGAAGGAGGAAGGGAAGAAGAAATAAGAAAAAAAAAAGACTGAAGATCTTCAAGGGCGGACCAATTAGGAGAAGATGGGGTGTCGGGAGAGAGAGCGAAGAAAGAGCAATGATGGGAAATTGATTACGAGAGCTCAATTGGTCCGCTGCGCTGCATTGAGAGACCGTCTGCCGATGATGAGACTTTGGGATCCGCGACGGTTTTTGATTTGAAGGGGGGGGGAGGAGGAGGAGGAGGAGGAGGAGGAGGAGGTTTCGAGGCGAAACGAGGTCGAGAAGTCGGGAAGCGCAAGCAAGGCTGAGAGACAGCCTAGCCGCGGACTCTATGGGGGAGCTACAGCGCCGTGTGTCGACCAATTAGATTCCGGGCGTGATCCCCCAAGCTAGCCAGCCAGCAACGAACTTGGAACTGACGGCTGGCATGACTATGGAAACAAAGAGCCGTTTCTTGATTTGAAAAATGAAGGAAAAACAGAAAAAAAAAAATAACAAAAGAAAAGAAAAGAAAAAGAGAGAAGGGCGGGATGATTTAAAAAAAAAAAAAAAAAGTTGGCGCTTTGGCTACTTCATGGTACCCGTTATGGGATTTTCATCAAATGCTGCAAGAAATCAGGCAATCAATCCAGCGAGTCGCGAGAGGCTCAAAAACGGCTTCACATGCAAGGCTAAATGCGAGTCTACTCTATCGCAATTTATTGTAGCGTTCCGAGCTCTTTTTTTCTTTCTTTTTTTTTTCTTTTTTTTTGTACACATGAACCAAAATGCCACTGGGTCCCGAATTTCTAAGCTGGCTCAGACTCAACTCCGTCCCTTTCAGGTTGCCCTTGGAGGTTGACAGTCAAAAAGAAAAAAAAAAGAAAAAAAAAAAAAGAAAGAAAGAAAGAAAGAAAGAAAGAAAGAAAAGCAAGAAAGCATGTAAAAAAGCACGTAAGTAAGAATGTAAAAGAAGGAAAAGAGGGGGAAAAGAAAATATGAAAAAAAAAAAATCAAAAAAAAATCTTTAACATGCAGTGTTTTTGCAGAAATCCACCAACGCCGATGCAGCCGTGCCTTTGTTTCCTCTCTTTCTCTCTCTCTTTCTCTCACTTTTTATATTTATATACCGAGAATAAGCTTCATGCGCTCGTATGTGTAAAAGCTCACCGCCGCCAGCGGTATCACCTTGACGTATCCAATCGTGAGGCCGACGAAGAAGCCACGGATCCCGCGCTCCCGGAAGATCATGGCCGCCGTCTCGCCGACTCGCAGCCTCCGGCCATCGCCGACAGCGCCGCCAACTTGCATGCGCCGTCGGACGACCTCGAGCGGATACGAGCTTGTCTGGGAAATCATGCCGGCGATGCCTCCGGCAGTCAGTTCGGCCCAGGATCGGAGCGGCGCCGCCTTGCCCTCTGGGTGGTTCTTCTTCTTCGGCAGAGTCGTATGCTCGGAGATGGAAGGATGACGCAGAAGGTCGGTCATGGTGTCATGAGTAAGGAAAGACACGCCGGCATACGGCAGCATGCCCAGCATGGTGGGAGCGAAGCCCCGGTAAAAGTTCGCAAGGCCGACTCGGGGCGCAACGGACTCGGCGGCAGAGCCTACAGCCGTCTCCGTGGCCGGTGGAGTCGGTAGTTTGGCGGACCGGGATTTCTCAACAGCGTGTTCGTTGTAGATTTGGCGACAAATCGACGTCAGCGACGAGCGGCCATCTCGCCTGGTTTCAAAGGCGAGACGGACCCTGACGACTTCTAGTGGGTATGTGAAGAAGACGGATGTGACGCCGGCGAGGCTGCCGCTGACCAGGCGCCGGAATGGCGTCTCGTGGTTTTTGCTGGGTATGACGATGGAGCGGATCTGCTCATAGGCGAGGAATTTGATGCCGGCATAGGGGAAAATTCTCAGGAGGGTCGCCGAGTGGCCTCTGAACAGCCCTCTGCCGCCTTCCTGGAGGTAGATGTCTTTCATCGCGGAGGCGACCCCGAACGAGGAGCCGGTGTATTTGGCAAACTGGGGGTTGCTGGTCTGGAAGAGGATTTTGACGCGATCAAGAGGCGCCACAGTCGTTTTGGCCTGCCAGTGAAAGCGGTTAGCGAACCGATGCCCGCCACATCTCGCGCCGACGGCGCTTTGTCGGACGCAGAATATATAAATAAATTCATAATAAAATAAAACAAAATATTGCTTGATCGAAATGCGATCCCGCGCTTGAAAGGGCAACTTACGACACATCCGGCGACGCCCCCGGCGACACCGGATCGCCAGACATAGTCCCACGAACGAGTCCTTGCGCGCGGTGTCAAGGCTTCGTCGTCGGCAGTAGAGATGGTCGCTTCTTTTCGCCGGGGAGCAGAAGCCGCAGCGGTTCCGCCGACAACAGCAACGCCATGCTGCCGCGCCTTGTCGCGTGCTATGTCGGCCATGGAACCATGGTCCGCATAGGCGGACGGCATAGCGACACGGGCAGTCGCAAAGGCTAGGAAGAGTTGTCGGGATCGTCAAAAGGGGGGGGGGGGGGGATCTATGAAAACGACATGCCCGCAAGAGTCGAACAGAGGCTGATCTCGAATGCTCGAAGCAAGGAAAAGGAGAGGGAAAAAAAAACAACGGCCAAACGGTGAGCGAGGACAAAAGCCAAGGGGGGGGGGGGGGGGGCGCCGATGCTAGATAATCGCAAGAACGGGGAAAAGAAAGTTGCGCGCAGAATCGATAGCGGATCATTACTCCGGACCCCCCACGTCATTCATTCCACGCCTGGTTGACGGGTACTTGGCCGGTACATGAGCGGACCGTAGCGCGCCCCCATTGTTGCGCCTCCAACCTGTGGCCCGCCCACCTGTCGAAACCGGGGGGGCAAAGTCACTCGGCGGTCACTGGACGGCTGAGGGGAGCTCACCGGGGTCGCATGCCGAGCCGAGGATTGCCGAAAGAGCCGTGGAAAGCCTTTGGAGCGAATGTGTGAAAGCGCCTGGGTCAATTATTATTATTATTATTTTCAATTTTTTTTTCCCCTTCTTTTCATTTGTTAAGGGTAACCCCTATAGGACCTATAGGAATCAAAATAGATTCTTCAACGCTCCGGAATAGGGTCTCGTTGCAAGGGGATCATTTGCGCCGGCCCATCTCCGAATCTCGCTGCCTCTTTGATTGGCCCGATGGACGCACGGGGCTCGTGCTTGCGGCCATGAACCACGAAACCTGCATCGCAATGTTCGGATTTCATTCATCGCTGGCAAGCACAAGGTAATATCATATATATATATGTGTGTGTGTGTGTGACGGCGCTTACTCCGAATGCTCGGTATTGATGCGTGCGCAATTGCCATCTCGTGCGTCACAGTGCTGCCGGCATGGCCCCCGAAAGCGCACGTGAGACGGCGGCCGGGCCATCGTCGATTCTCTTCCAATCCAGCAATGGCGCCTCTGCCGTCGTCCTGCTCGACGTCCCCAGGTCGCTGGAAGAGGCTCAAGTGCCCGCCGGCCTCCAGCCATCGGCTCGAATCCTCTCCGGGGCTCCACCGCTCGAGCCGTTCACAACCCCGGAGGCGGCGGCGGGCCATGGGATGCGCGGCTGCTCGCCGTCCGCGGGGGCTAGAATTGCCGACTTGATGGCCGCGGCAGCCGCGCAGAGCGCCCTGGACCAGCTTCGTTGCCGGTACTCGGGGCCGTTTTGCCTCCCGCGGCTTTGCGATCATCCCCCAGACGGGTCCGGGCCTATCGCGGCCGTCGCCTGCGCCTCTGCCGAGGCGTCCTTGGCGTTTGGCGCCAGGATCCCCCCCGGGGCCGAATACCTGCACGGATCCATCCAGGACCTGAGGCGGACGTTCATCGACAGGGCGCCGCAGTTCCGCCTCATTGTCATCGATCCTCCGTGGCCAAATCGATCTGCCCGGAGGAAGAAAACAGGCGGCTACAACATTGCCTCCAGCCTCTCGGATGTACGGCGCCTCCTCTCCAGCATCCCCGTGCCTTCTCATCTTGCTTCGGATGGCCTGGTGGCCGTGTGGATCACCAACAAACCAAGCATTCTCGACCTTGTCACCTCACCCAAAGGTCTCTTCGCGTCCTGGGGGCTCGAGCTGATAGCTCAGTGGACGTGGCTCAAGATCACTCCGTCGGGTGAGCCCATATTCGACATGGAGTCGACGTGGCGAAAGCCGTGGGAGACGCTGCTCATTGCAAAACGCATGGGCGCCAAGGCCCCGAGCGCTCTCAAGCCTCAGGTCGTTGTGGCGGTCCCCGACATACACTCGCGCAAACCAAATCTCCGACGGCTGTTTGAAGATGTCCTCGGACAGGATTACATCGCTTTGGAGGTGTTTGCCCGTAATCTTACCGCGGGCTGGTGGAGTTGGGGGGACCAGGTCTTGCGGTTCCAATCGTCGGGGCATTGGGTCGACGGTGGCGATTTCAGAAAATGATACTTGATATGAGCCCGTTGGCAAATAAACATATAAATGAATATAGCAATGAAGCATAGGCGGCAAGCCTTTTTTTTTTTTCCCCCAAGTTTGACAGTAATATACATACATACCTACACGTACATGTTATGCGTCCAAGTCATACACTGGCAAATTGCCATGTTGTCCCCCCCTTTTTTCTCGCTGTAATATTCCTATACGTTAAAGGAGGGATGAGAGGGAGAAAGAGAAAGAAGAGAGAGAGAGAGAGAGAGAGAAAGAAACCCTGAATGCTTGTTTCTCCTTTTTTCTATTTTTCTTTTTTTTTTTCCAATCCAAGTTTTTTTTTTGTTTTCATGACGTTGTTGTCGTCTCCGTCGTCTTCCCAGCCTTCTCTTTCCCAAGAATCTGATCCCACCTAGGGTCCAGCACCACATCGTTGGACCACTTGACTTCTCCAGACAGCATCTTCTTGGCCAGCTTGGCCAGCTCTTCCCGATCCTTGGACAGCGGCTGCTGGCTCTTGAGCGGAATCTGGAATCTCTGCCGCGCAACCTGGTCCTCGTTCCTCTCCTCAATGGTGCCCTCGCGCATCTTCCACAGCTCGTTGCTCCAGGGCTCCAGGTCCGCAGGCACTTGGGGCCACTGGAACGGCCGGGCCAGCTCGACCGTCATGATTTTCAGGGGCTGCGGCCGGTACCAGGAACGGGAGCTGGTGCTGCGCTGGGTGAGGGGCTGCTGCTTGACGTACGATCGCACCGCGGTGACCTCGACGCCGTACAGGTTCCACAGGTAATCCCTCAGGTCGAACTTTGTGAGCCGCAGAGGGACCTTGAAGCAGGCCTCGTTGGGCGGCAGGTGCTCCTTTCGAAGCATCGTGATGACATGGCTCGGCCTGAGACGGGATGGCACACGTGAGTATGAGTGAGTAGAGTCTTTGCGCAGGGAAGGGGGGGGAGGAAATGCTGCGGAGCTCTGCGTACAGGTACACTTGTTTCTGTCCCAGCTTGAAGGCGGGTAATTGGCGCGCAGCCGTCTTTACCGCCTCGGCCATGGTTGCGGCGGTCTGAACGGATCTTTTGCTTTGAATGGTCGTTATTGTTGATTATACGGCACGGCCAACCGGCTGCTGCAAAGGCCGGATTTCAAGATCCAAAGTTTTAGCCCATGTGGGCTCATTCGTTGATTGGCTGACGGACCTGTGCTGCCGATGGACGGTGCAAATTATAATAAAAACTGTGTGTTTTCTACTGTGTCCTACCTATAGTACCTGTCCGTCTGGCCTCCCATTGTCGAGCATTACTCTCTCCCCAAATGCCTCCAAGGATTCCCCCCAGTCGTCGCCATCCAGCTGTCGATACAACGAGCCAATCATGGCTTCGCTTCCGGCTGACATGGTAGACGCCCTTCTTTTCCACCAATACCGCACGTTTATGGTCGCCACATCGAAGCGTCGAGGTTCAATATGCCTGTTGGGGGGGGGGGGGATTTGCAGTTGACTGTTGCCGCGCATCACAAGGGCCAATAACGGCATGAAACGCAACTGGCAAGGACGCCGTTTTCTCATCTCTTTTAATTATATCAGGAACTTGAATCCTGTCAACCAGCCGCTTTGATGTTGCCTGACCTACCTGGTAGTGTGAGTGTGATTGGTTAGAACCTCCCATCTCAACCACACTTACACTCCCCTTGTTTCTTCTTCTTCTTCTTCCTCTTCTTCTTCTTTTTTGTTCTCTTTTTTTTCCCTTTCTTTTTACCGCTCGGGACCGACTTTCAGCAGAGCGTGGCGCAACATGGCAGCCCAAGGCGTCGAGCCCGAGATCGTCTTGTATGACTTGGCTTGCACCAAGAACGTCTGCTTCTCTCCCGTTGTCTGGCGCATCCGCCTCCTGCTCAACTACAAGCAGATTCCCTACCGCACCATCTTCCTTGAAATGCCGGATATTGAGCCTACGCTTAAAGAGCTGTAAGCTTTGATAGTCCCAATTTTCTTTGCGTCATGTTTCTTTTTGACTCGACTTTTTCATCTCACTCCCCTTCCTCGCCACTGTTCTTCTTTCATGATGCCATTATACGGTTTCAAAACCCTATCATCGCTGATGGGAGAGTTGTTGACCTGACAAAAATCAATAATAATGATAATAATGATAATAATCATCATAATAAAAATCGGCAGTGGTCTGGCCCCTCATCATCTTGCTTCGGGAAACCTGAGAGAGTACACGGTCCCTGCTATCCGGCACGTCCCGACCAACAAGTATATAATGGACTCGCTTCCCATTGCACAGTTCCTCGAATCAACCTATCCAGACCCGCCGGTGCCTCTCACGTCGGAGCTGGGCGACGAGATCGTCCTGAAATCGCGCTCCCTGGTAGGTCCGCTCATCCAAAAGTCATTGATGCTGCGTGAAGTCGGTATCCTGTCGCCCCGCTCGGGGGAGTACTTTAGGCGCACGCGCGAGCATCGGCTCGGTCATCGGCTGGAAGATCTGCTTGATGGTGAAGAAGAGCTATGGAACGCAGCGGATGACGGTAGGCGCGTGATCGGCGAGCTGATGCGCGCGAGCAAGGCTGATGGGCCCTTTCTGCTCGGTGCCCGGCCAAGCTACGCCGACTTCTTCATTGCGGCATCTCTGCAGTCTGCGAGAGTCATCGACGAGGGAGTGTTTCGGAGGACCATCAAGTACCCTGGGTACAAGGAGATGTACGAGGCATGCTTGCCTTATATGGAGAGGAAGGATTGAGAGCAAGCCGCTCCGAAGGTCGTTAGAGGAGGCTAGGGGTTTCACTCGCCAGGACCAGCTAATAGGGAGAATGGAGCTGAGCCAGCATTGCGAAGCACTTCATTGATGGGGGTACCTTGTGTATAAATAAACAAGTCCTTGCCTACTCATGGAGCAACACCTGGTTTCTCAAGATGCCGCAGTTTGACTTGCTTTCCGCCTGCTCCCATCCCACGGGCTATGCTCGCTCGGAGCTGGTAAAAGGGGGGGGGGGGAAATGAAGTGGACGTTTGAACGGAGGGCAGAGAGGGAAAGGCAGCGCAGCCAGTTCCGTTCCGGTTGAAGCTCAGGGTGACTTTGGATCCGAGCTGTGCGTAATCGCAGATCTTCTGGGAGAGCAGAGTCTCGTTCGTTGCCCTTGTGATGGACGCTTTTTTTTTGGGAGGGATTTTTTTTTTGGTTTTTTTGGGGGGGTTTTGGTCCAAAATCAGTTGTTTGTTCCCCCATGCCATGGGACCCTGCAGCGTTCAATGATGGGCTGGACAGGATGGGAGGAAACGCGGCTTGAAGCCGATTCACTTGCATGCCGTCGCACCGGCCGAACTGTCCCATGGCATCGCTTTCTTGCCGTTTGGAGGATTCGGCTCCCTGCCGCTGCATCGCCGGCCATGCCATCCCGGAGTCTGCAGTTTCTGGCGCTCCTGTGCAGCTGCCCAGCGCTGGAAGGCCATCTCCCCCAGCACCCAGGACGCCTATAAATGCATTAACCTGCCTCTACACACGCCGACTACAGAGCTCAGCCTGTGACAGGTGCCAAAATGCCCACGTCCACCGCCAGCTGCCGCCGAAGCAAAGCTAAACATCGGCAAACGCATGGCCGTCGCCCTGGTATAATAAAGGGGCGCGGAGCTCGAGCGGGCGGCCTTCTCCCCGAACACTATGCGCGGACCTCATGGACTCCTTATCCGTCTTTCCAATGGAGAAAACGACAGCAGGCGGCGACGCGGTGTCTCGAGCGAGCCCTGGGCACAGAAACCTTCAGCGCAAGAACGCCAGACGATATCGTGAGATGCCATCCAAGGACCGGAGCGCCACGCCGCGGAGCTCCCCTTACCGATGCTCACCTTCTCCCAAGCAAGCCAACCAGTCGCCGATGAGGATTCGGGGAGACGAAGGCGAGGGCGATCGGCTCATCAGCAACCGGATATTGGCCGATATGGAAAGGGAGAAGAGGAGCTATCTGGGGAACTTTGAGTGGGCCGAACAAGAGGAGCGGCTGTTTGAGATTTTGTTCTTGCGACAGGAGATACCGCTCTTGCCGCTGCACTGGGAAGTCGACTTCCGGGGCGTGCCCATCTCGGGAGACTGCTTCTGTTTGCAGAGAGGGGTGAAGCCGATTGTCTATGCACACACGAGCGGATTCCGAGGTTAGAGAGAGCTCTCCCCTTTTTCCTATCCCTGCCCCTTTCCCCCCTTTTTCAAACCAAATTCTCTGGTTAAGGGGACTCAAAAAATAAAAATAAAAAGAGTTTTGTTTTTGTCGTACACTGACATGGGGGGCACGCAGCAACCACTGCGCTGACAAGATTAATCGACCTCACCGCCAACGTCCGAACAGCGTGCCAGTCTGGCCTGCGACAAAAAGCGCCCCCGATGATCAAGAAGTGCTTGGACAAGTACATCAGCTGGGCTGCCGAGGACGGGGGCTACGGCCATCTCAAATACACCCCCAACATCATCGTCGACATCATCGACAAGGCCGGCGAAGGGCTGGACATTACGAGCATCGTGGAATCGCGCATGAGGGATTTGGCGAGATCACACCGCGCGCTGCTCGCCCTCGAGCCAGGGCGGCGAGATGGCACGGCCGATCCGGACGTAGACAGGGAAATCGAGATGCAGATCCAGAATGAGGCGGAGGCCTCGAGCGAGCAGCAGCTGCGCGCGAGAAGAGGCCGATCGTGGAGGACGTTTGGTTCGCGGATGATGAGTAAGCTGTTCAGATTGATCAAGTTGCGCCCCGTCATAGATCCAGAGTCTCACGGGGAAACATCAGTCATCGGCAGCGAGGATGACGGGCCGGCGGCTGCTGCTGATCAAGGCAGCCAGGCGGGGGACGCTGTATACGTGAAGACGGAAGAGGAGGACGACGCCGGCGTCGTCGTCAAGGAGGAAGAGACCGGCGACTCGGACGACGACATCACCATGGCGGACATTCCCTTGGCTCCGGCGGCGCCTCCCCCGTCGCCCTCGCCGCACCTCCGCCCCCCGCCCGTCATCTACTGCTTCTTCGTCGTGGCCACCACCGTTCTCCTGCTCACCGCCGACTCCGCCAAAGACGAGACCTCCATGAACCTCAGCTTCCACCTCGACATGGACTTCCAGGACCGGGGCCAGAGCGTGTGGAATGCGCTGACCGTGGCCATTGTGGCGTGCCTCGCGAGAGACGACATGATGAAAAGGATGGAAGACTTTGAGGAAGAGAGGGCGGTTGAGGAGAGTGACCCGGATGCGTGATGATCTGTTTCAATGGGGGCCGAGTGAGACGGTATATGATATTGGGGGGCCGGGGGGGGGGGGGCAGAGAAGAGGAGGCTGTTTTTGTGTGTTTGCTGCTGTGGTGGTGTTGCTGGGAACTTTCGTGGTGGTATTTTATGTGTTTGGTTGGTACCAGGGTTGTTTGCGTCGGGGCTGCGTTTCGTCCCATGTGAGATGAGATGCCTTGAGTTTGATGTATGATTCCCCCGGCTACATTTTCTCCCTCCCCCCCCCCCCCCCCCTCTCTCTCTCTCTTGTGTTTATTTACAGTAGGGCTGCGTTTTCGTCCTGTTGAAGATAGATACCTTGAGTTGATTTATGAATCCCCCCTATTTCCGGGTACGCAGCCTCTTTCCCCCCTTTTGTAGAAACTCCATCCGTGTGTCAAAAAAAAAAAAAAAAAAAAAAAAAAAGCACGCATGAGCAGTGAGTGAGTGTGAGTGTGAGTAGTGGCCTTGCACCTCTCATTGCTTGAAAGGAAGAAATGAAAACGGTGAATAGAAAACGTGTTGGGAGATTTTGGCACGCCTTTCCTTTCCCATGCCCTTTATCTATATCATTATACATATCAAAGAACCTCCCCCCCCATCTTGTCGTCCCAGTTCTATTCCCTCCTCCTCTACCTAAAAACGCCTCACACAAATGACCGGGTTCGCTCTATGCCATCCATCTCGTTTCGCCTCCCTATTCTTGTTTTATACTTGGGCCTTCTTCTTCCCCCCCCCCCCCCCCCTCTCTCCCCCCTCTTCATCTAATGCATCTGTACATGGACATACCTTCTCCTCATCTCCCCCTTCACCTCTCCGAATGCTTATTTTCATTTCTTCTCATCATAATGCTTATGCTGTCCACCATCATGTACAAGCGAAAAATCGCCTTTTTTTTTTCTTTTCCTTTTTTCTTTTCCCTTTCCTTGTCTCTTTTTACAATGCCGTTTCAGTTTCTGGGCTTTCTAGTGGCATCCAAACCTCTAGCTTATGGAGCAACCGCTGATACAGGAAAAGCATGCAGCCGCTCTGGATAAAAGTCCACACGCCTCGGGGCCCAACGCCGCGGAACCAGCCGGCCACACCTTCGGTGTGGTAGATGACCCTCAGTCCGGTGAGGACAGATGATGTTTTCAGCGCAATGGCGCCCGGTTTAGGTCTGTGCGTGCTTGGCGACGACGTGGATATCAGCCGCTTCTGGGGCTTGGCATCTTTCGGTCGATGGGAAGATTCGGGTCCGGACGGGACGTTGACCTGCGTTTGCAGGCGGGTCTTGACCACGTCTAGGGGGCATGTGATGACGCCGGCAAGTCCGCCCGCGGCGGCGCCGGTCAGGAGCTCCAGGGGCACGCCAATGTCGCGGCTCTGCTTGGATATCCTGGACCATGCCTGGAACTGCTCCCAGAACATGAATTGTAGTGCGGAAAAGGGCAGGTCTCGGTATAGGGTGGCCTTGTAGCCGTGGAAGAGCGCAGATGCACCTTCTGATCGGACGATTGTTCGTGCGGCGTCGAGGGTGCCGCGGTAGTTGTATCCGGAAACGAAATGGGGGTTTTTGTAGCGTCCCTGGAGCTGCAATCTGGTCTTGAGGACTTCGGATGGCACGTAGACAATGGAAGCCGCGAGGTCTCCTATTAGGCCTGAAAGGAGGGGAAAAAAAAAAAAAAAAAAAAAAAAAGGAGGGGATTAGTTGAGTCACGACGAAGGGAGGTCTGTCCGGAAGCGCATTACCTGCTGCGAGATAGGCAAGATGGTGCTGAAGCCCATGATCTATCAAGAACCGCTTGCTCCATTCGTACGTCCCGAAGAACATGAGCGTGCCCGGGAACGAGCCGCCCAAAGCTGGGATCCAGCCTCCGTACAAGCCCCTCGCAATGCCTTCTTGTCGCCAGATGGTGTAGTACGATCGCCCCAGCGAAGTGTATTTGGGCGGGAAGTGCGGATCTCCCTGCTGTCGCGTCTTGACGGTATCCAGAGAATGCATCAGCATGTCGCCCGTCGAGCCTCCAAGACCTCCCGCAATCATTGCCTAGACAGTCAGCACATGGAGAAAACTCTCCCAAGCCCCTCATTGCAAGCATGCCGAGGCGCAACGTCGTATCATGGACAGCCGCCGGCCAGGACAGCTAGGACAGTAACATGGGAAAAAAAAAAAACCAACATGGATATATGGCGGCCGACCCTCAGCCTCGACATCTTCGTTTCGCATGGTATGAGCAGGCCTTACAAGCCCCCCCGCAGTATGGCTTTCCGGCGAGGCAATCGAGTGATGGCCGGCATATCGAGGGGAGTCCAGGGCACCACCGTCACGGCCTGGCGCCGCAGCTATCGTCGATTCGTTGGCTGTCGCGCTTTCGGGCTTGGCTGTCGCGGAACTGGGGAAGCCGGCGAGGGGGAACTGCGATGAGCTGGAGAGGCCTTCGGACATTGGCAAAGAGCGCCAAATGGGAGGGAGGTTCGAGGCTTGTCGACGCGAAGAAGAAGTAAGTTGAGGAAAAAAAAGGAATTTAAAAGAAGAAAAAAGAAGAAGAAGGAAAGAAAAAGAAAAGCAAGGGTCCACGGCGAAGACACAACAAGCGCACAGCAGCGCAATATCGCAACTGGAAGATTCTCTCCCCCTCTTCGACGGCCAATCGAGGACAGGAAGATGAAAGAATATGGAGGAGGGAAAAGGGGGGGGGGGGTGAAACCCGGAGTAAAACTAATTGTAAAAGGCCTCTCTCTCTCTCTTCTCTCTCTCTCCCTCTCCTTCAGAGGGTCTCGATGCCTAGCCGAGCGGTCGCATGGGTCGCTCTGGAACGGGATTTTTTTTTTTTTTTTTTTGCTTGGGCTCAGCCACACGTTCGGGAGCCGCTGTGGCGTGACCGGTGAATTGAACGGGGTTTTATTTTTATTTTATATTTTATTTTTATTTAATTTTTTGCTTCAGAGGCGAGAGCTCTGGGCAAATGATTTTTATATCGATAGTATCTTCATGATAGATAATAATAATAATACATAGTACCATGGCATGCCGTTCAGCAGCAGCACTCTTGACAACAATTCTCATCCTTCCTACCTCATAAACAAAGGCAATTCATTCAATGCATTCATTCATTCATTCATCCTCCTAGTCCACCAACGGCCTCTCATGCTCCCACCACTTAACCGGTCCAAACTTCTTCACCGGATACACAATATGCGTCACCCTTCCCGTCAGGAGCCTCTTTGAAACCGGCCCATAGGTGTTGCTGTCCAAGCTCGAACCTGGCGGGCCGTCGCCCTCCACCCATACGTGCCCCTGTGGTATCCTCACGGTCTGTACGGGATACGGCTGCTTCGTCTTGATCACGTCGCCTTCGAGGGCCACCACCCTCTTGACGGCAATGACCTCGGGATGGAAAGGGCTCCTATGAAAAAGAATATAAAAAAAGAAAAAAAGATCCCATCAGCACGCCTCCATTGTCATACGGATTTTTCTCTCTTTTCTTCTTCTTCTTCTTCTTCTTCTTTTTTTTTTTTTCGTTCAATATTCCACATCATTTCATTTTTCTCATGAATGCATGTCGTGAACCGAAACATCGTTCCATCGCGACAACGCAACACCCACCTCAGAGTCACAACCATCCCCCTCTGCAAATCGTCCTGCGGCGACCACTTGTAGTTCAACACCACGTCCCTCCGCAGCGACGATTCCCTATCCGCATTCATAAACGGGTACATCGATGGCCCGTCCACGACCGTCAGCTCGGCCACGTGCAGATTGAACCACGCAATCACCGGGATCCACGTTGCGAAGCCGATGAGGTTCAGCGCCGTTGTCCGGGTGAAGCTTGGAGGCCCTCGTCCTGCGCTGCCTCTAAGTCGCGCCCATAGCGAATG
This sequence comes from Trichoderma cornu-damae, assembly GCA_020631695.1. Taxonomy (NCBI): domain Eukaryota; kingdom Fungi; phylum Ascomycota; class Sordariomycetes; order Hypocreales; family Hypocreaceae; genus Trichoderma; species Trichoderma cornu-damae. The sequence continues at coordinate 2,437,538 of CM036087.1, forward strand.
GAAAGCCATGGAGGTGCTCCGGGAGGGAATCGTGCGGCCGAGAGTGAATCAATAGAATGAATAATATATACATATATACATATATATATATATACATATACATACATACATATACTCCGTACATACATATATATATATATATATAGCATATGTTATATCGTTGATCCACCTGGCCGAGAAACCCAGGAGCTCAACATAAAAGTTCAATTTTTCATTGGCAGTATCGACATCCGACCTTTGCTTTAAAAAAAAAAAAGTTGCTTATTATTATTATTAGTGGTGTTGGTTGGTGTCAGGTCAGTCGGGCCGCCTTCTTTTGGATCAGCTCACGCCACACACAGTAGAAGTAGAGCCTTGCCTCTCTTTCGCTCTCAAAGACAAACTTTTCTAAGCACTTCTCCATTTCCTCAATCCAAAGGCTTTTTTTTTTTTTTTTTTAAAAAAAAAAAAAGTTCAAAATCATCACGTCTGCAAAGTAAACTATAGTGACGCAATTTTGACTTTGGTTCGTTTATGAGTTTATCATTTTCTGTTTTCTCAAGCTGTTTCGATACTCCACGTACATCAAAAGTCACGGAGTCTCCGCCAAAGAAAAAAAAAATTCTACCTCCCCCTTACATCAATGCCGAATTCCACGGCTTTTGCGTCGTCCATCAACTTATAAAAGACGCCATTACCCACCACCAGAGCTTCCCTAAACCAAATTCTACCAGGTAGGCCTATGTCTCTTCTTTCATGCCAGCGCTGACAGCTTTTTGCTCTTTCTGTGTTTTTTTTTTGTGTGTGTGTGTTTGTGATTGTGATTGTGATTGTGTGATTGTGTGTTCGTGTGTGTGTGTTTTGAAAGATGCTATCCGCCTTTTTCCTTTCCCTTCAATCGAGTTTGGAACCGCAAAATTTCATCGCTGTTGGCATAAGATTCGTGAGACGCTTTCAATTCAGATCGTCTCGGGGATGTTGTCGTCGCTGTCGCTGACACTCTCATCTCCGCTCACTTCCGCGTTCTCGCGCTCTCTCTTCTCCATAAGTGCCTGCAGCTCGGCATCATCGCTCTCCGTGACGGCCTTGGGCTCCATCTTGACGGCCAGGTTGCCACCAGCCGCCTCGATGCTCGTCCGGATGTCGACAATGGCTTCTTCCAGGCGGGTAATGCCCTGCGCCTTGTCGAGGCATGTGCTGGTAAGCACATACAGCGGCGGCGAAACGAGTCGGACCTTGACCTGCATGTTCTCCGTGTTCTTGGCCTCGGCGGTTCGCAGCGCAGCCTTGACGGCGTCGATACCCTCGTAGCCGAAGCAGGTAACCTCCACGTCGGCACGGACCTTGGTAGGCTGAGGAGTGAGCCGCTTGCTGATGTACAGCTTCAGCTCGTCGTTGACAACCTGGTTCGGGAACTGAATATCCTCCCACACCTCGGGATTGCTGCATCTAGGTTAGTCTCCCTTTTCCCAATCTCGAATAGCAAAACCACGTCGCTCTGGCCACGTACGTGATGGACAGCTTGAAAGCGTCAATCGCATGGCCGTATTTGCGGTTCAGAGGCCAGGCTATGCTCTCATACAGAGACTCGATCGGCGCTTGGGTCTTCTCGGCAACGTGGCGCATGATGGAGTGGACCATCTTGCTCTTGTTGTATCGCTCCTCGCACTTGACAATGTCCTCTGGCGACACACGTCGTTTTGACAGATCGATGTATCCTGTGATTCAAACCATGAGCCTCGGCTTTTCTCTCTCTCTCTCTCTCTCTCTCTCTCTCTTCGTTTTGGAAACTCATTCACAACCCACCCTTCTCCTTGTCCACACGGAGCACCACCACAACCTCGTTGCGCCCGACTCGGATAAGCTTCTGGATACTTCGAATACGTCTTCGGGAAAGCTCGGAGAGCAGAATCATGCCGTCGATGTTGTCGTACTCCAACAGCTTGACGTAGGCACCCATCTCGGCGATCTATCCGTCGTTGCAATTTTAATTTTTTTTGGTCAGATTTCCCGTGCTTCAAAATCTTTCCCAACTCCCTTCTCGCCACCCGAAACTAGACCCACCTGCTTGACATTGACCATGACGAAGCTATCGATCTCCGGATACTTCTCCTCGTAGAAACGGCAGTTTGTTAAAGACATCTTGGCGGTGCTTGTCGACGAATGGTCTGGGGAAATGAGTCTCGGCTGGGGAAAAGAGGATAGATCGTAGGAAGTGGGGGATGGTTTTTTTTTTTTTGTGGTATGGACCCGAGTTCTTTCTCTCGTTGCTGCTCACGCGCGAGTCTTGGATGAATTCGCTTCTAAAATTCCTCAGTCCCTTGAAATCGACGGTCGCTCAGAATTCGAGACACTGCGGCACCCCTTGATCGTCGATTCGGAGGAAGGAGAAGAAGAGGAAAATGCTCCGTGTAAGCTGCGTTTCTAAACGATTCGAAGTGGGATGAGGAGTCACAATTTTTGATATTTTGCGCTTGGAGCCAAACCTTCGTGGCGGGGTGTGTGGCTCGACGCCACAGGCGCTGCGATTGCTGGTTATCTTCACGTGACCTGCCAAGTAAACAACCAAAGCTTCAAGCCTTTTGAGGAAACAACTTATACAACCGTCATCGCAGAGAGTGGGCATTGGCAATGGCTCCTGGTACGTTCTCGTTGGCTTTTTGCGAATTGCCTCCTCAACTTTTAGAGCGGGTGGCTGACAGACAGTTAGCAACGCAATACGAGCTTTCACCGCCCCCCGGGGACGCGATATCATCCATCGCATTCGCGCCCGTATCCGGGACGAAGCTTCTCGTCTCATCCTGGGATAACAAAGTCTACCACTACGACATTACAAACGGCCCGGAAACCTCGAGCATCATCACCACATATGAGCATCGCGCTCCGGTTCTAGACGTTTGCTTCGGCAACGACGACAAGGAGGCGTTCACCGCGGGCATGGACTGGACGGTCAACCGGTATTTGCTGCCCCGACACCACGAGCATCGACAATCGGGCTATCGCTGACCGTGAGAATCACAGCATCAACCTCGAAACTGGAGAGCTGACCGCCCTGAGCAAGCACACCGCCCCCGTGCGCCGCGTCGTGTACAGCAAACCTCACGGCATCCTCGTCTCCGCCTCTTGGGACAGCACCCTCAACCTGCACAACCTCAACGACCCATCCAGCACCCCCATTACCATCGGCCTCCCGGGCAAGCCTCAAGCCCTCGCCGGTAGTCGCAGCAAGATTGTAGTCGCCATGACGGGTCGTATCATCAACATCTACGATATCAACGCGATCGTCGAGCTATTTCGCAGCGGCAGCAACGAGCTGAAGCCGTGGCAGCAGCGCGAGTCGTCCCTCAGATACCTCACTCGCGCAGTGTCTTGCATGCCCAACGACGCCGGCTACGCTACCAGCAGCATCGAGGGCCGTGTCGCAGTTGAGTGGTTCGAGGATACGGCCGAGTCGCAAGCTAGGAAATACGCATTCAAGTGCCACAGACAAGCAGCCCCCGATGGCGACGGAGACGTCGTGTACCCGGTCAATGCGCTTGCGTTCCACTCTGTCCACGGAACCTTTGCGTCGGGAGGCGGTGATGGCACAGTGGCCCTGTGGGACGCAGAGGCCAAGAGGAGGTTGAAGCAGTATCAGAAGTTCCCCAATAACGTTGCAGCGTTGGCGTTCTCGAATGACGGAAGGTATCTAGCAATCGGCGTATGCCCGGGATTCGAGACCGGACAAGACGACTATAACGGCGCTGGTCAGACATCAGTATTCATCAGAGAGCTGGGCGAGAACGAGGCAAAGGGGAAGGGCGCTAAATAAATAAAACAATAGAGATGCGCGAACTGAGGCCCAGTCCGAGTCGGCGTTCGGGTAGGATATAGGATATTTGTATTTGACAGCCATGTGACAGTTGATATACACAGCCCAAAGTAGGTATGTAGATTAGTACCCATTAATGCAATGAAATAAGTCCCAAAGCTCTAACTTGCGTCACCTCCGCCAGTATCTCGAATGTTCCTATTATCCATGCTCCATCGCTGTAAAGAGCGAGGCGCCGTCTCGCCAGTGTCATTCATGCCCGCTGCTTGGTGGACTTTCCCTTCTTCTCTATCGGCGGTGGGTGGTGGCGAACCAATTCAACAGCATCAAAGCCATCCACACATTGAAACTCAGAAGTTCGAGGTTGCAAGGGCCTCGCTTTCACCTTTGGTAGTCGATACTCTCCACTTCGCTCGCCTCTCCGAAAAGAAAATCTGCCATTCCTGCAGACGTTGTGAAGAGGGTCTGGTGGTTGTGACACGAGCTTTTTGCTCGGAGGTTCTATAGACGAGCATTCGCTGACAGAAGGAGCTACTGAAGAACATGGAGAGCTTTCAGAAGGCGAAGATTCTGCGAGTGTGATTTAGCACCTCTCAAAAAGAAAGAAGAAGAAGAAGCCGCCCCCCCGCGCGCGGTTTGTGGTTTCCGGATTACGCACCGACTGGATATCTTCGTTTGGCATTCAGCTCTTCGCTGGACGTAATGGTCTCTTGCGCACACTGATTTGTAGCGTTGTCTCCCTCGCACATCTCTCTCGTTTCCGCAGTCAATTCCCCGCCATCCAAATTCGTTGAATCAATTATGCCGCCACGTAAAGAGACTGTCGTTAGAACGGGGGTGCTTTTTGATCGGCTGATCCACTTCTTTCGAAACGTAGGCGACCTCTGCATTATCCTAGCCTCCATTGTCGATAGTTGGCCTACAGAAAGGCACAAAGTCTTGTTGCTACTTCAGCATGTAGCTGGTCCTGATTACACAAACCAGAGGCAACAAGCCAATGTCGCGAGACTTCCGGGCTGTCGCGTGGTTACTATGTAACACACGTCTTTGTCTTTGGGGGAATGTAGCTTTTGATATGGCAGAAGAACCAAAAAAGAAAGAAAGAAAAGAAAAGAAAAGAAAAGAAGGAGAAAAAAAGAAGAAAAAAAAGAGAGAGATAGAGAGAGATAGAGAGAGATAGAGAGAGATAGAGAGAGATAGAGAAGAAGAAGAAAGAACACCAGCTTAGAAATACAGCCTCTAGTCAGTTAATCTGTGTTGGAAGGTGGCACTGCTGATGAGAGGATGAATGGTAGGGCTGCTCCTTCTGGTTGAGCATAACTCGAGAAAATTACTTTGGCAGGCACGTCACCAAAAACCCGCAAAAAAAAATGTACCAACAAAAATTGCCATACAAATACAATGTGGGGGTGCTCTTGTTTATCTTCTATTTATTTTATTTTTAAAAAAAAATTTTTTCAAAGAAATATGCTTCAACGGAACATGCTTCAACGGAACATGGTAGAGCGATGAATTGCTTTGTTGTGTATCCTAGGATGTCTATCTTAAGAGGCTCTAATAAATATTCGCAGTAGTAGCCAGTCAAAAGGTTCACGCCTCTCTCGTCTCGGTATCAGGAAATATAATAATGGTCCAACGGCTTTTAGCGTCAAAAATTGAATTCAATCCTTCCCCTCGCTTTCTTCTCAATTCACCAGCCAGTGCCGTCATGCGCATCACGTTCGTAATAGTTGTTCTGATGGTTCTGGCGTCCTGGCAGCCATCTCCAGCACGGCGACCTGAAGCGGACGCTCTACTCTCCTACTTTGGTCGGTGTGATGGGCTAGAGAAACAAGGCAAATCATTAGCCGAGACCACTACTACACAGGCTTGGAGAAAAAGAGGGGGGGGGGGGGGGGCAGCATACCTTGGGCTCGGGGACGTATTCGTAGTGAGCGGCAGACTCAAGGAGCCAGATCTTCTGCTGGTGTCCGCTGGGGTTCGGTCCCTTTAGCATGGTGGTGGGAAATCCATGGTCGAATGGGTAGGCGCTCTCGATCTCTTGAATGTCCTCCTCAGTCAACTGCAGAGTAAGAGCTTCAATGTTATGTTTGAGATGCTCGATAGTCCTTCCACCAACAATGGGGAACACGTAGGGGGTCTTTTGGACGACATAGGCCAGTGCGACGCTCGTAATCACCGTGTTTTTACGGGCCGCAATCTTCTCAAGCACCTTGCTGACCTGAATGTCGACCTCACTGGCCTCCCCTCTACGTCCGATATCAGACTTGCGCTGCTCATCCGTCTTGAACTTGCCTCCGCCAAGCGCTCCCCAAGGGGCGAGAGCCATGCCCTCATCCTTGCACATGGGGATGATGTCGCGCTCGAAATCGCGGCAGGCGGCGGACCAACGCCCCTGGTAAACAGAGAACTGGCGGAACCCGTGGTTTCGAGCATATTCATTCGCCTTGCTGCATTCGACATGTCAGCAAACCTGGGCCTAGGCCGCCAAGATGCCACGCCGGACGAGAAGGGGCTCTACGCATACTGACCTCACCACCCAGGCGGGGGAGTCGCTGATGCCCAGGTACAGCACTTTGCCAGATACAACGAGGCTGTTCAAAGACTGCATCAGCTCAGGGATGGAAGTGGCAAAGTCCCACCAGTGCACATATAGCTGCCATACACGTTAGCATGGCGAAATCAAGGGGCCGTGGCAAACAGCATGGGAATATCACACCAAGTCGATGTAGTCAGTCTGCAGCTTCTTCAGACTAGCTTCGACGGAAGCATGGAGGCTCTTGGTGCCGTTTCCGGTGTAGTTGGCCGCGATGTGAGGGCGGACGGGTCCTAGTTTGTAACAGGTGGTGTACTTTGTCGCGATGACTGGATCGGGTGTTGGTCAGCTGATGGTGGCCCAAAGGGCGGCCTGAGCTATAATCATACGTACCCATCTCATGACGGTTTCCTCGCTTCTTCATCCAGTCTCCAATGATTGTCTCGGATTCCTCGAATTGGTAGTTGTTTGCCGTATCAATGAAGTTGCCTAATATCCAACGACATCAGTATGTCGGCAGATAGTCTTGGAAGATCGAGACTAACCTCCCTTGACACAATACGTTAGCACTTGAGAGCAAAGAAACTTTGACAGTTGCAGGGAACGAGGGACATGGTTTTGCCTTGAATATAGCAGAATAAGCAAGACTCACTTGTTCGTAGAAAAAGTCCAAGATGGATTCCGAAGCTGCCTTGTCGCAATCTCCCATCAACAGCTTCCTATGATGAGGCTTAGTGATGGGCTCCCCTTTTTTTTTTTTTTTTTTTTTTTTTTTTTTTTTTTTTACTTTTTTTTTCGCCTTCAGCACACATCGAGACTCACCATTCCGAACCAAAGCTCATGGCGCCCAAGCAGAGAGGGCTGACCCTCACCGAGGCTGTTGGCGACAGCAACCGATAGCGGTTGAGCGGGCTCTTGGGAGCCGGGGGCACAGGCATGAAGCTCATGTCGGCGAGATGACTGTATGCCTTTGGATGCTATTGGGAGTGTCGTTATTTCTTCTTCTTTCGTCCTTTGGCCGCAAAGTACAGCTGAATCCGAGGATTGTGCTCTGGCAGAGAGAATCTGGGAGAGAATAAGTAGGTGGCAGCGCAAGCCAGTGACGACGACCTGCAGTGCTTTATAGCTGCCTCAGCTCAGGATGACAAAAAAGAAGTCAAAAAGGACTCCCTTCTCGCTAACCCCATCCCAGCTCCTCGTAGCTCCTCGCAGCTTCGCATCCATAGCGGACTTTGCCAGAGAAAAAGGCAATCGCATTGCAGACACCAGCTCGTTTCACAAGCACGAGTTGAAGCGGCCGAAGGGGCTTTGGTTGATGCGGGTGCCAATCGCCGGACGCGAAATAGTCGACTTGGGTGGTCCTTGCCTCGCTGTACGAGAGACCGCCAATTAGAAGCGCGCATTCGGGGGCTTGTACTCGGCACCCTGTGCCAAAACCTGCGGAATCTTCCCGGTGCAAATCTTGAAAATCTACACAGCTCGCTCCGCGCGCTCGTTCTCCTACATCCGTTGTCTCCCTAAACTCCGACATAGAAATAGAAATACAAGCTACATCGCGGAGCGGAGGTCCAACTTTGTCGGACTTGGGCGGGGCCGCGATCTGAATCGTGAGAGCTCTCTCGCAATAGTTCCGTTGGATCATCAAATTCCGGCGGGATCCATCATGAGGGGTAATTCCTCCGCCGAGCAAACTGTTGCGTATATACGGAAATGCGATCGAACCGATCTGTGGGCTGTGTGCCCAAACCGTTGGATAGAAGAAGTTCCTTGGAGGATGTTCACCACCTTCCATGTTGGGTCAAGCCTTGTGTGGAATATCGAACGAGAAGGTTGCTCAATCTATCATGGGCATCATCTGACGAACTTCATTTTCATTTTCTTTTCATCTTTTTATGTACTCGTAGAATAACATCTACATAAGGTAGACAACTACTATATAATCAATCCACAACAGCAACCCGAAAAAAAAAATATTTAAAAAAAAGGGGGAGGGGGGGGGGGAAACAACTCAAAAAAATAAAATAAAAATTTAATCTAATGAAGAAAGGAGTTACTCCGTATTAGTAACTAACAAGAACTACCTTACCTAGGTAGTAGGTACCTTAGGCAGGGCACATGCTGCCTCGCATATAGTATTCTATGACAACCTCACCGTATACTCCGAATAAATTCCCCCCGTCTACATGACTTACGAAACCTACCAAGGGTTGCAGTATCTGCTAGGACCCATGAGGGCTCGCAAGCAACTTACCAGGGTTGCTGCAGGTAGTAATTACTAGGTACGTAGTAGGTACCTACCTGTAGTGCTGTATTACCGAGGTAGGTATTACATAAGCCATCCTCCGCCGGCAAAGTACCTGCACTCTCTGTGCCATTTGATCAATCCCGTGTACGTTAGTAGTACTGCTACTAAGATAGCAGGAAAGGGGGTATGCCGCAGTTCGTCATCACGAGAAAGCAGCAGGAGGAACCTGCCTATCGGTGCAAATAGATTCGAATGTAGCATCCTACCTAGGCAAGCGGGTGGAACACACAGAGACAAAATAATAACACAACACACAACAAAAGCGTGGCAGGACAATTATTGCAAGTGCTGTTTGTAAGGTACCCAAGGTATTGCTTGTGTACAGCTTACCCAAGACCCCTCTAATTGCCGTCTTCGGCAAATGGAGGTACGTACCTGCAACACTCTTCACGCCTTTTATAGCGGGGTGAGGTACGTACCGCAAGAGCAAAACCAATTCTCCCAGACTATTGCCGAAATATCTGCTCCAATCATGCCATGTCGAGAAATCCTACGACAAGCTCTACATATGCAGGACAAGATTGAGTCGCAAATTTCACCGTCTGGATGCGCCAGAATCGCCCAATCCGCTGAGCATCCGAGGCGCAGCTGCAGCTATGGGCCGTCGCCATGGCTTCCGCTCCCCCCGTACCCTCCAAGGCCGCTCTCAACGCTCTTCGGGGCGTTCTCTTCACGACATCATGTTCAGTCGTCTTCCTTGCCGAAGAGCGCCGCCGCCGGCTCAAGATAGCTCGTGCTGCCATTGATAATGCGCGGAAACTGCATACCGTCAAAAGCAACAGGGGCGCCGTTACACTGAGCGAAAGCTGGGAGGACAGGCTCTCAGATCTCGGTGGCGAGGCTGTACCGCTGCCGTCTGCTTCGCGGCCCAGGAACCCCCATCGAAGACGACGCCGGAGCAGCTCTTCCAACTCCCCGTTGCATGATGCTGGCGTCGGAGTTCACAGGCATTCGTTCGACCGCCAGGATCCTCCCAGCGAGGCTGCTTGCGCAGAAATGGAGCAGAGGGATGCCCAAGAGACACCGATGTCGCACTTTGGATTGGACGCGGCTAGATTTATTTTGCCCTTGGCCGACAGCCGGCATTCGGACGTCTCGTTGTCGAAATCTTCCTCAGCTCCCACAATATCCGCTCCTCCACTCCGTTCGTGGGAGGTGGGCTCTCGTAAAGTTGAGACCAACGTTGGCGCACAGGTCAAGGTGTCATTGCGCAGAGATCATGAGCCGATGTTATGCCATTCAGATTCAGACGCACAGAGTGGCTCGCCATCTTTGCATGAGCTGCTGCAGTTCGATTTCTCTGCGCCGGCCCGCATATCCTTGACAAGCATGTCTGCCCAGGACGGCTCCATGCAGACCCGTTATCTTGACAAGGTCGCAGAGCTTCAGCGGGTACTGCAAGATGTAGAGATGCGCCGGTCAACTCATACTTTGACATCTGCATCGGTGGATTTGGCTGTTTGTCAGCTGCAAAGCTTATCGGCAATTCGGCCAACGACCCCCAGGCTAAGCGACCTTGTCAAGTCAAACGGGCTGCGGTTGCTGAGAATCGCGATTGAATGCGAGCCTACTAAGACGGCTACTGTGCTTGCGGCCCTGCTTCCGACATGTAAAGATCCAATTCAGGTTCTGTCGCCCGTTGCTAGGTGGCTATGGGAGAAGAAGGACAAGGAAGGGCTAGAACGGCTTTTGGAGTTTCTCTCTGACCGCAAGCAAACGCGGTTCTGGATGCACGGCATGGCGATCTATCGAGTGCTCTCCGGTCTGGACGAAGCCGCGGAGAGCTTCAGGGATATCAAGCATTTTTATCGCCTACTACAGAGTGCCGGCCTGTACCAGGGAATTGCCGTACCTCCCAATATCGAGTACAAAATACGTCGGCTCATGGTTTCAAAAGCTCTGAAAGCGGGAGATGACGCCTTTGCCCAGGACGAGATGAGATACCTTTGCAAGGTAGATCCAGATGCGGTCAAATCGGATGTCAAGCTCCAAAGCAGGTTCATAGTGCGGGAGGCTGCTCTTGGGCGTTGGGAGTCAGTTCGCGACAGCATAGAGGCGCTCGAGGGCGTCGGCGGCACGAAGCCACACGACTTGCGGTACACGATTGGCAAAATCACGGATGTCTTTGTGCACACTTGCTCCTCGGAAGGCCTCGAGGCTTTGCTCAGGAGATTTGTGCGCAGCTACGATATCCGTCTCAAATCCCGATGGGTCAACCTTGTCTTGGACGGGCACGCAAGCCGCCATGATCTAGACTCGATGTTTTCGTGGCTCCAGTTTTGCCGCGATGCCGGGTTTCGGATGGACGATACATTTGTGCAGCGCTTCTACTCTGGATGCCGCAAATACTGGAGCTTCTCCGACGAAAGAATTGCAAGTCTAGATCAAAATCTCCGAGAGCTGTCACCGGCCGTTTCCAACCCTTTCCCGGCCAAAGCTGATGGGAAGGGTCTGAGGAGCGATGCGCCACCTGCTCTGCTTGAGTCGCGCAGCTGGTTATCTGGGACGGATGCCCTCGAGTGCATGGAGTGGCTCTCGGCCCGGGGCGAGTGGGAGCGCGTCTGTGAGGCGTACGGTCGATTGCTGTCAAGCGGGTTGAACCCACCAGCCCGCTGCCTTCGTCTGGCCGTCATAGGGCACCTCAGAAGGCAAGACGGCAGCGTTAACGAAGCAGCGTCGCTCATTGACGAAGCTCGCGGGAGAGGCCACGATGTGACGGAAGCCCTGACCCCTCTGCTCTTGACAAGGCTCGAGGAAGGAGACGATGTTGGCGATCTGATCAAACAGGCTCTACGTCTGGGGGCTCGCGTCCATGACAGCGTGTACAACAAGGCTGCGCAGATGCTCTCGGCGAAGGGCGACCTGCGGGGGGCTGCCACCATGTGCGAGGTAGCGGCAAGGGAAAACGGCAACGGAGAACTCCTGTACAACGAGTACAACTTCGCCAACCTGGTTTTCGCATACACCGGCTCCGCCAGCTACAAGGCTCTGACGTCTATCCTATCCAAGTTTACGTCGGAGGTCCAGTGGTGGCGTGGCAGCCGGGCTTGCAAGGAGAGCATCAAGCTGGCGATGAAGGCGACGGCGATGCGAGCCGTAGTGCACCCCAACGAGAAGAACGACCACCGGGACGCACTATTTCGGCTCGACGAAGCCCTCGCCCACGTCAAGAAGTGCCGCTCCACGAGAGACGATCGGCGGGCAGTGACGGAGGCGTTCATACGGGTGGTTCGACCCTCGGGAGCTGAATCCGAACAGAATCCTGTGGACACGCGCAGGGCAACCGCGGCCACGGTGGAGGCTTCGCTGCTGGAGCCGCCGGAAACGAAACACCTTCCGAGATCGATTCTGGTGGCTCGCCAGGGATTGGCATTTGCGGGAGAAGCATGATGCACGAGGGAACTCGAGGCCAAGGACCCATTCGCCATCACCATGTAGATTTACAGAGTACAATTTACAAAAACAAGCCGTGTTATAGTGGATGGGAATTCTCTCTTGTTGTGCCACGTCCAACATGACTTGACCGATTCTTTGACTACATGCTTGTGTTGTAACGACACGATGGTCCCTACGATGCTGGTAACCAATTTGCGGGCACGTTTTTTTTTTTTGGCGTTTATCATGCACCAATCGAAAAAAAAAAAAGAAGAAGAAGAAGAAGAAGAAGAAGAAGAAGAAGAAGAAGAAGAAGAAGAAAACAGAGGCAGCATATCTGTAATGTTGTTCCAAACGTGCGTGATTCTAAACCTTGAAAATCCGGCGGATAGCTTGTCATACCCGACGGCAGGCTTCACAGACGTCAAACGGTGCTTTGAAAAATTTCAATACTACTACTGCTGCTGCTGCTGCTGCTGCTGCTGCTGCTGCTGCTGCTGCTCCTAGCACATACAAATGAAGCAATTCAAAGCCCCCCCCCCCCCAACAGTTTTGATACCAGTTTATATATATATATATATATTATCCGGGCATCACCACTAGCTCATACGACGACACGTTTTCCTCGTTTGTGCGTAATGCCCACGGTGAGGAGAGAGAGGAGGGAAGTGGAAACAATGACGTGCTCATTCTGAGGATACATTCATCATCTAGCTTTTAGAATTTGAGACTGCTTCGGCTTGGCGTTTCTTGTGATGAATACGAATGCGCAAATTCCAAACAAAGTTGGGCAAGCGAAAGAGGGGGGATGAGATGAGATGTAGTAGACTTTTCATCTACAAATCTTGTATCCATCATCTTGGCTTTTTTTTTAAAAAAAAATGAAAAATAATGAACTCTCTCTCTCTTTGAGTGTCCCTTTTTTTTTTTAATTTATTTTAACTCTATCCCTTTGCATCATCAGCTTTATCAATTCCCCATTTCATTACATCCCTCTCTTTTGAAATTCTCCGAAAAATCCCCCCCCCCCCCCCTTCTCTCTCCTCTTCCTTCTCCTCCATGATCTTATTACTTTTGGCTTGCCGTGAATCGCCCTCGCCCTCACAAAGGCACGTTTGGGATATTTTACGAAGAACAAAAAGAACGCAAGTGATCTCGGCGGTTCTCGGGGTTGTATACTGTATCGTCATTCCGCGTTTGAGTTTACATGGGGGATGGAACTTCGTTTTTTTTTTTTTTTAAATATATCTGAAAAAGTCTTTTCTCCAACAATAAACAGCAGAACCGGGCATCATAAATAAAAATGATGAGATGGTGAAAACAGCTCTTGGGCCGCGTGCGCCCAGCAACCCATAGGTAAGCAAAGCCATGTTTATAGTTTCAAAAAAAAAATTAAAAAAAATTTCAAGGTTTGCACCAGCCGAGGAAGCAAGCTTGTACGTATAACAAGCAGCCCGTTCCATCGTTGCCGTTTAGGTCATTCATTGGCTGCCGAGATTGAATGAAATCGCCAAGAAGACCATGTTTAATATGTTGTTCTTCTGTTCGATAGCTCAAGGGCCACATCGTGACGGTACCTTTTTTTTGTTTTGTTTTATTCAACTTATTTACTTTTTTATTTATTGATTTGCTTTATTTTGGATCCCCATCCCCCCCCTCGGGCGATACGGCCCTAGCATCTCTGGTCCAAAGTCTAATGAAACGATGGGTGCCTTTTGATTCGCCAGACACATGGCTTTTTATTATTATTGTTATTCGTATTATTGCTATTGTAGCTTTGTTGGTTAGCAAAAAGGCTTGATTGAATTGGAGCTTGTGGAGCTGGGAGCTTGCGGAACTGGGAGCTTGCTTGGGTGGCCTTGGACGGACCGTCTTGTTCGTAATGAAAGAAAGAAAAAAAAGGTATTAAATAAATAAATAAATAAATACATAAATAAATAAATAGGATTTTCCAATGGTTTCAGTGGGGGAGCGCTGTCAGAAGGAGCCCGCGTTGAAACGGTCGGTAAAGTTGACACAATTTATTTATTTATTTACATGGAGGCAGCGGCAGGGGCAAAGGCAGAAGAAAATACGAGAACTGGGCGCAAGCAATGTTTGTTGCGGCGATTTATTTATTTATTTATTTATTTTATATATATATATATATATTGTCATCATCGTGGTTAATGGCTGGTGCAGGTCCAGGCTCGGAATTTGCCTCCGAGTCTGGACAATCCATGCGTGTTGTTGTTGTTGTTGTTGTTGTTGCATTACGCCCTCGGGGTTTTTTTTTTTTTTTTAATTTACTTTTCCTTTTTACTTTCTTGGATTCTTGTTGGCAGAGTTTCGGGCGTTTCCCTGTAAATAAAACAAACAAACAAGCTTTTTATTTTATTTTATTTTATTTTATTTTATTCTATTTTATTTTATTTTATTCCATTTTATTTTATTATTATTTTGAGAGAGGAGGTTGAGAAACAACACCATGATGTCATGGTTCACGATGGAGAAAAAAGGCACAAGAACCGAAATCAGAAACTCTGTGAAAGAAACCAAAAAAAAAAAAAAAACAGTTCAGTAAACAGAGTTCAGTGCACCGGCCCATTCATCCATGAGGTGAGCCAAGCAAACATGAGGCACAGCATAAATAATCATGACGCAGAGAATCAACCCAAAACTCAGGGGCCCGAAGAGTTCAATTGGTTTGCAAAGCCGAGAGACCCCCCCGCCCTCGTTTCGCATTACGGCCCTGAGTTGACGTTTCTTCTTCTTCTTCTCCCCCGCTTTCTTGGAGGAGAGGGGGGAAAGAGGGGGGAAGAGGGATGAGTGGATGAGAGAGAGAGAGAGGGGGGGGGGGGGGGGGAATCACATGAGAGGGAAGGGCGAGTTTTCCCTCGTTCAGCCCTGTGTGTGACTTTTGGGAAGGGAATCAACGTTATTCATTGGTGGACCAAGGTTTATTGCCATTTCTTGTTATCGATGATGATGATGATGATGATGATAATAATAGGAATAAAATAAATCCCAATCCCCCCCCCTCTTTTGTTTTTGATTTTTATTTCATTTTATTCTACTTTATTTCATTTTATTCTATTTTATTTTATTTATTCTATTCTGTTTTATTTTTATTCTATTTTCTTTTAGTTTTAGTTTTATTTTTTATTTTTATTTTTATTTTTATTTTTATTCCCCCCTCCTTTAGATGATCTGCACTTTACCGCTTTCCGCAATGCCGCCCGCGCGAAAGCCCTTTTCTAACTCGCCTCCCCCCCCCCCCAAAAAAAAAAAGAAAAAAACTTATTTTCGAACAAAAAGTGCGTATCGAGATTAAAATTGTCCCGTTCGTCCAGCATTGGCAACCGTAATCGCCGGGCGGAGAAGCAAAAAGCGGAAGCAAAAAGAGCAAAAGTTTCAAGCGACATGTGACCGCGCGCCTGGAAACGGGGGGGGGGAAATTGCTTTATGGAAATAATAGATTGGCATCAGCACGGGTTTTTGGGGCGTGTTTCAACCGTCATGGCGAAGTTTTTTTTTTTTTTTTTTTTTTTTTTTTTTTTTATTGTTTGTTTTCATTCGGCGACAAGAGTTTTCTCCCGCAAACGTCCCGCAGCGGGGAGGATCATGGGCACGTCATGATGCAAAACAAAAAAAAAAAAAAACAGGGAGGCCGTTCGTTGCCTGTTGGCCTGTCTGTCTGTGCCTTGTTGAACCGGGCCGATCATAGAGAGCGATGAGCGCATACTGATTGCATTGCGGCGCCCGAGGGGCGTCTCTCTTTTTCTTCTTCATTCATCTTTTGCTGCTTGGGAATCAGCAGAAGAGCCGTCCGTATTAGGGAAGAAAAGAAGGTAATAAATAAATAAACAAATAAATAAATAAATAGAAAAGACAAGAAAGAATAATACCAACAACGTTTATTGCCCTTTTTTTTTTTTTTGTTAAACCAAGTTCAACGACGACTCCCGGACCAGACTCCGAACGAACGAACCAGAGGGCAACGGAGAGGTACCAGAGCTCTCAACCTCTTTTATTATTAGTATTATTTATAGTTAGTTGGTTATTAATTATTATTACTATTGATTTTCATTTTTTTTTCTAACCGTGACCGGCTGGACGGAATGGTTGCTCAGCTATAAAGCATTGCGCCTCCCCTTTGAGCGATGGCCACTGCCGTTTCGTCAACAAGGAGCAACACGCAATAATACATGGTATTTTATTATTGTCATTATTATTGTCATTATTATTGTCATTATCATTATTATCATCGTTATTTGGCATCATAGCAGCAGGCTTTTTTTTTTTTTTTTTTTCCTTTTTTTTCTCCCTTTTTTCATTCATTTTCTTCATCTTCTTTCATTTCCTAAACAAAATGCAAAATTAGCAAACAACAACATGAAATTCATCCCCTTACCCGAAAATAATAATCATAGTAATAATAATTAATAAAAGTTTTACAAACAAGTAAGAGTTTCCAGTGGAAGCTTGCAAAGGCCCCCTGAATGAACCCCCAAAACCAACCCCGACAGAAACCCCAAACCGAACCAATAGAAGCCGCAAATTCCGCAAAAAAAAATTAAAAAAAAATAAAAAAAAATCCCGGAACGGTTCGGCTCCCCCGGGGGACGGGGCGCCGGGGTTCCCCACATGTGCGTTGGCCGAGTTCGCCCGGGTGAAGATCCGCAGCGCCGGACGGGGAGCCGGCCTCTTTGAAGTTTGGATCGGATTGGATCGGATTGGGCGCCACATCCAGCCCATGGCAAATCGGTTTTGCTTTCAATGTCATTTTCGCAAATTTTGTTCCCCCTCCATGTTTTCGTTGGTTCGTTTGGAAATTTGCGAATCGAGAGAAAAAAAAATCATTGGTTCAAAGAGTAACTTTTTTTTTTTTTGTTCATTTGTTTTTGTTATGGCGGGCAATGAAAAAAAAAAAAAAGAGCAAAAAAGCCCCCAGCATGTCATTCTTGGCGCGAGACTTGTAACTTATTCGCCTTTGCAACAAAATACGCAACACGTGACAAAACTTATTTCAAACTCGCTTGAATCCATACGCAAACGCAAAAATAAAATGAATGAAATGAAATGAAACAAAATGAAAAAAAAATTTAAAAATTAAAAAGTTAAAACCCCCAGGTTCAATGTAATCAATATATTCATTCTCCTGCGCACAGGTGCCATTGGGAATGTAACCCCTTTCCCGTCTGGATGGTGGCTGAAAAATAATAATTCATTCATGATTTAATTGATGATTTAATTAACAATAATAACAATAATAAATAAAAAGCCCCTCTGCGACCGCAACAAACTTTTCTCTTCTTCAAAGGCGCGGGTTTTTTGTTTTTTTGTTTCTCCTTCTCAACTTCCTCCCCGTGACAAGCGCCACAGGCAACTCTTTGCGCTTTTTTTCCCGCTCCGCACCCGAAGATTGATTACGTACGCCGACCCCCAATCATGAAAAGCGGAAGCGCATCCGAAAACGCCCAGCAAAGCCCGCCTCTCTCTACCTGTAAAGCCACAAGTTTTTTCGGTCATCGTTTTGTATTTAGCACCAATTTCGCCCTGTCGTATCGTTATCTGCGCTGCCACGTGTGGCGGCTTTTTCAATGCTCCCCCCCCACCCCCCTTTTCAAAAAAAAAGCCATGCCCCCTAACTTTGTTGCAAAGCGCCTCTCAGCGAGAAAACTGGCAACAGCGCAAAAAAAAAAAAAAAAAAAAAAAAGGGTTTCGTTTTTTATTCAAAAGGGAAAAAATCCAAGTGCCACCTTGTTCGTGTTGGTTCAACTCGCAACAACTTGTCGTTGATTCTGTCTGCCCCCCCCCCCCAAAACCCTTGGTGCTACATACAGTAAGCTTCGACAAGGGCAACCAAACAACTTGGATCAGAATGCTGCCAACTCTTTTTCCCTTTTTTTTTTTCATTTTTATTATTATTTGTTGTTATTTTTCTAGATGGCCAAAAGAAATTTTGAAAAAAAGGAGATAAAAAAAAGTTTTAAAAATAAAAAATAAAAATAAAAATAAAAAACCATAGCCAACTGTCACCCGAATTTCGAAATGCAAAGTCACCATCGTCCAACTTTTGACTCAACTGGCAAAAACCCACAGACACAGACACAACCAACTCGATTCAATAAAAAACCAGATGAAGCAACCTTTTTTTTTTTTTTTTTTTGTTTTTTTCCCTTTATTCTCTTTTCTTTTCTAGTCTCCCCACGTGTCGAAGAAGCCTTCTAGAAGAAACCCGAAAAGCGGGGTCCCCCCACTCCCCCCCCCCCCTCCTTTTTTTTTTTTTTTTTTTTTGATTTCTTTCAATTTTCCCACGTTTTGAGCTTGACGCCTCCTCCTCCTCCTCCCTCCCAAGCACAACCGCTGTCAATTGGAACGCGATATGCGGCCGGTGGAGTTGCCCGGCTGTCGATGTGGAGAAAGGAACATTGGCAAAAATCTAAAGGATGATGAATTGAATATTCACCTTATGGAATCGGGGCTTTTTCCGATGGGCGGCGAGGATCTGTGACCCCCCCCCCCCCCTTTTTCCTTGTCACACCCGTTCGACGCGGAATGCAACGCAATCATTTGGTACCCTCTTGTTCGAAAAGCATTTGCTTGCCCAAATAGGCAACTTGCATTCCATAACGTGTACAAGGTCAAGGTGGGAAATCGCCTTGTTTTGCCAGCTTTCGTTGAGGCTTACATGTTTTGTTTTTTTGCGGACGAGCACGATGCTCTGGGATGGTATCAATTTTGGTGTTTATTTTATTTATTTTATTTATTTAATTTATTGTTTATTTATTTATGTATTCATTCATTTCAAGTTTTTGCCCTCTTCCCTTGTTGGTTCTGTAACAGTTGTTGCCGATGCCATCCATCAATAGAGAGAGGAACCCACCAGTGTCATTCTATTCTTGACTCTCCGATTCAAAGATTCGAAAAAAAAAAAGAAAAAAGAAAAGAAAAGAAAAACCCCGTGCCACTCACTGCAAGCCACGAAACTTGCCTCTCTCCCTTTTTTGTCTTCTTTCGGCAACCGCGACAATCAAAAGTTGGGCCAAAAGAAAACCAATTGTTCAACCCGACCAACAACCAAACAAAAAAACGAAACAACCCCTAAACGGAATGCCACATGACTGCCACGCGACATTGTCACCCCCCTCTCTCTCTCCCATCAGCCAAACCTTTTTTTTTTTTTCTTTTTTTCCCCCTTCTTTGACAGAAACTGCGTATTTTTTTTTTTTTTTGCCACCGAAACAAACAAAACAAAACGGACATCATCGCCACAACGGTGTTTGCCGACAATGGCCGAGCGCCACCGACGGTGCGCCTCCCCCCCCCCCCCCCCAAAAAATACGACAACGCTTCGAGGGTGGCGGTGCGACAAACTCCCCGCCGTAATACGGGCGTACGGGTTATTTGTTGGTTCCCCACTTTTGACTTTCGATCTGTGGCTGAGAGAGACCGGGCGCCACTGAGACGATGTTCATTGCGAAAAACACGCTCGACGCGGGTGCCGTTTCATAATAATATTCTCAATACAAGGGGCAAAAGAAGAAGAAAGAAAGAAAAAACTTGGGTTTATCAAAACCTTTTTTTTTTTTTTTCATTTCATTTTCTTGGTGCATTTCTTCAGTAGTCCTTGATTGGTCGGGCCTTGTTGTCAAAATAACGACAAAGGTCAATAAAAGAGGATGGCAAGGCATGTATTATAAAACGGATGGATGGGAAAATCAAACCCTCAATGACGTTATGAGCCACCCGCCCGACCGGTAACTTCAAAAGTTTCAAAACACAGAAACCCGCCCATTGGGATCGAGATTCCCGGAGGCCCCCTTTTTTTTTTTTTTCGCAAGAAGATGACAGAATGCAAAGCCACCTACTGACTTGATAAAACGAAACGAAACAAAACAAAACGAAACGAAACTTTGCCAGGCGCCAGAGCCCAAGTTCCGCTCCCTCTCCTTGGTTTCTTTTTTCGGACAGTAACGCAAGCCCCCAAAGCGGGTTTTCAATTGAAGCCTAGTCTCCACGTATTAAATACAAAACGAACCTACAAACAAACTTGTCGTAAAAGAAAAGTTTAAAAAGTTTAAAAAAAAATTGAGAGAGAATGAATGTACAGTACATGCAAGCTCCGTTCGAACGCGGAGGGGGAGAGAGGGGGGGGTGGGGGGGTAGCCATATCCTTCAATACGACTTGTTGCGTATCTTTTACCAGTGCGGACGGTGTACGCGCAGCGGAGAAGAACGGAACATTGAAGAAGCCAAAAAGAGCTCTTTCGGGGCCGCAGGCCGAAACGTTGCGGGAAACGGAACCGAGCGTATTTCGTTTTAGGTTTTCTTTTTTTTTTTTTTTTTTTTTTTTTTTTTTGGTTTGACGTGAGAAGATGGAAAGGAGAAGAACAAGAAGAGAAAAGAAAAAAAAAAAAAGGAAGAAAAAAGAAGAAAATTTTGTTTTACTGAATTAATTTTTTTTATTTTTCATCTTTTCATTTTTGTTTTACATTCTTTCCATATTTACTTTGACATTGCAAGAAAAGGGGAATTGATTTTGTTTGTTGTCGCGCCTTTTGCTGCTTCTTGTGTGCAACTTACATAATTGGGTGTTTTTTTTTTTTTTTTGCCACAATAATAAACGGTGCGCGAAGAAATAAATGTGCTGAATCCACGAAGAATTATTCTATTAGACACATCTACTGCCGCTACAACAAAGAGAAATGATGGCGGTAATTGAAATATATGTATATATATATATATATACATATATATTAATATATTCATACATGAACAAGATGAACGGCTCTCTGCAGCATGTTCTCGCCCTTCACCGTCACGCGCCCCCCCCATCCAAATCTCATGCGCATCAAAATGCCCGAGGCAAATGCATCGACGCCGGCCACCCAAGGCATCCCTTGACCCGCGGCATCAAGGAAAGATGAGACTAGAAAAAAAGAGGCATAAAAAAAAAAAAAAGGCCGCAAGGCCTAGATTTTGATGATCCCCCTTCGGTGCGTATACGCCGACGTGCATCCCGTCTCCCGGGGTCGCTGCTTAGCTTCCGGTCAGACAAACTAGTAGTACATGCTACTATTTCGTACGGGGCATATCGGATATCGGTAATGCTTTTTTTGTGCGCTTGTTTTGTTTTGTTCGAATCTCCCCCGGATTGAAAAAAAAAGGGGAAACGGAGCTTGAGGGGGCCAAAGTGACGAGGCTGAAGGAAGCACTACCAACTACCTAGTAAGTGTCATTTCCCCATGGGGGGGGAGCAAAAGGCTAGGAGGACGAAAAACGCAAAACCCTTGCCGACCTCCAACTTGCTAAAATAAAAAGGATGGAAAAAAAAATAATTGAAACCAAATGAAGATGAAAATAAAAATAATAAATAAATTAATTAATTAAAAAAATATTAAAGAAAAAACCAGCCCTGCACCAACGGAACTGAACTGCAGAGTTCCCTCCCTCCCTCCCCATCACGGGATCCCAAACATCGCCACCAGGAGCGTTTTCCGCTTTGACGACGGCCTGCGCCCCTTCCGGTCATCGTCGCCCTACAAAAAAAGCTCAGCCTGCCTGCCTGCCAGCCAAGCACCACGTGCTCCAAAGAGGGAGGAGGGGGGGCGCAAAGCAAAGCAAAAGTATGTTATCTTCGGGCATCGTCAGCCGGACTTGGTCCTGTCACTCTTTGAACAAAGTTTTTCTCGCCCCGGCCCTTCCATTTCCCCGGACCCGACAGGACAATTTTGAATAAAATTGAATAAAGAAAAATTAAATTGAAAAATAAAAATAAATAAATAAATAATAACAAAGAACTGCCAATTCCAGCACGGGCTTAAATAAATAAAACCAAAAAAAAATCAAAACCTCCATAGCGGGGGAAATTCTCATCTCCGCCATTTCCTCGGATCTCTCTCACCAGTTTGTCGCACCCGAAAATCCCCTTCTCTAGCCGAACAATGTCAGCCCAAAAAAAAAAAAAAAAAAAAAAAAGCCCCCAAGTTTTTTTTTTTTTTTTTTTTTTTGCCGGGGAAGCGGAGCCCCAGGTTTGAAACCCCATAACTTTCGCCAACGGTTTTGCTTTTTTTTTTTTTTTTTTTTTTTTTTTTTTTTTTTTTTTTGCTTTTTTGGGTCTTTTTTTTTCGGGGAACGGATGACGTAAGCCGCTTATTTCTTTTTTGTTTCCTTCCTCCGATTGCTTTTTGCCGTACTGGGCAGCTTTATAATAACATACGTTTTATATATATATGTATGTTATATAATTATTATATCGTATTTTCTAACCCCCCCCCCCCCCCTAGTCAAGTCAGAAATGCCTGGGGTCAAAAAAAAAAAAAAAAAGCGGCCTAATTTATTTTGATTACGGTATATACTCTTCTCGTATACTGTACTCTGCTCTTCCCGTAATTCTCTCTCGTATAATAAAATGTTGCCCCGGCTTGTGGGCAGGCAAGCTCTTCCAACTTTGTCCTCCCTTTTTGGGTAACAAACGTTGTAATTGGGAGCTCAGGCAGCAGCAAAAAACAAAAAAAAAAAAAAAAAAAAAAAGAAAAGAAACACGCATCGTTCCAAGAACCACACCATGTGCCGAGAGTCATCATAATTTGCGCCCATCCCACAAACGGCCTCTTATTTAGCATCGCCCCAGCTCCCCATCTTAGCCGACAGCTCGCTAGATGCCCCCCCTTCGGCCTTTCGATCCGACATCAAAATCCCCAGTTCTCCCCAAGTTTCGCATAACACAAAGACAAAAAAAAGAAATGGAAAATATCGCTGAGCCCTCCAGATCGGCTCCAATCCCACACACACACACACACACACACACATACAAAAAAGCAGAACAAGTTTGCAAAGCTTCCCTCTCTCTGCCCCACCTACCAAAAACGGTCCACGTCAAAAAGAAGCATCCAAGCCACAACCAATAATTGATTGTCAGAAAGCCACCCAGTGTCATTTCAAATTTGTTTTTTTTTTTGGGGTTTTTTTTTTTTTTTTTTTTTTTTTTCATAAAAAACGGGCTTCCTCGGGTCCGGTGGCTTGGAACCCTTCCCCCCCCCCCCCCCCCTCTCTTCAACTCCAACTAGTGTGTCCCAACCCCCATCGGAAAAGATCGTAATTCCATCACATGCCGGCCAAATTTTTATACCAAAAAAAAAAAAAAAACATAAGTTTTGCTTTAAAAACTTGCCTCGCCTTTTTGGCCTCCCCGCATTTGTTCTGCTTAAACCCTCATCACCCTCGGGCCGAGCAAAGAGTTGCGAAGAAGAACGAAAAAAAAGAAAGAAAAAAAAAACAAAGAAAAAAACAAAGAAAAAAACACAAAAAAACAAAAAAAAAACAAAGATGGATGCTCCCAGCTCTCTCCCCTCCCCCCCCTTATTCGCCAGCCCACAATCCGTCTTCCATCCGTACAATGCTGTCGGTATCCTCTCTCTGCAACGAATCCCATCATCAGCCTTGTTTCCCACCTTCCCACCTTTTCCCCAGCTCTAGCTCTAGCTCTAGCTCTAGCTCTAGCTCCCAACTCGAATTTCCAAGCTCCAAGTAAGCTAGCTTTCTTCAGCTCAGGGCAAAAAGAAACAACAAGAGAAAAAAATAAATAAATAAATAACTAAATAAAAGGGCAAACCCGACTCCGACAGCCCCCGTAGCCGGTCGGTAGCCGTGAAATCCCGGAACCCCCCCCCCCCCCCCCTCAAAACGTTTTCTCTTCAAACCTTCCTTTCGCTCCCCCCCTTTGTCTGGCCCGGCTCGTTCGGTTCTATGGGAGTTGCGGTGGGCAAACGGAAACGTTTTTGCCCGGCCACTTTGTCCCTTTCCATCCTGTCGTTCTCCTTCACCGCCATGGGAAGGAGGGGAAAAAAAAAAAAAAAAAAAAAAAAAAAAAAAAAACCCATTGGAACCCTATGATGAGTCGATGAGTCAATGCCGCCAGCCCTGCCGAAAAAAAAAAAGGAAAGAAATTTTTTTTTCCTTCCCATGCCCAAAGCATCGTGCATGCATTCATGCATGCAAGCGGCAGTACTCCGTAGATGGATGGGATTGCTTACTACTAACCTAGGTACCTAAGGCAAGGTAGTAGGTACCTTGGCACTTCTGCCTGAGTCCCAAGAAGCGTGAGAGGAAAAGTTCGAGCATCGTATTCGGTACTTGCGAAAGAGGCTGCTCTCTGGTCCGGTGTAAAAGTACCAGCTACTGCTGATGAGTTGCTATTATCAAGGTACCTTGGGTTAGGTACTATGGATACCTGCCTTGCCTTGCCTTAGTACAGGTACTAGGTACCAGGTATAGGTACTAGGTATTTCTTTAGGCACCTGTCAACCAGCCACTCACTCCATCGCAACTGCCTTACCTTGCAGAAGCACTGCGTATTATGTATTATGTGCGGATACCTGCGACGTCAATCAAGAGCCCCCTCCTCTCATGCAACAACATGCACATGCAAGTCTAAAAAAAAAAAATTTAATAATAATAAATATATGGCAAAGAAGAGAGAGCAAACCCCCCACCCCCCCCCCCTCTATTTACAAATCTGTTACTCCGTACGCGTCACACAAGTAAGTACATACGAGGTATAGAGGGGAAGGGAAAAAAAAAAAAAGGAAAGAAATTTTTCATCACGGATTTATTAATGTTTTTTGCTAAGCTGTCCATCTATAGACATCTTTTTTTGTTTGGGAATTAAACCCTTTTTGACATGATCTCGTAGAAAACACACCCTGTTTTTTTAGGGGTGTTTTTTTTTTCTTTTTTGCTCTGTTTTGTTTTTTGGGTTCTTCTCTTTAATTTTTTTTTTATTTTTTTTGGGTTCAATGGTGTGTTTTCTGTAGACCCGTGGTGCAAGAGACTTCTGTCTGTCCCCGCCCAGCATCGTCTTTGCTGAAGATAGAGAGGAAAAAAAAAGAAAGATTTTTTTTCCCATACCCAAGGTCGCCCCTGGAGACGCTTCATCTTCCTAACCCACTAAAATACACTCGGTAGAAGCCATTCCCTAAATATGGGAAACATGGCCACACAAAAAAAAATGTTGAAACAAATTTGTGAGCTCCTTCAGAGCCACCCAAGAACATATCAAAAAAAAAAAAAAAAAAAAAGCTCAGACCATGGTATCATTTGAAAAGCAACGCCACGTAAAGTGCGAATGAGTTTTTTTTTTGTCTCAACCAGACATCATGAGACCAAGAAATAGCCAAGAAAAAAAAAGAAGAAAAATGGTAAAAATATGTCGCTTCAGTCATGAAGTAGTTCCGTTTCGCCTGTGCAGCCTCCCCATGTTGCTGCCATGATATGTGTTGAATGGAAAACCCCCAACCCCCAAAACGCCGTAGTGATGATGATTGTACACGGCCAAGGCCCATGTTGATTTGATTGAAGTAAAATAATAATAATAATAATAAAGCCTTGGCCTACTAGAAATCGAGCGCCATTTACCACCCCTTGGAGTGGTATCCGTTGAACGCCTCCTTGGTGAAGTACTGGTTCCAGCTGCTCGCGTTGACATCCTCGCTCTGCTTCAAGCACGGCCTCTCTGGGTACTGCTTCAGGTTGGCGACATCATGCGATGTGTGTCGACGCTTGAGGACGGCGTTGGCCGTCGACGACTTTTGCTGTCGCTCCCAGAGGAGGTGGCGTCGAAGAGACTCGGTGAGCTCGGTGGCGAGCATGTTGCGGCGGGTTGTTCGCGGAGAGAGAGCAGCCTGGGCGTGTACGTGGTTGGCGGTGGCGGCAATGGGTTGGGCGCTGGATCGGGGGATCTCGTTGATGGGCTTCAGCGTGGACTGGCGCATGCCCTTCATCATCAGGGGACCCTCGTCGGAGTCGTTGGGCGAGCCGGCCAGGGAAGATCCGTTGAGGACGGATCGTGACCTGGACAGGGCCGAGGTGGACTGAGACGCCTGGTTGCCGAGGCTCTTGGCGCGGTCGCCCTGGGCCAGCATCAAGGTGATGAGCGACGGCCGCGAGGTCAGGTTGACCTTGGACTCGACGCGCTGGAAGAACTTTTCATCGACGCTGGGCTTTCCGCTCTCGTCGATGGAGTCTTCCCAGTCGGAGGAGTCGTCGTCGTCGTCAATGGCACTCTCGTCAATGTACTCACCCTCGGTGTCCGAATCAACGGCCGACTCGGCATCGATGTGGTGCGTGGCGAGGTTGTTGCCGGGGGTCTGCTTCGATCCCGAAGGCAGATCGCGGCTGCTGGCGAGGGAGCTCTCCTCCCCGGAAGATCCGCCAATCTGGAACATGGGCTTCTTGGAAGCCGGGATGGACTTGCGAGCCTCGGGTACGCTCTGCCCGCAGTCGCTCGAGGAGCACGACCCCCCAAAGGCAAACCTGGGCTGCTGCTTCTTTGGCTGGACAGGCTTGTGAGCCGGCGATGAGCTCGGCTCGGGGAGGCAGTCGTCGATGGAGGCGGAAGGCCTGGGGAGAGCCTGGAACACAGGGACATCGGAGATGATGTCCTGGGGGGAGGTGGAGGTGGTGGACTCCATCTCGGGAGACGCCAGCGACACCTCGGAGGGCTGTTGGGAGAAGCGCGATTCGGTGGTGGTGGACCCGGATCGGGTGATGGGCTCGACCGACTTGCAGGTGGCGAGCAAGGGAGAGGTGGTGTGTGAGGGGGCGGAGAGGGGAGCCTTGTCCTTGACAATGGAGACGACCATCTTCTCAAAGTCGTCGGAGCTGATGTGGCGATCACGCCGGCTGGCAGAGGACTCTAGCCGCCGTATCCTGGGGCGGATTTCTAGAGGGGCTGATACGGAGGTGAACTCGGGAGTGTCCTCGTCGGCCAGGGAGTCGACACTGCCGGACAGCTGAGGGAGCTCGGGAAGTCGGGCTTCCGAGGGAATGTCCCTGGGGGCGGTCTGGGTGTACTGGGCTACCGAGGACCTGTGGGCGTTGTCGATGAGCTGCTCTCGCTGCCAGAGTCTCCAGCTCAGGTTTTCTAACCTGCGGCCTTGCTCGACGGAATCTGCACAGCGGGAGAAGACTATAAAAATCACCAAGAGGGTCAGCCTCGACCGACAAATGCGCGAGCGGGTTATTTCCTCACCTGTCCACATGCTATACAGGTTGGCGGGATTGCCAGTGTCGACCTTGTGGATGACGTTCGCATCCACGGTTAACACATGGGTATCCAGGCGGTAGGGCATCGCTGCCGGAGGCGGAGAATAGAGGCTCGATGGGTGTCGAGCGGGTTGGTGGGCGGTGCGGGTTTGTCAGGAAGTTGTGCGGAATCAAGTTTGCGGTTGTTCAAAATTGCCCGGCGATCAGGTTTGGACTGCGGCAGTTACCGGATCCAATCGTCTCCGGAAGTGCAGATCAGTCAATCGGCGGTATGCCAATGGCGGTGATGAGCCGACCAGATGTCTGCAGAGGCCGAATGCGTCCTATGGATCGTCGATGAGAAGAGGAGAAGGGAGAGAGACGGGTGAATCGAGAGGCGTCGGATGCGGAGTTGGTGCGGAGTGATGAGTGATGCTGAGTGATGCTGGAGTATACAGGAGAGGGGAGCGTCGAGCATGAGAAGGGGATGAGGCCCTTTGAAGTATGCTGCTGCTATTGTGCCCGCTTTGTATGATGGGTATTGCGGAGAGATGGAGAATGAAGAGGTCGTGAGAAGCTGGGGAACAAGATCTAGTTATTAAGAGTAGGGTGTATCGGGCAATGACAGGATTAATAGGTGGGTTGGGGGGGGGGGGGAGTGCAATGGGCGTA
This sequence comes from Trichoderma cornu-damae, assembly GCA_020631695.1. NCBI lineage: Eukaryota > Fungi > Ascomycota > Sordariomycetes > Hypocreales > Hypocreaceae > Trichoderma > Trichoderma cornu-damae. The sequence continues at coordinate 2,465,225 of CM036087.1, forward strand.
TAGGTTCCAAGCACCCCCGGGGGTGTGGGGCGTGAGAAGGTACAGTACGGGGTACGAAGGTACCTGGCGGCGCCTCCGTGCTCCGTGCCGGGGTAAGACAAAAAGGTACTAAGAGCCATGATGCGTACCAGTTCCGCAGCCAGGTAGACCAGTTGGGATGAATTTACGCTCAGGGTGGGCGACTCGCGGTGTGGTGGAGGGGGGGGAGGGGGGGGGGCGCTTTGAAGGAGAAAAAGAACTGCAGGGCAAAAAACAAAAAAAAACCCCCCAAGAAATGCCACAAGGGGGGGGGGGGGGGAGAAAAGAGGAGCAAGGGAAATGCCCTGTACGCTCGCTCGGAGAGGTGCCGCCGACTCCCCGGAGAGATTAGTGCGAGGGAACAGTCAGAGTGCGCTTTCCCCAAACAGGCAGCAGTCTCGCTCCCAATAAACCGAAAATGAGGCCCGTAACAGACTAGCGGAAAATCCGCGCTAGTGCGTTTGGAGCATTATCCCATCTGCGCCGCTCTCAGCTCTGTAGCCCTGTCATTCATTCCCAGCACCCAACGTTCGGCCCTGTCGAGAACGGATACAATCATGTGACGGTCCCTTTCTGGAGATCCGTTTTTGGCGGTTTTGCCGCCAAGGAGAATCATTTGTCCCAAATCGGCTGCTCACTGCCTATTCGAGACTAAGCCAATCAAGCGCAGTGCCGTAAAGGGCAGCTATTTCACGCGGCTGCACCTCACTCTCTCACTCTCTCACACACACTCTCTCTCTATCCTTTTTTTATTCTCTCTTTTTTTTTTTTGGAATTCGGTTTTTTTTTTTCCTTCCCCCTTCTCCCTCCCATGTTTTCTCGCCCCCGCAAACGGTCCCGGCCATGCGCTCAGCGGAAAAAACGGTTTGAGGCTCCGTTTTGCTTTTTCGAATTGACGGCTGCCGAATCCGTCGCAAAATCACCACCCAGGACAAGAAATCTTTAATTTTCAATTTTTAATTTTTTTTTCCCTTTTCCCCTCTGGCGGCTTTTCGGGAAACCTGCGAGGCGTTCCGGCAACGAGGTGCTCTCGGCATTCGCGCTCTCACCAGAAAGTCGTTTCGCGCTCGCTTGCGCAAAAAAAAAAAAAAAAAAAAAAAAAAAAACGTGTGACGGGCCATTGCGAACAGTCCGGTTGGCATTCTGAGACGAGATTGCCCTTCAATTCATCACACTCGCGCGCCGAGAGCGCCTAGCTTTCACGGCCACTGCGCTGCGCGGATGGCACATTTCTCGCAAGCTAGCTCTCGAAGAGATAGCAAAAGGGCCAATCCACCGTCGCGCAATTGGGCCGACGGCTATTCAATCTCTCTCTCTCTTCTCTCTTTGCTTTCTCTCCTCGGCGAATTCCGGCAAAGCGTCCCGTCTGTGTGTGCTACCTACCAGGTACTATGTAATTGCTCCGTGCTGCTGCCAGCAATGAGCTTCTGAGCCGCCGCCGTTGATGTGACGCGCCCTGGCTTGGGGAGGAGGAGGGGGGGGGGGGGGGGGCCAGAGCCTGTCCGGGGCTCTCTGATGCCAAGTGGTCCGGCACCGCTGTCCAGGTGACCCAGCCCCCGTACGAATCGCAGTTCTTTTGGTGATCACAAAGGGCCGCCAAAACAGGCCTTGCTTGGGGGAACAAAGAGGGCCTTGCCCGTCCTTGTCTGGAGTGACGAGAGCAAATCTGCGCCTCGCCTCTTCATCAAAGACGGCCCGGATGGCGGCGTTGGTGCTGATTGCCGCTGATTGAAGCTGCCGCGGCCCCCCGTCCGCTGCGCCTGACCAAAGGCCCTGAGGGATGCTGGAACTGCTCCGTCTACGCATCTCGAGATCATGGGGCACGGCCAAGGAATCAGAGCCTTGCAGGCAGGGCGCTTGTTGCAAACTTGACGCCTGCCTCGCCCAGTCTCTCGGCGCCAGCGCACCAGAGAGCGTCTGCGACAAGCCGGGTCACCTGTCCTCGCCCTCGAGGGGGGGGGGGGGGGGGGTTCAGTGGCGTCGATTGATTGATGGCCAGAGCCCGCCGTTCAATGCGGCTTGTAGGAGGGAGGATCTCAGGGGGGGGGGGGCTTGCCTCCATCCAATGCTCTGCAGGGCCCTCCCGACCCGCCGCGGCCATTGGGTCACCAGGACACCCGTCCGGTGCAGAAACAACGCTGCAAGCAGCCAGAGCTTGCCAACGCATAGCTCTCCTCCGCATGACCCTCAATGGCCTTTTTCTTGGTCCACGGGCTACTGCCCTTTTTTTTTTTTTTTTTTTTCCATTCCCCCTTCTCTTCATTAATGAAACAAACGAATGCTCACGGGTACAGCATCCTTTCTGGCCTTTCCGACCAATAACCCTCTCTCTTCTCCCCGCGGCAGGCATGTTAGCTGCCGCATGCTCGTGTACTGGTGATTTCTTTTTTTTTCTTTTTTTTTCTTTCTTTTTCTATTCGTGCTATTGCTCCACGAAGCCAAGGATGCCCAGAAGGGGGGGGAGGGGGGAACCAGGCAAGCCAATGAACGAAAGCCAAAAAAATGGCATCGCCACAATCTAGGCTCGCCAGTTTCTCATTGGTCCCCAATTGTCAAAAACAGGCAGCAGCATTCTGTATTTCTTTCTTTTTTGAAATTTTTTTTTTTCATTCTCCTTTTTTTTTTCCCCCATGGGAGTCATTGTAGTAAATGCGTTCTCGTGGTTCAGTGCACAGAGTGCGGAGTACGAAGTACGGAGTAGTGCAAGAAGAGATTTCCATCAAAGTCGTCTCTTGGCCTCGTGCTCAAAGCTGCTGCTTGTTACCAGGGGGGCCTCTTTGGATATATGGGCTGCAATTAGCCAAGGCGGGCATCGTCCCTATACCTATTTTCGCCCCTACAGAACGAACACCTTGGGCGTAGCAAACTCTCGTGCCCTGCCGCTCGCTGCCAGTTCTGGTTCCCAAGAAAATTCCACACTCTCGGGTCCGCGGATGCTCCCCGACCACGATTTTAGCTCCTCAGTCCAAGGCGAGAGAAATCCGGGCGTGTGGAAATTAGACAGGACCAGCAGCCCGGATCGCGATATTGCAATTAAAATCAATCGAAATGCCAACCACGATGCCCTGTCAATCAGTCAGCAGTTCAATTGTTTTTTTTTTTGGTTTTTTTTTGCCTTTTCTTTCTTATTCTTCCTCTTTCCCCCTTCGCCGCTATGACCTCCTCTTTGCATTCTAACGTTAGGTACTCGTAAGAAGTAGTACGTACCCGTATTTCCAATACCTAGGAACTGTTACCTAGTACGTAGTTGGTTTTCTTTTTTTGTCAATATTGACCAACGAGGATCCCGAGGTTGGTTTTTTTTTGGGGGGGGTTTTTTCTCTCTCTCTTTTTTTTTTCCCACAACCCTGATAAGCTAAGCTGAGCCACAATGCCGCACAGCTCACCGCTCGGCTTTTTCCCTTATACAACAATGTATGTACCTTTTGATGCTTAACCATCTTTGACGCTCCAGCAAGGGGGGCGGGCGGTCGTGGTCAAAACGAGTGCCGGCATTGCAGTACTGCTAAGGCAGGTTAGCGGCTAGATTAATGGCGACACGATGCCCGGAACGGAGCACGGAGGCGGTTGACGATGGCACTGCGCATTAGCATATTCTATACATGTGCCCAGGGGGGGAAAAGTCGGGATGCGAGAGAATATCTCCGAAAGCGTGTAGGGCGAAAAGAAGGCCAAGGCGGCCTTTGTCGACAGCCGAGGATGCGCCCTCTCTCCATGGATGCATGAGATTCACGGGATTTCATGAGATTTCATGAGATTTCATGAGGCAGCGCCGAGGCCCCGCTTTTTTTCAGATAATCACAAACCTGTAGCATGTACATATCGCTCCATTACCCGCCTCCGAACTGTATATGCATACACTCCGTATACGGCATGTATTTCCATGTTGTTTTGTTTTTTTTTTGTTTTTGTTTTTTTCATCAATCCAACGAACGAACGTCTGGGGGAGGGAGTGGGGGGGGGGGGGGCCGGAAGCGGCAAAACGGGCTGATGTTGTCGTTTCCTCATTTTCGAACCCGAGATAGTCTCCATTTGTCATTTTTCCCCCCCCCTTTTCCTTTCCTTTTTGCGAAAGCTGAAAAGAAAGAAAGAAAAAATGTACGGTAAAGAATCGAGCAAACGGCGTGGGCAACTTGGGTGCGAATCCAACAAAATCAAATCAACTAAGTTTCTACTCCGTTAACCCTGCGCATAAGAATGGGCTGCCCGTTGGATGGGATGATTTTCTCGTCGGAAGAGTTTTACCCCGTTTAAGTTGAGTCGACGCCTGCTTTCTTTCTTTTTTCATATATTTCTTTATTTGTTCTTCTTTCTTTTCTTTTCGTTTCTTTTCTTTTTTTTTTCAAACTTGGTGTAGCATTGATGCCCGACAAGGGAACGTGAACGAGTGTGTAAAAAAAAAAAAAAAAAAAAACGGCGCATGAACAAGAGGCCAAAGATCCCGGTTCTGCTCAGCAGCTCCAGCCCAAAGACACGGAACCGGGAACCACAAAGACTGTCGACGGCCGAGTTCATGCGACTCGGCGTGCTTGACTGTCTCAGCCTAGAGGGCTTTTATTTCGTTTCCTCTCCTTTAGCTTCTTTTTTTTTTCCTATTCCCTGCCCGCCGTTGCAAAACCTGGACTTCAGCTGCGGCGCAGGGTGCGGGCAGCCAAAAGAAGAAGAGAAAGGAAAAAAAAAACGTTTTCGCTTCGAGACATCCACAACGGGGAACCTGGCTCTCGCTGCGGTGCATTTCCCCCCCTTCTCTGCAGATGCAACGGCAATGGACGCCATTGGGTCGTTTAATTCTTCGCCTTGCGACGGCAGGGGGGGGGGCGAACAAGACAATGCTGACAAACACGGCGCCACGGTAGCGGATCGGATATGCGTGTCTCATGGCAGAGGCGACGATAGGTCCAGACACGGTCTAGGTTCAGCCACAAGAGCTCCCGTGACTAAAGTGCTGCCAGCCGGGCGAGGATGCGATTCGCTGCGCAAAATGAAAAAAAAATTTAAAAATAATAAAATAATAATAAAAAATGGGCCAATCACCACATCTGCGTCCTGACAAAAAAGCAAATCAACTGCCATCTCAGCTCGGGTACGGAGTGCCGTTGGACGGCATCCGGGTTCAGCTCGGCCTCGCACAATGGCATCCAATGAACGGGAGGGCTCGGAGGCGGACTTGCCCACCACAAGGCATGATTCCTTCACGACAATGCCTGCTCGCGCGGCTTTCGGGCTTTTCTTCTTCTCCTTTTTTTCTCCCCTTCTTGTTCCTCTCAAGGGGCGCTCCCTGCATCACTCTCGTCATGTGTCGAACGAAACCTTTGGGAGAGCTTCAAGGGATCTGGCCCAGCCGTCAACTTATTTTAAAAAAAAAATCAGCACACACACACACACACACACACACACACACCTAACAAGAGGGAAAACGAAGCCTGTTGTCCGCCCCCTTGCCCTGCGCTTCTGCTGCGATAAAGTCCGCTCCTATTCGTTTGGTTCCAGCGGACAACCAAATCGAGCCCCCCCGGACTCCACACGGATGCGAAAATGCAACAAACCGGATGCCGGTCCGGAGGCCCTAGCGTTCACCTGTGTCGCGCCTAGCGCTTCTTCCCGAAGGCCGTTCAAATGAAACGGGGGGGGGGGAGAAGAGGAGGGGGAAAAAAAGGTGTGTGTGTGTGTGTGTGTGAGTTTACGGAGTAGTGTGATTTGAAAGGAGACGCTGCGGGCTAGGGCTAGTGGTGGGTGGTGAGTGGTGACAGCCAAGTGCAGGTGCTGTGTCGCTTTTTTCTTTCTTTTTTTTTTTTTGTTTTTTTTTGTTTTTCGCTCCTCCTTACAGATGCGAGCGAATGAAGAGGGCCGTCGCATATTACCTATGGAGAATATTGATGCAAGGCATCTATTAATTGCTGGCAAACCGGCCCTCCCCTCTTTACATGTGAAATTCTCATCAGGGTCTTGGGGGTTTTCTTTCTTTTTTTCTTTCCTTTTTTTTTTCCTTTTTTTTTTGGGAGGGGATGGAGGTTGTTGTCGCTTTATGTGCTCCCGCTTTTTTTATTTCCCCGGAGGAAAACCCGCGATGCGTGAAATCCTCCATGCCTGCAAAGTAGTAGTACGTAGTAGTAATAATAGTAGTAGTAATATTCATACCCTCGGTCAATAAATGGTATACAGACCACAGAGAAATTCACCCCTCCCTCAAAAAAAAAAAAAAAAAAAGGTTTTGCCCCCCGAAAAGGTCCGTGGGCAGGCTGGCAAGGGAGAGAGGCAAAAGCCGCAGCAGCAGGATGGTGGCCCTTGTTTGAGACAAAAAGTCGGCCGCCGTTGCGACAAACGGGCTGCGACGGAAGCCAGCTCCGTCTAGTTAAACTGGTCGTGCTGAACCGCGCGTCCGCTTCGATCAGCCGAGAGGGCCTCGTCAACATATTTGCGACCCGTCAGATTGCCAACGAGCTGGGAGCGATCGCAGGCGGCGGAAATCGGGCTGTCATAAATGATAGATAGATGGGGGGGGGGGGGGGGGGACGCCATCTTGGCAACAGAGCCCGCCCGTCGGCCATGTACCTTCTGCCATTGCTGGTTAGGTTAGTATGCCTATACCTACCTAGTACCTATAGGTACCTGTGCCTTGGGTGGCAGTGCCATGTACGTGCTCGTACCTACTTTTTGACTCCTTGCTTTAGCGGTACGATAGGCACAGGAGGCGGCGGAAACAAAAAAAAAAAAAAAAAAGGAGTCCGAGGGGAAAGAAGAAGCAAGGACGCATGTGGTCGCTGCCGGAATCCTCTTCCGGCCCGGCTAGGCGCGTGAGGCTGAATCAGGAGGTGACGATGGCGTCCAGCGCAGTTTTATCCGTCATGCCAATACTACTTACATACTTACTGTATATGCAAATGGGATGGTGCTCATGATGCCGCTGCCGCTGCCACTGCTGCTGCTACCCCGTATATGCAACCCGATCCGGAGCGCGTGTTTTTCCTTGGTCGCCGCCCTTGGCTGTGGGTTGTTGTCTCGAGACAAGATGGCTATTCCTCTTTCGGAATGCCGCTCCGTTTTTTCTTTCCCACCCCCTCGAAAGCAAGGGAACGAACGGCGGACGGCCTGCGGACGACTATATCACGTACAGTATCAACCACCAGAGGATATGAGAGACGCAGGAGAAGAGGAGATACTGCACAGGCAGGGTTCGACGCTACCTCGTCCTGCCTCAGTCTGTTTGGCATTGATGAGCCCCCGTCCCCCCGGGGTGATATGCATGCCCCCCCCCCCTCCCTTCCCCCCTTCCCCCCAGCCTGCGCCTTGCTCCCCCGCGATCTCGCAAGAGTTTTGTCGGGGTTTCCAGTACCAAACCAGCCAAAGGCGAATTCTTACCTTTTGTATATATATATATATATATATATATATATATGTCATGTGATTTGCAGCCGACGCCGCCCGGCCCCCCCGCCCCCTTTTTTCGGTCTGATCTCGATGCGTGTCCGAGGTCGAGATGTGCGGATGGCGATTTCGGCCTACCGGGCCGGAGCATCGCGACCGGACCTGTGGATACCATGTGCGCGCGCGCTGGCCGCACACCCTGGATCTGAACATGGCTTCAAGACCTGCATGTGCGGTGTGCGAGATATCCCTTTACACTCTACATAGAAAGGATGACCAGATGAAAAAAAAAACATTTTTCATTTCGACGACACCCCCTTTCTCCCTGATGCGCGTTCCACTAACCGTGTCTTGGACCTCCTTGGCCTCACAGGCTCGGTGATTGCCCTGTTGGAAGCCACTGCTCCGTACAGCCTCCACTCTCTTTTGGCTCCTTACACGACAGGTTCTTTTTTTTTCTTCTTCTTCTTCTTCCCTTTGCTCCCTCGATCGCAGCGTAAGCTGGAGTTGTCGCCGATCGAACGAATGACGGCCAAGAGCTCGCAGCATGGCCAAAACTAGCTCCTTGCCAACCCTGTCCTCGGATCCATCCTGCACGTACCACGATGGATGGTGCGCGCGCACAAGCTGTTGGTCCGTTCTAGCGGATGAAATCTTGCGGGAAAGACAGGGCGATGCGAGGGAGATGGATCGTCGTCCAACCGTCACCAAGAGAGAGAGAGAGAGAGAGAAAAAGGAAAAAAAAAAAAGGGGGGGGGGGGAGGCCGAGAGGAAAAGAGAGCACAGGCTGGCGTCTTTGCTGTTGTATTGGCCCGATGTCCAGTTTGCCTAGAATGTCCTGCCATGCCACATCCAACATTGTATCTACTCAATTTTTTTTAATAATAATAAAGAAAGAAAGAAGAAAAAAAAACCACACGCCCTGGTCAGTTTTTTTGACGGGGAATTTAGGTCGCGCATTCTTCCGCCCTTGAGAACCGGTCCCAACACGGCGAGATCGTAGGGTATCTTGACTCAGAGCGATTCAGACTGAGTCAACAGCGCACGTCGGCCGATGCGAGCCCCCAAAACTCCGGCCTATGCAACAAACATTCCTGTCCTCTGCCGAGCAAACAAACAATGCACTCGGGGAAACGCCAGGCCCGGGGTTCATTTATGGAATCCCCCCCCCCCCCCCCCCTTCCCAACTGTCGGACACACGAACATTGATATTCGATAAGGGGGGGGGGGTGCTCGATCCAGCCTTCAGCTGGGCGGACGTGCCAAAGGCGTGGGCATATTCATTCGTATGTAGCCATCGATGGCGGATATGGTGGTTTTTTTTTTTTGGATGATCTGGCTTGGGGGGGGGCTCAAATGCTCTCGCCCAGCCCGTCTGACTTGATTTCCCAGCGCCTGAGTTGAGTTCGCCCTCCCGATAAGCGAGAGGACGAACTTCAGATCCTCTGGCGGGGCGCTGGTTGCTCAGGGGGATGACGATGACTTGCTGAGGTGACACAGGAGCGCGCGGGCTCGAGGGGCCGAGGACTGCAGTAATGGAGGATATGTGGGGGGGGGGGGGGGTTGGAAATTAGGAGGAGACAATGTTTTTTTTTTTTTTTTCAAAAACAAAAAAAAAAAAAAAAAAAAAAAACCATTGAAAAATGAATAAAAAATGAATATGTTTACTTTTTTTTTATGTTTACTTTTTTTTTATTTTTAGTTATTTACCTATTTGTTGGATTGTTTCCCCCTTCTTCTTGCCCCTCTCTCGTCGATGGCACAGAGCGTTGGACGCGCGTGCGCCTTGAATTTTTATTAAGCTGCTAATGCAGATGCCAGATGGCACCTAATACGACGTACATGTGGCGAAGCATAAGGTGCTTGCTGGTACCTCAAAAGCTATAGTACTTAGGTAGGTAGTAGGTAGCCAGCGCATAGAACTTTAGGGGGAGCCGTGCAGTGCTTTTGCTATTCGATTTATTTTTTTTATTTTTTTTTAAAAAAAGGGAAAAAAAAAAAACAAAAAAAAAACCATTCATTAATCCATCTTCATCAGGAATTTTATTTTATTCATTCATCTTTGCCATTATCTTGTTCCTTTTTTTTCTTCTTCTTCTTCTTCGGCGGAACCCGCTGCTGCAGATCGCGCAACGTTTGGAAACAAACGAGTGTCACATGACTCCAGCGAACCTGGAATAACCACCAAACGATGAAAACTTGCAAGGGAACTCGTGCCCAAACCAAACCCACGGACCCCTAGGCTGACGAGGCTACCTACATACCTAGGTAGGTACTCCGTAGATGGACCGCAGATGATCACCGCCAAAGTCGTACATAAGCTACATATGTACATACCTATGTAGTACCTACCTACTAGGTAGTACTTGTCGCCTCTTAGCGCAGCTTATGTACAGGGTAGCGGTGAGTTGATGAGCGGTCCGGACTTGGGACCAGCAGGTTGGGTTCTAGAGCTTGCTGCATGAAGCATCGTAGATCAATTGGCCGGGGGGGGGGGGGGCTGTGGCGAATATGGATGGAGTGCCATGCCCTTCCAGTCAACAGCTAGGTGTACAAAGCAAGGATGGAAAGGTTGATTTGTTGCCACTGGTCCTAATTACCGGGTGGGTAAAAATGGCAGGTTACTCCGTATTCGCATAAAATGATTGGAATTAGGGGGATGTATGTACAATGTATTGTCGGGCTTATGCCTAGGTTGGAGCAGCTTAAACCGAGGCTTCGATGCCCAATGGTTCGGTACACGATAATCCAAGTTCCAAGGACACACACACACACACGCACACAAACAATACGTATTGCTCAGCAAGGCAAGACCACGTTTTACCAAGGTTGCATCAGCCGAGCTATTGGATGCTTTTTGCTACTCCGTAGTCCGTTGCTGCTAGTTGATAACTATTACCCCCGTAGCCAGAACGCCGCCCATCCCCCCCCATCTTTTTTGCCAAGGTCAACTTACCGCCCCCGCGGGGTAAAAACAGAAGAAGGGAAAAAAAAATGAAGAAAAAAATGAAGAAAAAATGAAGAGAATAAAAAATGAAGAAAAAAAAAAAGAAAAAAAAAAGAAAAAAAAAAGACAAGAAAAGAAATAGAGACTCGATCCATGTAGGCGTGCTTCTGACATGACATGGCAGAATTGTGCTCTGTCGAACCCCCCCCCCTCTTGTTCGGCTTGCCACTTCTAAGGGGCGTCATGCTGGATGCTGGATGCTGGATGCTGGATGGCCACGTAATTAATTGATCCTCATCGCTCTCTCTCTCTAGCCTGTGAAACGGGGACTCGAGGCAGAAAAGGCGTGTTGGTTGGAGAAACGGGATCAAGTGACACGCTGACAAAGAACATTCTGTTGTGGTTCAAAAAAAAAAAAAAAAGTTTCACATGATCTGCGCAGAATGCCTTCTTACTAAGGAGGTCGTGTTGAGTCCTGGCAAGGGTTTATTATCATTATTGTTGATTATTATTTATTATTATTATTATTATTATTTTTCAATTTTTTTTTTTTCAATTTTTTTTTTCAATTTTTTTTTTCAATTTTCTTTTTTAGGCAGTTCTTTTTCCCACCGGAATTGGCCCTCTCCCTTGGAGGGTGTGTGGCGGCGAACTCGCCAAATTGCCCAAAACGGCAAGATGCCCCCCCCCCCCCCCCTCCTCTCTCTCTCTTCTCCACCGAACAAACGAACCACATGGGTTTTGATCGTGAGCATTTAGCAAGAGCACTGGACCGAGTTTCTTGGCCACGGCGGCGTCCGGCTGCCTCTTTGTGTTCTCTTTTGAAATGCCATCCATGTTTGGGTTTGGGCTATGATGTATCAAATAAGATGAAATAAAACACTGAAAAAAAAAAAAGAGAGAAAAAAAAAGAGAAAAAAAAAAAAAGCTCCAGTGGGATGAACTTGCTGCTTGTTTTTGTTTTTGTTCCTTGCATGCTTCATCGTTCCAACTTGGCCGTGGCTTGCTTTTGACAGGCGGCGCCCCCCCCCCCCCTTTGGCCTATTTGGCGCATGCAAAAAAAAAAAAAAAAAAAAAAAAAAAAGGAAAAAGCGGGGGGTCGGGGATCCGCCAAAAGAATTCTTCAGCGGTTTTTTTTTTTCTTCTGGAACATGGCAGGGCGGTTTCCTCAGCCTCGACCCAGGGCTTGTTTTTTTTTTTTTTTTTTCTTGCTGCATCCCGTATGGTTTTCTGCTGGGTTGCCAACTTTTTGTTAATTTTTAATTTTTATTATTATTTTACTTTTTTATCTTCTTTCACATTGTATGCTTTATTTTAGCGGAAAACAATGACTCGGTCGACCAAGGGCTTGCCCGGAACAATTGCTGACAGCGGACATGATTTCCTTCTAGAAGAATGTGGCGAGTTTTTTTATTCTGTCTGCCTAAGGTGGGGGGGCGCGTTTTGAGCGAAAGCGACCCAGAACCAAAAATTTTCGGCCCCGCAGCCGGAGTAGCGCGGTAGCGAGGCTACAGTAACAATTGTTGTTACTACCCAGTACTATAAGAATAAGCCAGTTTAACTCGTGCTGGAAGCGCAAAAAAAAGGCTTGGTTTGGGTCTTGGCCAGCCATTTGGGAGGAGGAGGAGGGGGGGTTTCCTTTGGAAGTTTGGACCTTGCAAAGCCTTGTGGTTCTTCTGCGAAAACAATTGCAGGGTCCCCTCACCTGCTGTACTAGTTAGTAGTATAAGTACTTATGTATTGCACGGGCCTCAATGTCGAGGAGCCGAACAATGAACCGAGTGAGAACCGACGGCGCGATTCATTCAATTCCATGGACGTGGCCGCGATTCTCGGCCGTGGCCGAAGCTGTCCGGAGTGGAATCAAACGGTCAACTGGTGAGGGGGGGAAGGACAACTTCCGTCCGCTTTCAACTTGGCAATGTTATAACAAAAAGAAAGAAAAAAAAAAAAAGAAAAAGAAAAGAGAGCCCACACACGTCTGCGCCACAGGGCGCTTGTCAAGACCGCCGCCAACCCGTGAGCCCGAGTCGATTCGAAGAACCAAGAGGGAGAGAGGAGAGCCCTTTTCATTGTTTATTTATTTATTTTACAATTTTTTTCTTCTTCTTCTTTTTCCCCAATTTTCCCAATTTTCTCTTTCCCCCACATGCTCAGCAGAGTCCATCATGTGGGCACGCACACACACGCAGGCGGAACAAAAATAAATAATACGGTGTTGGCCAACTGCTGGACATCGGGGAAATGGGGCCGAGAAGGAGGGATGATACCGGGACAAGGCCACGCAGGGCCACGCAGGGGCCGTCGAGACAACGTTTGGATCCCAGTGATGCGGGACATTTTTTTTTTGGCTCTCGTTGTTTTCTTTCTTTTCTTTTCTTTCGTTTTGCCCTTGTATATATCCTGCTCGGCCGAGAGGGCACCGTTCGGGTCGGGGAACCTCCTCCGGCTGTCGTAGGTAGTACTTATACTACTACTGTACTGGGTATTATTGCTCTAACAGCACCCGTGTACACATGCACACATACATGTATGGACAGCACAATCAATATACGGAAGACAGAGAGGCCTTGGAGGGTCCCTTTGCTCGGGCCCCCTTCTGGTCTGCTTGTATTAGCGGCATTTCACCAAAAAAAACTTATCCACTCGTCGGTGGACAAATCCGGTTCCACATCTGGCCTGGCGGAAGAAGCTGGTTTTGGTGTACCGGTACGGAAGTCCCTCCCGTTCGCAGGTTACATTGCTCAGAAGACAACATGTTTTGGGGCGGATCCCCGATTTCTACGTATCGAGAAAAAAGACAATTGGCTAGAGCAGGTTAATAAGTGGAAGAGAGAAGGGGGGGGGCATATGAAATTGATGCGCTAACAAGGCTCGGTGGAGATAAAGTGGGATTGTATGGTGCAAATTTTTATTATTTTTTTATTTTATATTTTTCATTGATTTAATTTTTTTTTCCCTTTTTTTTTTTCTTTTGATTTCCGGGTGTATCCCCGTAATTCATCAAGGACAAGCTAAGGAGAAAAAAAAAAAACTAAGAAAAAAAAGTTGGTATGAATTTTATAAAAAAAAAAAACTTTTATTTAATTGGGCATTTATGCAACCTAAAGGTGGTTTTTTTTTTTTCTTTTCTTTTTCTTTTCTTTTTTTCCTTTTTTTCCCTTTAATTTTTTTTCTCCCCTTTCTTTCTTTCTTCAAAAAGCCCCCACCACTCGGGGTCCCGGGCACATGGTAAATCAAATAACTCTCGTCTCCATTCATTCACCAGTGCCGGAACCGCCCCCCCTCCTCCTCCTCCTCTTCTTCACCCTTTGTTCCACAGATGGAACGGAGACTGGCCCGCCCACTTCGGGCCTTTGTCGTGGTAGAGTAATTCGTCAAGGGAGGGGAGGGGAGGCGTTTTTTGAGGCAGTACAAAAAAAAAGAATAAACGGATCCGATGGAGTGTTTGATTTTCGTTGGCTGATTTAGCTGATTGGTTGGGAAAGAAAAAAAAAAAGGACAAGAAAAGAAAAGGAAAGAAAAGAAAAGAAACCCCCCATGCATTCATTGTTCTGTACGGAGTGGGTGATTGGGCGGGCCTGCGCAAAGAGCTGCCGGGAGGATACGGGAGAGCAGCAGCAATTTGGAAGCCGTATACTGGCGTGTGCGTCGTTTGGGCCCCTGGGCGTTGTTATTTTTTTTCCCCCTCGCCAACGCAAGGGGAGGGGGGAGGATCGTGATCGTGAGCAGAGGCCGCTTGGTAGGGCTGGCCATTCGACGTGGCTCGGCCCATGTCCATGGTGCTGCTTGCTGCTTTTGCAATGGCGATAGTAAGTAGCAGTAGTAGTAGTAGAATATATATGGATATACAGAGTATGTATGAGAATAACAAACTAAAACAGAAATCAAAACAATAAAAAAAAACCATTGCGCATGTCTAGGGATGGGAGGTTTTTTTTTTTTTTTTTTTTTTTTTTTTTTTTTTTGACTCTTGATGAGTCGCCGTCTCACTGCGATTTGGCGTCTCCCTTGCCGAGGGAGTTGAGTGTGCGATGAGTGAGTGAGTCTGCGCGTTGGGGCTTTTTTTTTTTTTTTTTTTTAGTAACGGTTAGTGTATGGTAGCGAACGCTGCTACGTTACCATCTGAAAGGGACAACACACACACAAAAAAAGAGGGGGGGGAGGAAACCGGAACAACAGCAACAACAGCAACAACAGCAACAACAACTACAGCAACAACAACAACAACAACAACAACAACAACAACAACAGCAACAAGAATGGACATCAAGGCGTCATATGGAAAGTAATCATCATCATCATCATCATCATCATGTAATGTGCATTACTCCTGTTGGTCCAAACAAGGCCAATTGCTTTCCTTTTTTTTTTCCCTTTTTTTCCCCTTTTTCTTTTTCTTTCCTTTTTCCTTTTTTTTTTTCCTTTTTCTTCTTTCTTTTTCTTCTTTCTCTTCTCTTCTCTTCCTCCTGCCATTCAATGATGCCCCCTGTCCAACAATAACACGAACAATCTCCGCCAATGAGGAAAAAAAAAAAAAAAAACTTACGCCCGAGGCACCCGCAGAACTGACTGAGTGAACTGACTGACTGCACATGGGAGCCAACGAGGGGCGCCGAGAGTCGCTCGCTGGCTCGCTCGCTGGCTCTCACTGCTCTTCTTCGATCCATCTCTGCCCCCATGTCGTCGCCTGCACAGAGGTCCTCAGCTCTTTAACCGGCCTTCCTTCGATGGCAAAAAAATCGTCATCGCCAACTAAACTGACTGACTGGTTTGCGTGTTCATGCGTCTCCCTGCAATCAGCTCATGATGAGCGGCCCCTGCCTCCTCCTTCCGCGCTTCAAGCCTTCTCCCCCCAAAGTGCTCAGCCCGGCCGTGGTCCCTTTTTTTTCTTTTTTTTTTTTCTTTTTTTTCTTCTTTGTTTGCGTTTGCTCGAAAACAGCAGCTCAGGCGTGCCACACAATGCCTTCGCTGCTCAAGTGACCTCCTACGTGGCGGCTGCAGGATGGGCGCCCGCTCCGCCTTCCCCGCCCCTGGTGATGCGCTCATGGACATGGGCTGGGAGAGTCGAGGGCCATCCGCCTACCTGTTGCCCCCCGTGTGCTGTTGCGAATTCAGCCCCCAAGGTTGCGGTGCGGTGGTGGTGGTGGTGTAGGCGCCTTTTTTTCCCTTCTTCTTTTCCTTCTTCTTCTTCTTCTTCTTTATTTATTTATTTATTTAATTTTTTTTTTTTTTTGGTTCTTCCCCCCCCCCCCTCAACATTCCATCCCTTAGGCTGTTTCATGACCGTTCTCGAGCTACCTGGATGCTTCACCGACGGCTTTGACCAGCTCTCGGCGTCGACACGCGCCCCCCCCCCCCCCCTCCCGTCAGATGATGACTGCCTGCTGGACGCCGAGATACGCACTGGACCCTGGATTTTTTTTTGGGGGGGGACAAGCCGAGATGTCACTGCCTTGATGCCTTGATGGAATGGCGGAGGAGCGCGCCACTGGTTACAGTATAGGTTACGGGGGGGGAACCTTTGCTACAGAGTCCATGGTCCGTGATCATCAAAAGAAGGACGTCTGCTTCATTCCGTGTCTCTCACAATGAATGCTTCAGACCATAGGGCTCTCTGGTGACGGGCTCGCAGAGCGGCCCATCCTTGCATGACGGCTGTGTTTTGTGAAAGCTTTGGGTAGCAGCTGCAGCTGCAGCATTGAGTTGCGTTGCGTTGCGTTGCAGCAGCCACCGAAAAGGCATGGCACCCCAATTCGCTCTGCGATCCTGCCGCGAGCCACGACTGAGAGGCATCGCCCTCGTCCAGGATTACGTTTTGTCATTATTTACCATCTCTCACGCATCTCTCGAGGTCCGGAGCTTGTAGCCCCAAAATCCCGTAGGCCCCCCTCCCCTTATGTGGATGCGGAAGTGGCGCTTCAAACGCTCCAAGGAAGATTTGTTTTTTTTTTTTTTTTTTTAAAAAAAAAGAAAAAAGAAAAATAATAATAAGAATAATAAGAATAATAATCATAATCATAATAATCATAAAGAAAAGGTCCTGACACGACGCGGCCGGCCCGCACCCGAGATCATCTGATCGAATTGAGTTGCTTTGGCTTATGATCGCAGCATCCTTTGTCTCCTCGTGTTTGATAGGCCCTTGATAGCTTTTCTGCCTCGGAAGAAGGAGGAAGGGAGGAGGAAGGGAGGAGGAAGGGGGGGGAAGTGGTCAGGCCAGGCCAAGTGGTGGGAATGTCATCGCCGGGAAAAAAAAAAAGAAAAAAAAAAGAAAGGAAAAAAAAAACTTGTCTCTCTGTCCATGAGATAGATTCTCCTCTTTTTCATCACGAAAAGTTTTCTGCTCGTCACATTGGCGATGGGCAAAAAAAAAAAAAAATTAAAATTAAAAAAAAAAAAAATTCCCCTTTGGTCCAAAAGCACGCCATTTCTCAACGACGGACCGGCGTGGGGGTTCTGCCGTTGTCGCCGAGCTCATTTTTTGGTGATTTGGCGCACCTCAACTTGCATATTTTGCTACGGAATACCGGGAGAAGGAGGGGGGGGGGGGGGACCTTTTGCCTTTATTCATCACCGACGTCGCAGCTGACAAGTTTGATTACGGTTCAACTTTTTGAAATTTTTTTTTTTTGGATTTTTTTTTTTTGGAGGAGCACGTGTTAAAAAAAAAAAAAAAAAAGAGGTTTGGTAGCAAATCCTCCGGTATCGCCCGATGGGAAGAAAAACCGGCGAAAGCGCGGGGGGTGAGAAAGAGGGCAAATTCGCCGTAACCTCTTTTTTGAAGAAAAAAAAGAAAATTAAAAAAAAGAAAATTATAAAGAAAAAAAAAGAAGATTAAAGAAGAAGAAAAAAAAAAGAGAGAGAGAGAGAGAAAGAGAGAGAAAGAGAGAGAGAGAGAAAAGAGGGAATGGTGATTCTTTTTTCTCTCTCTCTTAATAATTGCACTGGGGATCGCTATATCGAGCGAGTGGTGACGACGTTTTGAATGTTGCCCTCTATCCCAAACCTTGAGCGAGGGGCTGCTGAGAGTGGGAGCGGCTGCAAGGATACACCATCTCGAACGGTACAGCATTATGGGACCCGGGGAGTGGCTGAGAAGATTATTTGCTGGCAATCATGATGATGAAAATCAAAAAAAAATCTCCATCGAGAACTTTTTGAATATATTGGATTTGGAGGGTTTTTTATTTTTATTTTTATTTTTATTTTCTTTTTTAATATTCTTCGTCAATAAGAATCATAATTCCAATTGTCCTTTTTCTGTTCTTTTCTTTTCTTTTCTTTTCTTTTTTTAAATCCATCAATCAACCCTCCCCCTCCCCCTCCCCCTTTTTACGGACGACCGTCTTGCCCACGTTGCCAGCCGGTCAAACTGAGACCAAACTGGCTTTGGGTTACCCTCCCATCTATTCTCGACGGTATCACACGGCAAGATTTGCTCACTTCACCGTGAATAGGGTGTCTCTTGATGAAATTGACTTTTTTTCTCCCCCCCCTCCCTTCCCACATGAGCAAGGAACTCCTGAGTACGGCGTGCCGGGTCAGGGCTGTCGGACAACATGTAGACGCCCACGCCAAGTTTGTTGATTATATATATATATATATATATTAAAAAAAAAAGAGCCCTGCGGAGATTGCGGTGACCGAGAGTTGGGGGGGGGGTGGTTGGACATGCCTAGAAGAGGAACTCGTATTCACTCCTGTGTATGGGGGTACGTTGGTTCGACTGTAACCAGCCATGGCTGAGATTGATGGAAGCTGTTAGCCATCGGCGGAGGCGCGAAAGGAGCTGGTGATGGGGACTTGCTTGGCGGAGAGCTTGTCGGCAACCGGGCACCTTCTGATTCCTTACCAACCATGTTTCGGCTGTATGCGTCTCATCATTCACTCTACGCTTTTTTTATTTTATTTTTTTAAATGTATTGTTGCGAAAAAAAAAAGAAAAAAAGAAAAAAGAAAAAGAAAAAAGAAAAAGAAAAAAACATGAAGCAGTCATCCCCCTTTTGAAGGGGCGTTGGAGATACATTGGTATCTTAGTGGGATATACGGCTGGTGCGAGGTGTGGTGTTCGTCAGCTTCAAGGCCCAAACACACAGAGAGAGAGATATACGCAAAATGGATGAGAGTGATGGTTCTCAGCTCGGTCTGCTCCAGCCCCATTGAACTTTTCCGGATGAGCCTGTCGCTGATTACCCATCATGACTCTATCTCTCATGATCTTTTCCATCTCTCCATCTCTCCGTCTCTCTGTCTCTCTCTGTGTGTGTGTGTGCTGTGCGCACTTACACGCACGCACGATGCTGTCGGCGGCGTGCTGCTGCCCTACCTACCATTCTTCTTGCATTGCTCAAACCACCACACCCCCCCCCCCCCCCCCCTTTCTTTCCGCCAGAGGGGGATACATGACGCGGGTGTGAGATGAAATCTACTGGCCGGGATTCCCGTTTCCTCGACCGAGGCACCTATTGGAAGCATCGGACACATAATAGCACAAAGGCGAATACCATGAATATCACGGATGACTGCGGGCCTATTGCCCCACGAGGAGATGCTGCGGCGAGGGGATGCTCCTTCTTTTGGAGCGCAGGATTGGACGCTGCTTCTCCCGGCGGAAGCTTTTGATGGCAAACCTGGGGGTCAGGCCGAGTTTCACAGCGCGAACAGCTTCGTTGGTCGCCGAGACGGGCAGCTGCTTCGGTAGAAAGGGGAACTTTGTTTGGCCGAACCGGGGGAAGAGAGGGATGTACAAAGAGGCAAACCACGCCCCCCCTCCTCGTCTTTCTTGCCCACAGGAAGAAAGACGAGCGAAATGCAAGAGTGTCACAGCGAGATGAGGGCGCGGGCCAGCCCATTCTTCCCTCTCCCAGGTGTGATCATGTGGCCTTTGGCCGAGGGCCTTGTCGGTTTCTGGGATCAGGCCTCTTTTGGAGAAAAAAAAAAAAGAAAATAAAAAGTCCGTGGGCATCATTACACACACACACATAGAGGGAGAGAGGGAGAGAGAGAGAGGGCTGGCTGGCTGGCTGGAAGGCAAGGGACGAGGGCTAAAAAAAAAAACACGGCCGGTGCTAAAACTCTTGTCCCTCGTGATGCCCCTTTGAGAGCCAGGCGAAGGAAGGGGGAAAGAGGCCTGTTTTTTTTTTTTTTTTTTTTTTTTTTTCTTGGCCTTTTTCTTTCCCGAAAGCGAAACACATCTTTTGCGGGCGACGGATCGCAAGCGGCGGCGGGGATTCTGGGCAAGGCTCTCGGCATGGGCGAGTGATTGGATCGAGCGAGAGAGAGAGAGAGAGAGAGAGAGCTGAAAGGAGAGATGGGGGGGGGGGGGGGGGTTAAGAAGAAGAAGAAAAATAAAAAATAATGGTAATAATAATAATTATTATTGTTGTTGTTATTATTATTATATTATTATTATTATTATATTATTATTATCATCATTATTATTAACCTCTAAAATAATTCTTTTTTTAAAAAAATATATATAAAATATTGAAAAAAGCCACGACGATACGCGCAGCCTTCACAAGACCTGCGCCAGCGTCGTACCGCGAACGGCGAGACGACCGCGGATTGAGAACCTACTTACTGGGCCGTCTTTTCTTTCGCAGGGAGGTGTGGCATATTTTTTTTTTTTTAGGAGGGAGGCCGAGCAAGCAGTGAGTGAGTGACTCGGCCTCCACGCGATGGCGGACAAAAAAAAGAAACGAATCTGGGATGGATGGATGGCTGTTGTCTCACAATATAATATGCCCTACCGGGATGGCGCTTTTGTGTCTCTCATCACACCGACTTTGTTTTGGACTACCGGGTTCAGCTCAGGCAGGTGAGCGTGACCTCTATATATATATATATATATATATTGATTTATTTTCAATTCCCCCCCCCTTTTTTTTTTTTTTTCATTCCGGCTTCCTTTCTTTTTCTAGACTCCGTCTTGGCGGTGTTCCGTGTGACGACGAGAAGGCTGGAAAAAAAAAAGGGTTGGGAGGGGGGTGAGAGAGAAGATTTTTTTTTTTTATGTTGCCAATCGCATGCGTATCATCCATCCCCGTCTTCGACTTTTGAAATGAAAAAAAAAGTGTGTAAGGGCGGCGTCTGCGGTGTTACAAATTGGCGGTCATGATGCGTCGGAGAGGAAGAAGATGGTTTGAGGGGGGGGGGGGGGGGGATATGATTCGCTTGTTGAGCGTTGGTGGCTTTCAGGGCGAAGTTGGAAATGAGGATGTTTTTTTTGTTTGTTTTTTCTGAGAGAAAAGGGGAAACGACATGAAAAGGATGGGCGGTGCATGTACGTGGGGGGGGGGGACGGTTGACTAAGCTATTAGCTGTACGGCGCGTGGGAATGAAGTGATGGGAATGAAGTGATGGGAAGAGAGAGAGAGAGAGAGAGAGAGAGAGATTGGGAACGTGGTGGTGGAGGAGGAGGAGGGGGAAGAGGAATCAAGAATGAAGCCCGAGGAACCCTTGCCATTCGGTTTGATACACAGAGGATAGAAGAGATGGTGGGTTTTTTTTTTTTTTTTTTTTTTTTTTTTTTTTTTATATAACTCGAAACCATGAAATCTCACAACATCAGACGTGCAAGTCTTATATATATAGTTTCAATTATTCGATGAGGTTGTCGTTGGCCGTCTGTTTTTCACGACACGCTCTGCCCGGTCCAAAAGAAACATTTCTGTCTTTTCTCACCACAAAAAGATCGAGACTCCGCCACAAGAAAAAAAAAAAAAAAAAACCGAGAAGAGCCTGCTACATATGCGCACCAAAACTCGTTGGCCCAAGATCAGGCATGACAATGAATGGGCTTACGAGTCGTGAAAACTATTCAGGCGGACATGAACCAACTTTTACAACCCCAATTTTTTTTAATTTTTTTTTTTTTTTTTGATTAGCAAGCTTCCAAAATGCTTAGCAATACACCACGACATCCTCGTACATTGTGCCCTTTCATGGGAAGCAGAAGCGGGAGGCAGAAGCAGAAAAACCCCGAGTTGCAAAGATTCGTAATCTTCTCTCTCACAGCCACTCCCGTGCTCATCACTCAACATCCCGGCAGTGGGGGGGGAACCCAGACGCCGGCAAGGGGGGTGGAGGCGGAGACTTGAGCTCCCGACGCGGCCCCGGCCTCATTCCCCGTTGTTTTCCACCCCGGCACGGTGCCTCTCTCTACTCTCTCTCTTTACTCTCTACTCTCTCTACTCTCTACTCTCTACTCTCTCTACTCTCTCTACTCTCTACTCTCTCTACTCTCTCTACTCTCTACTCTCTCTACTCTCTCTTCTTATAGGGGCAGAACCAGAACCACTAATGTCATGGCCTCCTCGTAATTACACCCAACTGCTACGTCTCGGCCTGCTCGGATAAAAAGCATGGGGGGAACAGACATACGTTTGCTGTTTTTTTCCTTTTTTTCGGCATCATTCACGGGAAGAAGGAGATAAGCCGGAGGTTGCGGCATACGCTCGGGGTTTTTTTTTTTTTTTGGTGATGAGCTGAGATGGGCGCGCACTTCGAGGCCCCGGGAGATTCACGAGGAGGCGCGAGGAATGCCGCTGCTCCTGACGTTGGGCTCGTCCGGCTAATACGTAGTGCTACTACTACTAGCATCAGAGGCCGCCCATACGAAGTCAGAAGCCGTTGGAGCCCGGGAAAGAAATCAAATTTTGAATCCAAAAAGCCAACATCATCATCCCACGTGGACTCTGCTGCGAATCCTGGTCCCCAAAGCCAGCCAGCCAGAGCTGCAAGGTGAGGCAGCGCTCTTCGTTGTCGCAGTGGCAATACGTAGCAGCAGCAGCAGCAGCAGCAGCAGCAGTAACGGTGCCGGCCGGCACCGGAATCTGCATAATGCGCATGTAAGAAGTATGTATGCATGCATCATCGCAGACGCCGAATCCTTGAGCGTCAGCAACAGCAACAACACCCCCCCTGGTTGTAATCATTCATTGTACGTTGCAGCGGCCAGAGAAGGATTATCCCACGCACACACCCCCCCCCCCTTCTCTTTCCCTTCACTCCTTCTCTCTCCTTCTCTCTTCTTCTCTCCACACTATTGACTTTCTAAAATATGTCCTATATCAAATATCGCTTCGCCAATGCCCAACGATGCAGAGACGTGCCTTTCGATTGCAGCAACAGAGGCCCCCCCCCCCCTTTATCCAGAGTTGCGTGTTTACGGAGAAAAGCAAGTAAAAGCAGGGCAGATCAATCGCCGCCTAGGTGTAAAGGCTAATTAATCCCATCCCCCCACACTCTTCTGACTGAAAAGTCTATTGGCGTTCACACTTCACGATAGACACTGATCTCTCCACCGCGGCATGATAAAATTGTCCGCCGGTGATCCATTTTGAAGGATCGACTCCTGGCGTGGGGGTCGCAAAAAAAAAAAAACAGTTCGTAATTGGCCCGTCATTTTATTTTATTTTTATTTTTATTTTAATAATCGTAGAAAAAAAACCTTGTTAAAAAAATTCTTTAAAAAATAAAATAAAATAAAATAAAAAGGGGGGATGTTCGCCTCTGGTAGAGTTGCTCCATATGGATCGACGCTCTTCTTGTATAGGCAGGCAAGAGGCAGACGGACTTTTTTTAAAAAAATTTAAAAAAAAATTTTACTTGTTTATTTTATTTTTGCTTACCCACGATTACTGCTGTCGAATTTGTTGCATTGTAGCAAAGGTCATCTTCAATCACGCTCTTGCCAGAGATTTTTGCCTGTCAGCCTACCCACCCTCTGCATATTGAGCAGTGGATAAATTACGATCCCTAACCTCCCCCCCCCCTCCTTAGCACACAAGGGCCGGCCCGTGCATAATACAAATACTTTAGCCGCGCGGGGGGGGGAGGAGGAGTTTGTGTGTGGTAAGAAAGGCCTTCGGCAAGGGTCCGTGGCTATTCTTACTCGTAGCATCATCCCTCTTCGTTTTGATTGCGTAGCAGTACGTAGTACGTAGTATGGTTCCTAGATGATGGTCACATTTCAGATTCTCAGGGTTAAAAAAAAAATAAAAAAAAATAAACGCCAAGGTGCCGCAGGCGATGTATCCCGTTTCACGGATGTGGTAACGGGTAACCATGGCCTTGGATTCCGGGCGTGGGGGTTGCCCTTGCTCCTACATGGTGATGAACGGCCCTTGCACACTCTCTGATGCTGGTTCGAGATGGAGAAGGAAGGTGGTACGTATGACGACGATGGTATGGAGAGGTGATTGTCTATATGAGTGCAAATCCCACAAACAAGGCTGAGGTGACGACAGGCTAGAGGGTGTCCATTCCGTATCACAAGTGCCGTCACAGCACTGCAATGTCCGTACGTCTCGTATTGATAAACGGTGTGGATGGCGTAGTTTGATATCACTCGAGGTTTGTGTGATATCGAAAGAGAATTGGCATTAAGTAAGTTTCAGCATATGGAGCAGATCCTGGCGGGTAAAATAATAATAATAATAATAAAAAAGAATAAAAAAAATTGTTTTTGAATGCTTGCTTGACAGAGACTTCGACGGAGCTTCTGCTCAAGGTTAGTAATTCTGGCGACAAGACAGCCCCGGGGTAGATATGCTCTCAAAAGAGCTTGACAAGACAGCACACAAGTCGAGCATGGCAAGTAACGCTCGACCACAGTCGTCAAAGTTCCCATCCGTGTGTCCAATGTTGAACTGTTTTCATGTCAACAACATTCACGCGTTGCGTGCCAGGTTTCCCCAGGTTATGACGCCATTCAACGTGCAAATGCCCTCCATTTGCGTGACACAACGCCAGGCGCACGGTAATGCTACCATGCCCTAATTACCTGGTATGGTGCTGTCAAGGGACGTCTTTCATCGAACCACTCGATTGGTTCGTCAAGATCGCCAATCTGCTGCAACGCCGGTCTATGAAGATGGGTAAAAACTCGTTGATATATATTATATATATATATATAATGTCCATTTCTCCTGCTGTCGATAGATGTGTGACCTTGAAGCAGCTTTTCGTTGTCTCTCTGGTGTTGATATAAAGCTCTGATTAGCCCCCCCCCCCTCTTAGCCTCTTTCTTTCTTTCTCTTAGCTTATAATTTTCAAGAGCTGAAGTCTGGCAAATAGTAATCATCCCCGCATGATCAGTCATCTGGCTTCGGAAAATTCTATGAAAAAAAATTCTCACGGCAACGCCCAAGTAGGTCAAGAGCGTTGACTAGAGATGACCAGACAAGTT
Organism: Trichoderma cornu-damae; assembly: GCA_020631695.1. NCBI lineage: Eukaryota > Fungi > Ascomycota > Sordariomycetes > Hypocreales > Hypocreaceae > Trichoderma > Trichoderma cornu-damae. The sequence continues at coordinate 2,489,752 of CM036087.1, forward strand.
ATGTGTGACCAATTGGTGAACGAGGAAACACTAGGTGGTCTAACTTGGCAACTTTTGCAATATCTTGAAACAAGAAGACCGACCCGACGTCCTGGTGATCGACTTCACACAAGCAGCTCGCATCTCGACAATCCTATATATGCTCTTGCACACTCGGTGATCCGCAGCACTCGCTGGCTGACCCACTGCCATTGAGGATGATCAAAGCCAATAATCCACACGGCAAAAAAAGTCGAGAGCGACGGGTCTAGTTTGAACACAGGCTGAAATCAGATCTTGTCGGACCGATCAGGGTAGGGAAGAGAAGAAAAAAAAGATAAAATGAAATGAAAGATGATGAAAAATAAAAAGAAAAAAGAAAAAGAAAAAATAAAAAGAAAAAAGAAAAAGAAAAAAGAAAAAGAAAAAAGAAAAATAAACCAAAAATGAAATGAAAAAAAAAAATGAAAAATAAAATAAAACCCTTTGAGCATTCTTTGTCCCCCCCCCCTGCGTTCTCTCGCTCTAATTCTCACGAGATGGAAAAAAAAAAAAAAAAAAAAAAACTCCTAGAAAAGAATCTCCCCTGCGAAATCCCGGCTTTGACGCCCTGAATGGACAATAGGGGCCCCTACTCATAGAACATTGCTTTGATTGCCAGGAAATCAACTGTTCACATGATAGACAACCCTTCGGGATCGAGGACACACATGCCCTCGCCTAAGTCCTCGCACGGGGCATTGCATAATAGAACTTTTCTCGAAGACAGGGCCAAATCATGGCCTGACCCGCCTCGCCTTTCTCCTCTGGGCACCCCCCCCCCCCCCCCCTGGTCCGGTCCGGTCGAGCCAAATCGCAAAAATGCACATGAGAAAACGGTTTGACTGACTGCCGTGCCAGGAAAGGGAATTTGTGCCGTGACTACCGAGCGGTACTTTGGTTAAGAATGCGTCGAGTCAATCTTCCGGTTCCGGTTCCGCGAGCCAGCCAGCCAGCCAGCCAGGCCTGAGTTATCGCCAGGAAGGCCATATGCGTGTTGTGTTGCGTTGCGTTGCGTTGCGTAGTAGTAGTAAGTAGTATCGTGGCATGCTCATCCATCGCCACCCGTAATAACTGGATATCCGCCACTCTCTCTGTTGTCTCGTGTTTCTGGCATGATTTCCCCCTCCTCCCATCACCAGGAGAAATCTTTGATTTCAGGCCTTCTGCAATGGGTGACAAACAGGACTCTCCGGGACAACGTGCCTTTGGGGGGTAAGCATACTGATAAGAAACTTGATTGAAGCAAACTGATTCGCTGTTTGACGGCGATTCCGAGCGCGCTAAGAAGGGGTTCCCTCTCTCTCTCTGAGGCCCATAAAAGCATACCGAACAGGGGCCGAGCAACTGGGGGACTTTTTTTCTTGGGTTCTCGTCATTGCAGAATTCCAAACCCATGCATGATGGCCAGGGTAGAGGTGGGAAAAGCCCACCGTCAGGGATACAACCCGAGCCAGGTTTTTGATTTTTTTTTTTGGTAAAAAAAAAAAATTGGAAAAAAATGAAAAAATGAAAAATGAAAAAATGAATAGAAAAAAAATTAAAAAATATTCGAAAATAAAAATAAAAATAAAAATATCCCCGATTTTTTTAATTTTTCGAATTTTTCGAATTTTTCATCCCAACCCAATTGCACTACAAAGACCAAAAAAAAAAAAAAAAAAAAAAAAAAAAAAAAGAACCCACCGTTTCGGACCGTCTCCCATAGCTGGGATATGCTAATAACCAATTCATTCCAAAGTGCCGATGTGGCGTCCATCAACATACACATCCGGCATCGTTTTTGGTAAAAATCCTTTTTTTTTTTCCGCGTTTCGTTTTTCCCTTTGCCGACAATCCGCGAAAGCTGCGATGACGGCTCGCCAGTCCCGCCACGAGCTTTTTTTTTTTTTCTTTTTTTTTTTTTTTTTGCTTGCCAAAACCCCATTCATTCATTCTTCCGAAGAAATCCCGTCTTCCGTTAACTTTTTGTGGAGAAGAATAAGATGGGAAAATAAAACGTTAATTCGCCGACGGTAACGTAACAAGTTTTTTTTTTTTTTTTTTGACAGGGCATGGGGGGGATGAAAATAAAATAAAATAAAAAATAAAGAGAAAAATAAAGAGAAAAATAAAGAGAAAATAAAATAAACATGCCCGCGGGATAAAATTAAGGAAACCCCGGTGGATTCGTTAAAAATCTGCAGCCCTCGAGGGACAAGGGACGAACCCATGGACTCAGTCGACCACCACGTTTTTTTTTCTCTTCTTTCTTTCAAAAGTGCCTCCTTTTTAGCACTCCGGAAGGTATCCGGCGCCATGGCATGGCGTGGCCCCATGTCAAATCTCGGCCTTGGAGACCTCGTGACTTTTCGATCCGGCTGCCTCCATATGTGGGCAATCTCCAGCGTTGCGTGGAAATCAAATCCAATCTTTACTATTAGTTCGCTGATGAAAAGAGGGTTTTGCTGCTGCTGCTGCTGGTGCCTGCCGGTCGGACGCCGTATTAAACTCGTACGAAACAATGTAACCGGTTTATGCTGGTCATTGATTTGCATTTGCTTGCTTCCATGCTCGACGCCGTTTGTCGGCTGCTCATCAGCGTCACTCCTATGAAGCCGGTGATTTGCGTTCGCGAGCGGTACAGGAGCATTGCATTCTCTTTTTTTCCCCTCATTTCGCTTCCCCCCCTTCACATGGCCCCTGGGAACAAGGCTTGAGCAAAAGAGCAAAATGAGGAAACAAAGGCGGTAGGGACGGCTGGGCGAGCCATGCGCCTGGCAGTCGGCACCGGATATCGATGAGTCTTCTCATTGGAAGAGGGGCCCTGGCGAAGCGGATAGCTGTTGGCTTTGGCAGCTGCGGACAGTGTGTGCTGATGGTAGATCACACCGAATAAGGCTGGTGGATGGACTGGTTTCCATCTTTGATCGTACCTCCCAAGTGGGTGCCTTGGCTCCTCACCAAGATTCAGGGGAGTTTGGAGTTGGGAGTTGGTTGTCAACAGACAAGGCAACCGCCCACGTACATGAGGATCATATTGTTTTTTTATGACACACGCAATAACACGATGTGTCATGTGCTTTTGCCGGCCCGGTACTTCTCTCCACGTAATGCGGCCACGCAATGATGATTCTAGGATATAATCCGTTTAAGGCTTGGTGGAACGCCGGTAAGTCAATTTTAGGCGCTGGCGTGTGCATATGAGAGATGGGATGCCCGGGCCAAGAGCGAATGCGTTGGTGGTGGAAGCCGGGATGTGAGGCATGCAGCCCTGTTCCGGATTGTTCGACAATGAGTGACTTTTTTTTTTTTTTTTTTTTTTTCGCAAAACGGCTTGGCGAAAGATGAAGATGATGCTAGACAAACTAGGCCGCCGAGGACGTGAAACTGATTTTGGAAGCTACCCGTAATAATAGAGAGGACCCCGCCAGACGGCTTGGCGCTCACCAACTGATTCCGAGCATTTCACCGTGATGAGAAATTCATCCCATGACAACGCGGAATCACGGGCATCGTGCCTAGCTTCATGGTGTATCTCGGCCTCATTCGCACTCCAACCCACATACCAAGCCGCCACCAATGCATATAAGCAAGCACAGCACAGCACTAGCGGGTGATCTTTTTTATCAGGAAAGCCAAGCTGCATCTGAAACCTCCTCGTCACCTTCTGCTGATCTTCTAGAACCAAGTTTTGTCATTCTCGTGCCTGCAATCTGCATTCTGCACGAGCATCTCGATGACAGCGGTTTACTACCTGGAGCTCACTTTTGCATATTGCAACGTATTCGTAGTAGCGTAGAAACCACATGTAACCATGCGAGAGATGCAAGAGGGAGAGAGAGCTTTTTCTCTCACCAGGGGGCCCCCTCCTCCACCAGGCTGACTTGATAAATCTGAGGATACATACACGAGCCCCCCCTACCAAAAACGGTCGGCGATTTTGCGGGGGAAACCAAGATCGTGAACGAAAGCTGCCTAGGCCCGCCCTCCCACAGAGAGAGAGAGAGAGAGCTATGACAGTTGACATTGTTCGTTGTCCGTGGAAAATGAAGAAGGTCAAGGAGGCTTGCGGATCCAAATCTAGGAAATTCGCCACCGTGACAAAACGATGCCAAGTCGTCAGCTGCAACGTCACAAAAGGGGAAGATTTGGGGGGCTTTGCTTGTTGATGATCCGTTTTAGTTCTCGGTCTTCCAGGGCGTTGAGGAGGGAGGTACGGTAACGGTAGTACGTTTTGCAGCTAGTTCGGGTCCTCACGTGGCCGTAATCAGAGAAAAAAACACCTGAGGCACCAAATGATCCGCAGAGCCTTGTCCGACCTCCAAACACGTTTGCCTGCAAGTAACTTTTGTACGTACCTTGTTGGCTCTCACAACACCAATCGGCGCGAGCATCCCGAGAAGAAGAATAAAGACGACGGCCAGACGGACGGACCCCAGTCGTTACTCGCCATCTGTTTCCTCATTCGGGCCTGTTCCTTTTTTGTCTTTCTTCTTCTTCTTCCTCTTCCCTCCTCCACAGGTGCGTGCTCGGGCTCCAGTAACCCCCCCCCCCCCCCCCTCTCTTCTTTCCTCCCTCACAAGGCTGTCCTCCTAAGACCGGGAGGATCATCGTTCAGTTTCATTCCCCATGGAGAAAAGAATATGCGCAACTCAAATTCCCCATGACAACTTTTATCCTGCCTCCCACCATGGGGACCACGTAAAGTAACGATGTAGGCGTACGCCCCCCCAAAAAAAAAAAAAAAAACCACTGCGCCTCCAAAACACACACCCCCTGACCTCATCCCACCCCCCCCTTCGGGATAGAAAAGGGAAAAATTGGAATACAGAGATTCTCCGGACAAGGTCGATGGATGCTGGTTTTAGATTACGGCAGCATGACGGCGGGTAGGTTTTTTTTTTTTTTTTTTTTTTTTTTTTTTTTTTTTTTTTTTGCAAGATTTTCGAGCTATCACTTTTTCAATCCCGATTCTGGGTTCCATTCCATGTAGCCGGTATATATGGATTCTTTGTTTACAGTTTTTTTTTTAAAAAAGAAATCATCATCAGTTAATCGGTTTTTTTGGGGGGGGTTTTTTTTCGGTCTCATTATATGAATTCATGATCGAATGCGCGGTACGCCGGTGCCGGCGATACAGCTTTGAACGATGCTCTCTCCCTCTCTCCCCGTCTCTTTTGATACATATCCGGTATTCGTCAAGTAACCCTTGAGATATACAGCAGCTCGATCTAAGTAGAGAATTTTTGGGGGAAAAAAAAAGAAAAAAGAAAAAGAAAAAAAAAAATTCTTGGCTGATTGCGTGTTACTCACCTATGGTTTCTCCGAGAATACATGTGCCGTGAAAATGCAAACTTTATTCATCCACCTCCAAATGTATTGAGTGGCTTTGATAAGGAGTAAAACGGGGGGGCAGTCTGTACATAGTAGTATCAGAAAAACAAGGCATCCTCCCAATCTACGCATCAACTCCGATGCCTCATCTGAAGCATCTTCCTCAGTCCTTCTTTGCTGCCGCAGATCCCCCAACCCTCTTATACTTCCTCGTGTCTCTCTTCCTCATCGTCGTTCTATCTCTGTTGCCCTTGCCGCCCTCCCAGAATCCTTTGCCTCGCTTGCCAATCACGCTACGGCCGCAGAAGCGACACGCCTCGACGGCGTAATTCTGCTCGCGGCTGCACCACCCGCAGATCATTCTATTTGCCCACTCGTTGATGTGGTCCTCGGCCTGGTCGTGGCACTTGTCGCACTTGTGCACGCGGTTGCAGCACGAAAACCGGAACCAGCGAAAGGACTTCTTGTAGTGGGCACAGGTGCCGCGCTCCGGGAGCTGCTCTCCCGCGTGGAGCCCGAGCTTCTCTTGCTTCCGCCGGAGTCCGGTTGCGGAGGGCGACGGGACCGATCCCGGAGACACAAAGAGGAACTTGACTTCGGGGATCTTGAAGGTGAACTTGCTGTGGCATTCCCGACAGACGTTGGTTGTAGTCTCGCCTCGGACAGAGACGAGCCCTTGGCTAGGGGTCGAGCACTTGGCGCACGTAGGCGCAAAGGTACTGGGTAGCATATCGGCCACCTTGCATCCCGACAGATCAACGAACCCGGCCCTTGCTGAATTCTCATGGACAAGCTGCTGGCTAAACTTTGCAGCCAGAGGCGTTGCGCATTTCTTGCAGCTGGATGTCTTTTCGGCACCGGGCTTGAGCCCAGTCATGTCATTCAACGTCTTGCATCGTTCGCACTTGACGCTGAGGCTGAGGATTGATACCTGTAGAAGCTCAACGCTGTGAAGTTCAATGTTCGGAAACGAAATCATGGTGCCGTGCTCGGCCGCATCATTGGGTGCTGGCACTGTCGCGCCATCATCCTCGTCTCCCAATATGGCCCCGCCGTCCTCTGCATCATCCGAGTCGGAGTAGCTGTCTGATTCGTCGTCTTCCTCGTAGCCGACAATCCATTCGGGGGGCCGGGGAATGACCTGAATGTGGCCCTTTTCCTTGTTGAGCGGCCGCGATGGGCCGGCCGAAGCATCCTCGGGATCCTGCGGTTGCTGCTGCTGCCGCCGCTGCTGCTCCTGCATTGCTGCTGCCTGTTCCTTCTCGGCCTTTAATGCCAGTTCGCGCACCTGTTTAGCGAGATGATGGAGGTTCTGAACTAGGTAATTCACATGGCTCATGAGTGTCATTTGCTTCTGCTCCGTGGCCTTTTCTGCAAAGAGCTCCTCTATAGGCTCCGCATCCTCGGCGTTGGCTTCATTCAGCTGAACTCGCAGCTGCTGCAGCGGATATAAGAGGGGGATAATCAGGTGGATGCTGTTCACGGAGTGCAACCCAGAGGGGAGCTCTCCACGACGTTTGGGATCGATGGGCAGCGTGAAGATGACGCCGTCCGCGGACCGGCGAAATTGGGCCATCCTTCCCATTCTCGCCTCGAGCTGTCGGATCTCCTGAGCTCGCCTTGCCTTTGCCTCGGAGATCTGCTCTCTGGTATAGGACGGTTCCGGGATATATCGCCTTGGAGGAGGTGCCGGCGCAGGCGCAAGAGCAGGAGCAGGAGCAGGAGCAGTCCCTTTCCCAACCGCAGGGGACTCGACGGCAGCGGACGTTTTCTGCTTTGCTGCTTGATCGAGGTGCCTCGTGTCTTTGAACGATACCAATGTTACCGTCTCAACTTTCTGCTCCGACAAGAATCGTTCCAGATTCCTGTCCAAAGCATAGACCAGCGACAAGAGAGTCGAGCCCTTCTTCTCCTCAGCAAGCCTGTCCCAGCCCCTCTCGACATTAATGCTGAACCCTTTAGGGATGTCCTTGTTCCTAACGAGCAGCCTCGGCCTTTCCTCCGGATACTGCTCAGGTACGCGGACATCGCAATCTAGGTATGGCAGCTCAAATGGAAAATCCGGATCCGAGGGCTTGAGCCTGAACACCAGCGATGTCTCTCCCGCCGAGGCCGTAGCCTCTTTGGGCGAGAATCTCCTCCTCAGCTGTTCAATGTGATAACCGCGCGGGTCCTGGACCTGTGCTTCTGGCACGGGCTTGGGAACAACCCGCGCGCCGGGGGCGTTTGCCACGGCCTGCTTGCGGTCCAATGGGGATCCGTCTGGCCTCGTCTTGAGCGCAATCATGGCTGCAAACGTGAAAGTCAAAAGCGGATCCAAATACCGCTTGGCTGCAGGCTGGTGAAGGAAATATTGACGGGTGTTTTTGAGCAAACGATAGAGAAATCGGGAGGATAAAAGCAAAGCCCCAACGCCAAAGTACCAGACAGCCCCGAAACAATAACCAAGTTGCAAGGCTCTGTCTGCTATGCGATGAAGAATGATGGGAAAAGGGGAGAAACGACTTTGTCAAGTTTTTTCGTTCTTTAACAAACTACAGGCGGCAAAAGAGGCGAACGTTGAAGATTCTCGAGGTGGGGCTCAAGCGCAACGAGCAGCCCAGAACCGGGAGCCATGGGGTGGCTGGTGTGGGGGGTTTTGGTGGCTGGTGGGGGGGGTTTTTAGTGACGGCCGCTCCTCTGCTGTGAGTCACTGGCATCAGCCAAACAGGGGCTTGCTTCTGGGGAGTACTGCACTAACAGGAGTTCCCCAGTCTGCCGTCCAGATCCGTTAGGGCGAAACTTACCCGGCATCTCGAGATTTTCCAAGGCTGAGTTAGATCTTGTCGTTTGGATATTCTTTTTTGTATGGGAGAATTTTTTTGAATCATCGTCATCATTTGCAGTCATTTCGTAGTGAGTCACTTCTGACGCTAACACGTTTGGAGCAATCCTATCACCTGGCGAGAGCTCACAGTTGCACAGATGCTATCATGTTCCCTTGGCATCTTGGGCACTATATGTTAAATTTGAGGCTTATCAGAACGCTGTACCAAAACCATTCACAGGTCCGTAAAGAGCGCTGCGGCGTATCTATCCGTATAGACAGACATAACAACTATTCTGTATATTATAGGATATGTATATACGGGTAGGTATTGCTCGTAGGCGGAAACGGCACGGAGCAGACGTCCAGGTTATAAGCATCTCATCAGCCGATCTGTATCTTTTTTTTTTTTTACCGAACCAGCAAGACATTCTCGGGACTACTAATTATTGCATCTACGTATTATAAATGAGACCCATGGGCACGGCGGCAGCACATGTTGCAATCACACAATCTCTGATCTGAGGACGCTGGGCAGCTTCATTGCCAATAATCATCAAATGGGGGGGAAAGAAAAAGAAAAAGAAAAAAAAAGGAAAAGAAAAAAAGAAAAAGAAGAAAAGGAAAGGAAAGAAAAGGGAAAAGAGAGCCTGGAGAACTAGTTGTGGGTTGAATGATTTCCCCGACATTCGGTTGGTTCGTTCCAAGGCTGCACATGTACCCATCGCACGATCCTTGATCTATTGTGCTCGTATCGGCAATGGAGCCGTGCATGGATCAGGCTATACAGGCAACTGACTCTTCATTCCTTGCAACAGAGGGCTTGTGCGCCGACGTGTATGTTGTCAAGTTTCCTGGAATGCAATGCGGACACATACATATATATATATATATATATATATAAAGAAAAGAAAAAAGAAAAAAAAGAGAGAGAGAAAAAGAGAAAAAAAGAAAAAAAGAAAAAAAGAAATTAAATTCCATCGAATGATGCCCAAGAATTTCGTAGATGCAACGATGAGCAATCCGCATCGGTATTTGGCATGGAGGGAGACTCTGTGCTACGGCAAAAAGGGAAAAAGAACAAACAACAAAAGATTGTTGTTTTTCTTCTTTTTTTCTTCTCACGCCCCCCCTCTTCTCCTTCATCCGGGGAGAGAATGCAATGATCCTATTTGCCTGATCGTGACCTTGTCCATGAGAATGACTATTCGCGGAACCTGTCTGGCGGACGGTTATGGAGCACGTGCAGCTGCGCGCTGTTTCTAATATGTATGTATGTAGGTATGAATGTATGAATGAATGTATGCATGCGTACCTGAACACCTGGGTGGATTGAATTGAGGGAAAAAAAAGAAGGGGAAAAAAAAGAAGAGGAAAAAGAAAAAGGAGGCAGCAAAGAGACAGGGAACAAAAAAAAAGGGAAATGACATAATTAAAAAAAAAAAAAGGAAGAATAGATTAAATGCAGCCAGGGCTCCTTCTTGTCATGGTCGATATCACGGATACCCTGCATGGAGTTTACCTGTATGTGCCTATGCAGCAAGACTCTGCCACGTACATACACGCCCTGCAGCGCGATCCGGGAAGAAGCGCCAGAGACACGCAACGGGAGAGAGACTCTCAGACATGCAGAGAGACACATACATTGTAGGGAGAGACAGCCAATGCAAGTCTCTCCCCCCCTCGGGTCGACCACGATCAGTCGCCTGCTCGCCGTGATCAAACACAGACGACACGCACGCACCCCCCATCTGCAAAAACTCCGGGATGGCCTGAGCGTATCCGCGAGACAAGGGCATCAACACAAAATGGCGTGGGGAGCACGAGCACGGAGCAGAGGCCAAACTGCCTTTTTTTGCCCTTTCGTTCACCAGATGGGCCATATTGTCATGCCTCCCATCCCCCATAGCAGCCGTCCCTCTCCAGATGGGCCTCGTGGTGCTGCGGCGGCACTCACGAGAAGAACAGAGCACGCGCATCGGACAATGCAAATGGGCACGGAAGAGGCTTTGACGGGGGAGAGGAAGCTCGAGATAGAAAGGAAGGGGAGGGGGGGGGGGGGGGGGGCCGCAGATGCTTTGGGCCCGGAGCCATTTGCGTCCACAGCAGAGAGGATCGGACAGCTGGACGAATGGTTGGGGGTGATGGAGGTCTGCCAACTCAGCAATTCTCAGGCAGATGACCTTGAAGGTGCGGGATGGCGGCTGCATCAGCGCCGGCCGGGGGGGGCGGTGAGAGGGCGGGATTTGGACCGCATCCTCATCATGCCGAAAAGAGGAGGAATCCCTGCAAAACGCCTGAGCCGAGGGGGGAGACGAAAGACGATGAGGGAGGGAGGAGGGGGGAGGAGGAGAGACGCTTTGTTCCAAACTTGGCCGCGATTTGAGGGAAGAGAGAGAGAGAGAGAGGGAGGGAGAGAGAGACAAAGAGAGATGGTGGAGCCAAGACACCACCCGCATGCAGGATAATATAAGGATAGATGCATCTTTTCTATTGGGCCTCTTTATGGAGCAAAATAATAATAATAATAATAATAAAAATAATTTTGCTATTTTCTAATTTTTATTATTTTTATTTCATTATATTTTTAATATTTTATTATTATTATTATTATTATTATTATTTATTTCCATTTTTCAAACATGCCAATTAATTATTAATTTTTTTTTTTTCATTTTTCCATTTTCCCTTTTCCATCTTCTCCCACACAACCCCCAAATGTCCATTTCCGTTTACAACTCTTCCCTCCGTTAACCTTGGTGCTATTTATTACATATTAGCCAACGGTTTGGGTATCGAGAAGCTGCAAGGCTTTGCTTATTATCAAAACCCTTTTTTTTTTTTCGTCTCCCCAACAGAGTTGACAAGCCCAAATGGCTACAGCTCACGTATCCTCCCTACACCTTTTTTTTTTGTGTGTGTGTGTATTTGCATTTTGTATTTTGTAGTTTTTATTTTGTATTTTGTATTTTGTAGTTTGTATTTTGTAGGTTTTATTTTGTATCTTGTATCTTGTATTTTGTATTTTGTAGTTTTTATTTTGTATTTTGTATTTTGTATCTTGTATTTTGTATTTCATCTTCAACCGCCTCTCGACTGCTTTCAGAGCACATCCCCTCCCTTCCCCTTCCTTCTCGGTCCCCGTCCCAAACCTCAACCGAGCCTCATTCCTTAGCCCCACGCCTTCACTCGACTCTTCCCATTCCTTCAAGCCTCAAGCCCGCCGGCTTGCCTGCCGCGGCTTTTTTTGTGGCTTGTCTCTCTGGCTGCCCAAGAGATCCGGTTAGGGTCCATGTATAATATTGGATGTGTATAAGCGCGAGCGTCAAGTGAGTGAGGCCCCTCTGTTTGAGTGGCTTGTAGGAATCCACGAAAGCTCCTCGTATATCTCGAGCCCCTGCCCCATCATGTTTTTGCCATTCTCATTATTATTATTATTATTATTACTATTATTTTTTAAATAATATATATTGAATAATTTTTACTTCTTCTCTTTCCTCTAGGCATTGCCCATGAGACTCGACGAAAACGCCAATACGTCTAGGCAGATTTTGGCCTTCCCCGCAATTCCGTTTCTCAACACGGCGTCTCTCCCTCTCTCTCGCCCTTGGGTGAATCAACACCTGGAAAAAAAAAAGAAAAGAGAAAACGCCAGGCCATCTGACTGTGCTCATTCGATTCCTGGACATGCAGGACGGAGCATGTGTTCCTGGCCGCCTGGAGGGCTGCATGCTAGTGTAATGTGCGTACAGCTAGCTGTACATGCATTCGTTCATCCATCCATTCATTCATTCATTCATCCATCAGGACGCAGACAGCCCGAGCACACACGCCTCTGCACACACGTTCCGCACAAGCATTATTCAGACATCACGCATATCATCTGCATGTACTCCGTGCTCCGTACTCCATCACCGGCGGCAGTGCAACTGCGAGGCTCCGGGCTGGCAATTCAGTCCGCAAATGCATGGAAGCACTCTGCTTGTCGTGCGGCTAATAAGCTGTGCGCACATCAACTCTGAGTGGGTAAAGGTAGTATTGGTCGTCCACAACACGAGAGAACAATGCATGTACAACAGGCTCAGAGCCAGACACCATCTGTGCTTGGAAGCACTGCTCCGTAGCGATGCCCCGGTGTGTGTGCCATGATGTTTATGCAAATGAATTGCATCTGCAGCATATATTGTCGGGTGGCAAAACGTATCAGCACGGAGCCTTATCAGCCAGCCTCTGTCCCCGGATGGCTTGCCAGACCAGGCCGTCACCTCAATCCTCCGTCGTCGTTGTCGTCGTCGTCGTCGTCGTCGTCGTCCGTCTGTTGTTTTCTCCTCGAATGCATCATGGAATGGGAGATCGTGGAATGGGCCGAGGCAGGGGGGTTGCAAACAACTTCCCAATGCCAAGGTACGGAGCAATGTGTCTGTGTCTGTGTGTGCCAAACGATGGCATCCGGTGCTCACTTGCTCGCCTGTTTGGAGGCGAAACTTCCCACTGGTCCACCGTTTTTGATGTCCAACGCCTCTGCTTCGTAAACGGTCAAGGCTCAAAGCGGAAGAGACGTTTTGATCATCCTATTCGACAGAGCTCCTCGAGCAGGGATCCGGATGCCGTCCGTCACACCGGCCCAATGGGCCATCACAATTACACGGCCGTACTGTGCAATTTCATTCGACTTCGCTGCGCAACGTGGACAGCGTTCTCATCCGATTCGATGCCACACAGACGTGATTGCGTTGTCTCTCACTCTCTCTCTCTCTCACTCTCACTCTCTCTCTCTTTGTTTTTTTTTTTTCATCGATACACACCTCTGAGCCCTTTCCTGGTCTGCCTTGGCAATATTGAACCAACTTTCTTGCTATGCTTCTGCTTGTCATGCTACACCACGCATGCATGTTGTATATTGGAATTAATTTGCTAAGACGCCACGCCGACTCGACCTGTTCTCACCGACTCCCATCTCGCTATGGACATTTGCGTCTCCATTTGAGGAATGGATGAGGCATGCTGGAAAACATATTGGCTACATCTTGCCTTCTCTGCTCAACCGGCGTTCTTTTGTTTTACCAGCTGCGTCAGCCGCAGCTGAAAAAAAAATAAAAATCAAATCAAATGAAAATGGTAACATGGATAAAGCATGTAGACCGCAACTTTTCATTCTAAATATAGGAGAGCCCCCTTGCTCAAAAAGTGGCTTGACCGGTGCGTGCTGCTTTGGACGTGGAGCGGTTCGAAACGCCCCCTCCCCCTTTGACAATGCACGAAGTTGGCCCTGGGCAACCGTCTGCGTTACGGAGTTCACAGGTTGGCCTTGAATGCATTTCATACCTACCATAATGATTCATTAAATAGTGACTTGTTCATTCTGAAGAGGAAATGGAGTACGGAGTACAACCTGATGGAACAAACAGACTCATGTCTTGAACCAGCCATATACTCTCTCCACTTTCTCCCCCCTGACAGAAAAGTCCACTCTTTACCATCAAGTGTGAATGGCGATGATTGATGCCTGCAATCCGATTTGCCAAACCGGCATCTCTGTGGTTCTCAGATCTGAGGTTTCCATGGTCCAGGACCGTGGGGTCTCTGGGGCTTGGAACTGGAATAACGCAACTAATTCGTAGCATTCTGTCTTTGTTTTCGTTGTTGTGAGAGAGTGGCTAGTGTCTGGAGAATGGAGAGGTTTGGAGAAGCTATAATGTGCGGGGTAGAACTCATGTAACAAAATAAGATATGAGGCACAAACTCATGACCAAAGTTGGGCGATGAATCCTGAATCCTGCTTTCTTTCCATCATCTCGTGTTAACCACCATTCCAATATGACTGCTAGTTGCTGCGTTGTTATACCTCTTGACAATGACCAATGGCGAATGAAGGCACAGGGAGACCAGACTCCTGCTCCCCGAGTGTAATTCAACTGGCAACAAGAGTTAGAGTCCCATGAGCCGGGAGACGCTTTGCTGCATTGAGTCCCTGTTTGCTCTGCGGTCAGCACTCGCAACTTGACAAAATCTAAAAAAGACGAGCGTTATAAAAAGTTGGCGCCGTCACTGTTATTAATACATTGGTTCCGCAAAGCTGGAATTGGCTGACGAGGGAGCTGACGCAAAAGTCGCATTCGCTGACAATATCGTGCATATCGAAGCTGGTGTGGGCAAAAAATGCCGCCAACGCGCAAGTGAGTGATGCATCTATCTGATACGCGGCACATGTTGAAAAAACATCGGAGGGAAGCACACCGCGAATGCATTGATAGCATTCTGAATCTGTGATGCTGAAAAAATACGACTGTTCTTGGACTGTGTAGATTGACATAGATTATACACTCGCATTGACGAGCAAAATGGTTTTCTATTCGACCAACCATGCTTTTCTTTTTTTTTTAATATAACCCCCCATCTATGTTCAGACTGAAGCTCCCTTTAGAAATCGTTATCATCAGCGCCAGACACAATGACATTGTTGACCTTGAGAACCATTCGACATAGCTGTGTCGCTAGCTGCAGCTGTTGCTTCTTGCTAATCAGCGGATCGATGACAAAGGCGGCCTTCATATCGTTGTCGCCCCGTCCCATGCAGTCTACGCCAAGCTTTCCTCTGCCGCTCGGTCCTGCTTTCACCTGCTGGCTCTTCACCTCCGCCAAGGTTGAGATGGAGTTGAGACCGCTGTTCTCGGCCAGGGCCATGGGAACGGCATCCAGGGCTTCGGCGAAGGCACGCATAGCGTACTGTTCCAAGCCGGGAGTCTTGCCTGCCGCGTCCTCCACCGCCAGGGAGCAAGCAATTTCGGCAGCGCCACCGCCATACACGACGCGGTTGTCTCTTACTAGGTTTCTTACGACGCAGAGGGCATCGTGCAGCGAGCGCTTGGCCTCGTCGATGATCTGAATACGTCGTGTTAGCAAAAGCACCCAAACAAGCCTCCGGGGACTCATCCGTCGTACCATCTTGTTGCTTCCTCGCACGAATACGGTCACGGCTCGAGTGTTGGCGCATTCCTCAATAACCAGCATCTTCTCTCTTGTCGTTCCAAAGGACATTTCTCTGACAATGCCGGCGGAACCCAGCTTCTCAGGCTTCAAGTCTTCGAAGCGAGGTACTATCCTGCCGTTGGTTGCAATGGCAATCAGCTCAATCTCAGGACCACCGACCCATCGAACAGCGGGAAGCTGGTTCTGGAGCAGCAGGTGGTTTGCTTCGTCATCGAAGCCCCATTGGCAGATGGCCAAGTTTGCACCGGTATCCTTGATCTGCTGGATCATCTCTATAAACTTCTCCTTCTCGTAGTTTTGTAGCTTCTTGAACTCTTCCACGCTTGTGATGTCGAGATGGTGCTTCGTCTTGGGCTTGGGAGGCTCGAAGGCGCATGTCAGGATGGCGATCTTGGCATCCTTGACCTCCGAGGGCATCTGAGGGTGAGAGAAGTCCTTGTCGATGATCACGCCCTTCACAAGGATGGTGTCCTCTAGAGCACCGCCGACCTTGCCGTCGACCTTGATCAGTTCGAAATCCACGTCCTTCCGCTCGAGGTCGGCCACCGACAGGACCGCGTCAACCGCAATATTGGCAAACTGGTCATGGGCCTTGGACACAATTTTGCTTCCCAAACTCGTCCGCGCCACCTTGAGCAGGTTGGACGTCTCCTCCTTTGTAAACTCGATTGTATCTGAGATCTCGTCCAGTTCCGCAACAGCGATGTCGCAGGCTTGGTCGTAGCCGTCGGCAATGCGGATAGGGTGGATGCCCTTGTCGATGAGGTCGGCAGCCTGCTCCAGAAGGGCGCCTGCCAGGACAACGACGCCAGTCGTGCCATCGCCTATTTCCTCGTCCTGTGATTTCGAAAGCTCCACTAGCAGCTTAGCCACGTGGTTGCTGACCTCCATCTGCTGTAGAATGGTGGCTCCATCGTTCGTGACCGTGATGTCGCCGTCCGGTGAGATTAGGATTTTGTCGAGACCGCGGGGGCCAAGCGATGTCTTGACGATGTTGGCGACTGTTCGGGCTGCGAGGATGTGTGACTTGACAGCTTCGTTGCCAAACTGGCGCTTCTTCTTCCCCTGGCTGGACCGCTGTTAGACAGCATTTGGCTACGCACGATGTGTCCGCAACTTACTCTCTGACGACAATGAAGGGCCGACCTTGCTCGTCCTTCATCACCGCCGCTGCGCGTTGACTATTAGCTGTGATCTCGCGGTCACGATTGGGCCGGCGGCGCTTTACCGTTGGAAACATCTAGATCTACATTGCATACTCGTTAGTTTCAACGCCTCCCCCTGACCAAGCTTTGATTCGATCCTCACATACTCAGCGACATTTTGGCTGGGGGGGGGAGGAAACTTGTTGTCAGATTTACACAGACAAGTAGAAATCGATGAACCTCGGCACCAAAAGAATTGCCCCCGTGATTTGGTGACAGAGTATAGCTTCAAGCCTCCCACGATCGTGCCCGAATTTTTCGACCATTTAGGGGGGGGGGGGGGGGCAAGTTGCCTACCACTCCCACTACGAAATGGGTGCGGGACACGGACAAAGTAAAGTCCGGCCACCGGTCACCCCGCCATAATTATCAAGCTTCGTAATGAAATGCCCCTCCATGACCTAATCTGGCTTACAGAGCATACATAGTTGCCCCTCACGTCGTTGGACTGTCTAGGAAACTTCGAAGCTAAGGGAGGCTTGACTGCCTTCTGCACTTTATTGCTGTTTGCTTGCTTCTCCCAGCAGGACTTCGTTTTCGTTCTCTTTTCTTTGGCTTTGATTTTTTTTTCCGACATCGCGAGGCGTAATTACAGCACCACTTCACTATGGGGCTGACGGCTTCTGCCTAAGTCAAGCGAGTCAATCCCGAGCGGTCGTCATTTAAAAGAGCCACTGCCAGGCAGTCCCGGCAGATCGTGACGCATCCGCACACCATTCCATTCAAACCCACCACGGAAATTGCCGTCGCGCACATCTTCTGACAAGCAAACTCGAAATATCACCGGACAGAACGCCCCAAAAAGCGCGATCGCAATGGCCCCTCCAACTACATATGACGATGACGATTTCGTCGACCAGTATGATGACCTCGAAGATGAGGAAGAGGAGCTGAGCTCCGAAGACAAGATCGCAATGCAAAATGGGACGGCACAAGTACGGAAAGCTCTCGGGGCGGAAGCAAGCAAAGTGACAGTTGCACAAATACAAGAAGCGCTCTGGCATTACTACTACGACATTGATAAATCCGTCGCCTATTTGACAAAGACCTTTATTGCGCCAGCCCCAAAACCAGCGCCAAAGAAAGCACCCGAAGGTAAGCCCGGCGCGTTCTCTTTGCCTGTCAAGCAAGCCTTGTTTTTGCGAGCCTTTGGAGCAGATCAAGAATCACCCGAGAATGATGGATACTCCAACTGCTGCTATGGCATCCCTCGGCCAATCCGCTTGTTTCCCATGACAGAGAAGCCTCGGATATCTCCCACATTTTTCGATGATATGCCGTGGCTGGGCATACCGAAAGACCGCGAAACCGTCTTCATCGAACCGCCGCGCCCTCGTGGCGGACTCTTAGGAGGTAGCGGTGCCGCTCCCAAGGTGTCTAAGCTTCAGGCTTTGGCTGCACAACGGAAGAAAAAGACCGAAGAAAAGAAGAATCAGGGAATAATCACGGGAGTGGAAAGCCAGGTAACAAAGCTTTCTCTTTCCGATGACCAAGACAAAAAAACCTTCGGCCTTCGCTTGAAACTTGAAGGCCAAGCTGTACAACGCAGTTCAGCTTTGGTATCTCTTCCGTCGGAGCAAATGGGAGAGGCACCAAAAGGCGCCATCCGTAATTCTCTGAGGAAGCATGCCGATTCGCCAACCATCACTGAACACAAAACCGATGTTAATACCAAACCGGAAAGAGAAGAGCCAGTAGTGTGCCATAGCCACGCTCCCTCTGCGTTCGCTCGGGCGCTTTTCGGATCTGTTCCAGAGGCGGACAAAACGCATAGGCGGGACGTTTTCGCAATGCCTTATACCAAATCACCTTGCTTCTCAGCCACAGCTTTCTCAGAACCCAGTCCAGATGATATTGTGCTCGCAGCTCAGGCGAAAGGTTCGAATTTTGCCAAGGCGAAATAAATGGCTAATTCTAATTCTTGACCCAGCCGGAAAGAAAACTCCAACCGCCCCCAAAGCTACCAAGAAGTCACAAAAGAACGAGGAAGCGTCGAAAGAGGGTGGGCTTGCGAGCAGTGTCTCAAGTCTGAAGATGAGCGACGGCCCGCCTCCTAAAAGCAAATGCCTCGACGTGATCAGGGAGTTTGAGCAGAGCGCCAGCAAGAGAACCGCAAGTTTCGTAGTAGTCGGTACGTTTACACTTGGCGTTGTGTTGCCGCCGTTTGCGGATGATGGCTAAATAGCCTCAAGGCCATGTCGATGCCGGCAAGAGTACCCTGATGGGTCGACTTCTTCTGGAACTCAAACTTGTGGAAGAGCGTACCGTGGATAAGTACCGCCGGCAGGCTGAGAAAACCGGGAAACAGTCCTTCGCCCTAGCATGGGTCATGGACCAGAGAAGCGAAGAGCGAGACCGAGGAGTGACGATTGATATCGCCACCAACCATTTCGAGACCGAATCAACAAGGTTTACCATTCTAGATGCGCCAGGGCATCGAGACTTTGTGCCCAATATGATTGCTGGTGCCAGCCAGGCAGATTTCGCAATCCTGGTGATCGATGCAAACACTGGAGCTTACGAGAAGGGGCTAAAAGGGCAAACACGAGAGCATGTTTTGCTCCTACGGAGTTTAGGTGTGCAGCGATTGATAGTTGCTGTCAACAAGCTCGACATGGTCGGGTGGTCCCAGGGCCGGTTCAAAGAGATATCGGAGGAAGTCTCTGGCTTTCTGACCGGCCTTGGGTTTCAAGACAAGCATGTCACATTCATTCCCATATCGGGATTGAACGGAGACAACATTGTCAAGAGAACAGGGGATGCCGCCGGGGCTTGGTACCAAGGACCTACTTTGATAGAAGGTCTAGAAGCGTCCAGGCCATCTACAGCGCGATCTTTGAAGAAGCCCTTTCGGATGGCGATTTCTGAAATTTTCCGCTCGCAGCAGGGAACTACGACGCTTGCCGGCCGCATTGATTCTGGCACCATCCAAGTCGGAGATGCTTTGCTGGTGCAGCCTAGCGGAGAATCGGCGTACATCAAGTCCATTGTCCTCGATACCGAGGCCAAGGACTGGGCTGTGGCTGGCCAGAACGTCAGTGTTGCCCTGGCAAATATCGACCCCATCCACATCAAGATTGGCGATATACTTTGCCACACGACGGACCCCATCGACATTGGTGACACGTTTACCATGAAGGCCATGGCATTCGAGCACCTAATGCCGATGCCAGTGGATCTCCACCGTGGTAGACTTCACGCAGCAGGCCAGATTCAATCAATAACGGCTATGCTCGACAAAGCCACTGGCGAAGTGACCAAGAAGAAGCCCAAAGTTGTGCAGCCCGGAGGAGTTGCTCGGATCCTGATTAAATTGGAGGCAAAGGTGCCTTTGGAACCGGGACAACGGGTAGTGATCAGAAGTGGAGGCGAAACCATTGCCGCTGGTTTGTTAGAGTAGCGGAAGGCCTTTTTTTTTTTTTTTTTTTTCCCCTCCTTCTCCTCCTCCTTCTCTTGACGTCTGGTCAATTATACCTCCTAGGTAGTACCTTAGGGTAGACCGAGCTTACGGGACAGGCAAATGAATGAGCTAGATGAGAATATGTATGAACATCAAGTGCTTAGGGGTAAATAAGTTTTTCTGGGCACTCTCACAACTTGATTTAGAACGAGACAAGCTAATGTGATGTATTATTTAACGCCCTTGACCTTACAAGAGTGAAACAAGCATGCCTGTGCTCTGTATTCACGGGTAACTGGTAGGTACTAGGTAGGGAGGGTTGCATGAGGCAGGTGGTGCCGCCACAGACTTCAGCCTCATTGTGGCAAAAGCCTTACGGATACGGTGTACGTTTGCAAAAGGGTTTTGCCTCATTGGTATCCACATCCAGTAACAAAAAAAAAAAAAATTCAAAATCAAAATCAAATAGTAACATAAAATAAATAAATAAAATAACGGACACTTGTCTGGGGTATTACAGCTGGCCTGGAGGCGGGTAATGCTTACGGTTGAATATTCGAAAATTATAAGCATAAGCGAGAGGGGGGGAAAAGCCTTGGAGTTTTGCGCAAAGTTGGCACAACGTGGCCCTAACGGTTGAACAAACAGCTTCCTCTTCCGTGAAACCCCCCCAATTGCGGCCTAGTTAATCCCCGGCGCCGGTCCCATTTTGCAAGCCGAAGTCATTTTAGCTCTGAGTCACGCTCCTGGAACAGCATCGAAGTTCTTTCCGTCAGCGCTTGGCCTTGGAAGGGGCAAAATGGGGTGGCGTTGGCCTGTTCAGTGTTCAGAGCACTCCGAGAAAGGTAGGTCCTTAACTGTTATGTTAGGCACTGCAAATACCGCCAAAGTGCCGCCCAGCAGGGTTACAGGGCGTCACGTACTCCGTAGGCGGGCGATCTGCACTGTGCGCGCATATGCCGGAGCTGCGCGGCTCCACAGTCCGGGGACAGTGCGGAATGCCGTCGAACTTTTCTCCGAAAATAAGACCCCTGTCACGTGGGGCTCCAAGTTCCGGGGCCCTGTTCGCAAAGGGACCCGTACCTCGAACTTACCTGAAATCTGGCCTTTTTGAGCCTTTTGGACACCTCAACTTTTTCTGGGGCAACAATTCATAAAGTGGCCGATCGTCGCCTTCTCTTCTTCAACCCATTTCTCTCCCCCCCTTTTGTCACCAGCAAAGATACCCCCCTCGCCAGGTGAACAAGCCTGGTTTGAGGACAAGCAGAGCTCGCTGCGTTAGATCGCTGCTCAGTTTCTTCTTCTTCTTCTTCTTCCTCTCCAAGTTGTTGCCGGGTTTATACTTGCGCGGGGTGCTTTAGGTCGGCGCAGCACTTTTTCACACATTTAACAATGGCTCGTTCACGGAGCTCCCTGGCCCTGGGGCTAGGTTTGCTCTGCTGGATCACACTTCTCTTCGCTCCTCTAGCATTTGTCGGAAAGGCCAATGCCAGCGATGATGTGGACAACTATGGCACTGTCATCGGAATCGTAAGTGGACAGGGCTTGAGACAACCCCGCCATTGATGCCTTTTCCATGTGTGTATTGACACGTTTCTTCCCCCAGGATCTTGGTACTACCTACAGCTGCGTCGGTGTGATGCAGAAGGGCAAGGTTGAGATTCTCGTCAACGACCAGGGTAACCGAATTACTCCCTCCTACGTGGCCTTTACCGATGAGGAGCGGCTGGTTGGCGACTCAGCCAAGAACCAGGCCGCGGCCAACCCCACCAACACTGTCTACGATGTCAAGTTAGTCGAGCTCTTCGCTGCCGTAAATGTCTAAACGAGCAAGTCGCTAATGGTTACACAGGCGATTGATTGGTCGCAAGTTCAACGAGAAGGAGATCCAGGCCGACATCAAGCACTTCCCCTACAAGGTCGTTGACAAGGATGGAAAGCCCATTGTTCAGGTACAGGTGAACGGCGAGAAGAAACAGTTCACTCCTGAGGAGATTTCCGCCATGGTCCTTGGCAAGATGAAGGAGGTTGCCGAGTCCTACTTGGGCAAGAAGGTCACCCACGCCGTCGTTACTGTCCCTGCCTACTTCAACGTGAGTTTCCTTTGAATCGGCAGTGCTGCAAAGAAGCCAAAAAAAAAAAAAAAGAGGTTCCTTTACTAACATCTCGGTAGGACAACCAACGACAAGCCACCAAGGATGCCGGCACCATTGCCGGCCTCAACGTTCTACGAATTGTCAACGAACCCACCGCCGCCGCCATCGCCTACGGCATGGACAAGACCGATGGCGAGCGCCAGATCATTGTCTACGATCTTGGCGGTGGTACCTTTGATGTTTCTCTCCTGTCCATTGAGAACGGAGTCTTCGAGGTTTTGGCTACCGCCGGTGACACCCACCTTGGTGGCGAGGACTTTGACCAGAGAATCATCAACTACCTGGCCAAGGCCTACAACAAGAAGAACAGCGTCGACATCTCCAAGGATCTCAAGGCCATGGGCAAGTTGAAGCGCGAGGCCGAAAAGGCTAAGCGAACCCTCTCTTCCCAGATGAGCACCCGTATCGAGATCGAGGCCTTCTTCGAGGGCAACGACTTCTCCGAGACTCTTACCCGAGCCAAGTTTGAGGAGCTCAACATGGATCTCTTCAAGAAGACGCTGAAGCCTGTTGAGCAGGTCCTCAAGGACGCCGATGTCAAGAAGAGCGAGGTTGACGACATCGTTCTCGTCGGCGGTTCCACCCGTATCCCCAAGGTCCAGTCTCTGATCGAGGAGTACTTTGGTGGTAAGAAGGCTTCCAAGGGTATCAACCCTGACGAGGCTGTCGCTTTCGGTGCCGCTGTCCAGGCTGGCGTTCTTTCCGGAGAGGAGGGCACTGAAGAGATCGTCCTCATGGATGTCAACCCCCTGACCCTCGGTATCGAGACCACTGGCGGAGTCATGACCAAGCTCATCCCCCGGAACACCCCCATCCCTACCCGAAAGAGCCAGATCTTCTCGACTGCTGCTGATAACCAGCCTGTCGTCCTGATCCAGGTCTTCGAGGGTGAGCGTTCCATGACCAAGGACAACAACATCCTCGGCAAGTTTGAGCTTACCGGCATCCCCCCCGCCCCCCGTGGTGTCCCCCAGATCGAGGTCTCCTTCGAGCTGGACGCCAACGGTATCCTCAAGGTCTCTGCCCACGACAAGGGCACTGGCAAGCAGGAGTCCATCACCATCACCAACGACAAGGGCCGTCTCACCCAGGAGGAGATTGACCGCATGGTCGCCGAGGCCGAGAAGTTCGCCGAGGAGGACAAGGCTACCCGTGAGCGCATCGAGGCCCGTAACGGTCTTGAGAACTACGCTTTCAGCCTGAAGAACCAGGTCAACGACGAGGAGGGTCTCGGCGGCAAGATTGATGAGGAGGACAAGGAGACTGTAAGTCGAACCAAGCCCCGTTGTTACTTGAGAGTAAGCAGCAGCCAGTCGCTAACATCAAACTATAGATTCTCGACGCCGTCAAGGAGGCTACCGAGTGGCTTGAGGAGAACGGCGCCGACGCCACCACCGAGGACTTTGAGGAGCAGAAGGAGAAGCTGTCCAACGTCGCCTACCCCATCACTTCCAAGATGTACCAGGGCGCTGGCGGCTCCGAGGATGATGGTGATCTCCATGACGAACTGTAAAAAAAAAATAAAAAACAAAACAAAAAAAAAAGCATAGATGTTAATCTTTTTTATCTAGAGGAACCAAAAGAAGTTCCCAGGTGTTATCGTCGGTTATGACGCGGATATGTTTTTAGTCTTACAAAATCTGAATGCAGCCCTTCAACTGTAAAGTAGATGCATAGATTGAACTTTGAATCTGAACCTGATGGCTAGTGACAGTGATTGCTTGCTCAAGCCGTGAATTTTGATTACATCACCCCGTGGCAGATCATCCGTGGATACCTTTTGTCGCCTAGATAGTCATGAGGAGAAAAACCATGGTCGGATATCGATCGCCTGAAATTACAGTATTTTGATACAGAAAGCGTGCCGCCTTGTGCGCGAAGTAAATATATATACATATATACATATACATACATATATATATATTCATAATGTTGTGATAGCCACATGCTTTCGCGACACCTGCCAAGGCGCGCCCCATCTGCATCTCGGAGCAACCCAGGTGGCTCACAGCTGCAGACGTTTGTTTACCTCGAGTGGCGGCCATTCAAGACTATTCAAAGGGTAACTTGAAAAAAAAAAAGAGCAACAAGATATAAGACAACAAATCCTTGGTTGACTTTGGGCGAGGGGTTCGAGGCGTATTTGGAGGAAGGGAGGATCAAGGTGAAGAGAGAGAAACATACCGACCACAAAGTTACAAGAGAAAAATCCATGCCAAAAGAGTTTCTTCTGAAGCTTCTTTCTGCACTCGGTGCATTGAAGAGGAGTAACTGCACAGCAGCGGCTTTCGCCACCTAGGCTTTCCAAGTTTTGAAGTTGCTGACATTTGGCTGTGATTTTTTTTTTAATCCCACTGCGAACACCCCATTCACTCACTTGATTCGACCGATAAGAGATATTCTGGCGACGGAAGAAGTGATTCTTGCAAAGGAAAATGAAGGCGAGGACACAGCGCACGCCCGACTCTGCTAATATAGCCGATTCTGAGCCGAGCAATAACCATATTTTGGCTCGGGACGAGAGATGCGTGTCTCGAATGGTACGCTCAGAGTCTTTCTTTTCTTCCTTCTCTGCACTCTATTTGAAGGCATTCGCTTGCAGCAGAGCAGTTGCTAACTTGAGGTCGGCAATTCGCACGCAGACCAGTCGGGACAGTGCCGCTGGTTCAAGGCAGGGTTCGATCTACAGTGATCATACCGATGCCATGGACCTCGATAGTCCTATTTCGACCACTCCAAGAGCTCGGCCAAAGAGTAAACGCGATGTTGATCCTCTCGGAGCTGTCGAATGTGCGGAGGAAGGAGAAGGAGAAAAAGGAGAACATGAAGAAGGCTATACGCAAGAGCAGATAGTAATGAGTCTCCTCGACATGGTCAAGCACGCAACTCCAGAGCAGCTGGCGGTCAACCAGCCTCAAATCACGAGCGCCCTCTGCCGCCTCAAGGAACTCCAAGATCAGCGACACCCCAAGGTCTCCTTCAGCCCAGCCATCGCAAGCAGCCGCCGCGAGCGCCTCGAAGGCACGCTCATCTACCTCGCCTCGGAGCTCTCGGCCATCCCGGCAGCTAACTGGACCACTTACAAGAAGAAGCTCGTCAAGTTTTGCGACTCGGGGCTTATCCTCAACATGACCTTCCCGCAGCGCCTCTACAAGGTCATGGACGCCATCTACCTGCCCGAAGAACTAGAAGCGATCCCCAGGGAGGACTTTGAGAGGATGCGCAGCGTGGCGAGGATCTGTGTCACTGCTGCCCAGGCGATGGGGCCGGAGGGCGAGGATACGGATGCGCTGGCTGAGAAGTGGATATGCGCAAAGGCTCAGGATCTCGAGTTTCTGGAAAAGACGTTTCGCTCCATGAGAAGGATCTACAAGGTTTCTACGCCTGAACAGACGGAGATGCAGATGCCTTGGGAGGCGCAAGCATGACCTGTGTGGAGATGGACGAGGAAAGCCGAGGCAAACATGAGGCTCTAGATGGACTTGCACGGCAGCCTTTAGCATCAGGGGCGATGGATAGCTAGAACGATCGATATCTGTCCAGTGATACCGCTGGTCTTGAATTCTTATACTCATGTTCACCAAAATCTTCAACCCATGAGCTGGCTTATTTATAATTTGCTCCGTGCATTTAGAACCAAAGATTCTTGACTCGTCACGTGATAGCGCGGTGCCGTCGGAAGACGCGCCAATTCGCGACATGCAAGCAATCACTGGATGACGACATCGAGCCAGCTTGTTCACAAAGGGAATTTTTTTTTTTTAAAAAAAAAAGACAACACCGTTTTCTTCCATTGATAGCGTTGAGCCAATTAATCATCATGCCTGCTTCTAAGCGATCCGCCCCTAGCGAGGAGTCAACCGGTACGCGCCGGCGCTCCGCCCGCTTATCTGGCACGCAAGTGAAGAGCGCATATTTCGAAGCTTCAAGCGAGGAAGAAGGAAAAGAGGCTTCCGGACGCCGGAAGCGCGAAAGCCGGACAAAGAAGCGGGCCAGGAAGGCAGAGAGCGAATCCGACGAGGGGCAGCACAAGGAAGAGTCGGAAGACGAGGTGCAGGTGCAGCCAATGAAGAGGTCCCGCGGACGACCTGCTAAGAAGGCGAAGGGGGAACCTGACGAGGATCAGTACAGCAACGCGCCTGAGGATGAAGCTGACGAGGACGACGGGGGGGAAGAGGATGATGATGATGGCCCAAGAAAGGTTGAGATCATCCCGCTGGAGAAGCTGAGAGACACGGGAGGCGTGGCATATGAAGACCACAAGGTGCACAAAAACACCATGCTGTTTCTGCGAGACTTGAAGGCGAACAACAAGAGGACATGGCTAAAGTGTCGGTGACGATATGCCCATTACCCCCTCTCGCCTCTGGTTTTGTATGCTGAACCAATGGATCGATCAAACAGCACACGACGGGGAGTACAGACGAGCACTAAAGGATTGGCAGTCATTCGTCGAAACGACGACACAGACGCTCATCGAAGTCGACGATACCATCCCCGAACTACCCGCCAAGGACGTCATCTTCCGCATTCACCGAGACATTCGCTTCAGCAAAGACCCAACGCCATACAAGGTACGCAACCCCCCCCCTCCAACCTGCCCTCATCTCGTATCATCTTTTTTTTTCCCTTTTCATTCCCAGGCTTCGGTTTCTCATTCCAGCTCGAATGCAGCCGCACTTCTCCGCTGCCTGGTCCCGCACAGGCCGGAAAGGCCCCTACGCGGTCTACTACGTGCACTGCGAGCCCAAGTCAACCTTCATCGGCGGGGGGCTATGGCATCCCGAGGCGGCATACGTAACCAAGCTGCGGGCAAGCATCGATGAGAGGCCGAGGAGATGGCGGCGGGCACTCAACGACCCGCTCTTCAAAAAGGCCTTTTTCCCCACGCTCAAGGCGAAGGATGGGGTGGAGGGCGTGGTGAAGGCTTTTGTGGGGAAGAATCAGGAGAATGCGCTCAAGAAGAAGCCAATGGTATGTTTTCTTTTTTCTTTTTTTTTTTTTTGGTTCTTCCCCTGATTAAATCTTATTGTGCTTGCCGTGCTTCAAATTTTTATTTTTATTTTTATAGGACAATAGTGAACGGTTGACTGACCCATCTCTAACAAACGGTCTAGGGCTACGAGGTTACGCATCGCGACATAGAGCTCCTCAAGCTTCGGAATTACACCGTCGGGACCAAAATTGACGACGACGTGCTATGCGGCGACGATGCACAGGCTCAAATCAGAGAGACGCTGAGAGGTCTATTCGGTTTCGTATGTTCCGTGCCATTGGGCCCCCCCCAAAAAAGGCCCAAATCACCTCTCGCAATTGGGGGTTTTTTAATTTTTTTTAATTTTTTTTTACTTCCCCCTTTTTCATGCTGACTGTAGTATCAGGTCACTTTCCTTAACAGCATTGTCATGCCTGATCCCAATCTCGATGACGATGAGAGTGACGACGAAGAAGAAGGTGAGGGAGGCGAGGGTGAGCATAGCGGCGGTCAGGCGGAGGGCGATGATGTTGATGATGATGATGAAGACGAATAGCGGCCGAAAAATTCTGTGATTTGGTTTAATCCGTGGGAAGCTTCTTCTATATCGTGCTTGTTCACATAATGCATGGGTGACCATGTAGTTGTAATATCTTTTGAGGGCAGTTGGATACGTGGGCTCAGTCCGACGGGCTGCATATACGCAAACAAGCAAGCAAGCAATTCATCTGGCTCTCTGTGCATGACCCTGACACGATTGAGCCGCCGCTCGCACGCAAGGGAAAGAGGATTCGCGCAATTTCACATCGAAAGCCCTGGCTGACGCGACATCAGCCAACGTGTAAAAAATCGATTCGTCACCGTCTACGCCGCATATTTCTCACCGAGGAAGCAGCCACACACGGAACAAATGCTTCGCTCACCCGGGGGGGAGGGGGGGGGGGGGGGGTTCAAAACTCCCGAAAAGCAGACGAGAGCTGACAAGGAGCCGCAAGCTGAGGCGTGTGATGTTGGTGCTACCAACCAAACTCAGCATATGGGGGCGTCGCCGAAACGCCGGCAAACGGGGCCGTGTTTTGTCGAGGCCGCCCAATTGGAATCGCAGCTTTTTACTACTGCTGCCAAGGTATTACGTTGTAAGCCCAAAAACGGGGTGGGTGTGTAACCCCCCCCGCTTCATCAAGATCGATCGCCCTGGTTCTCTCCGCATCTCGGGTTGATCGTTGGGTTGACTTGCCAAGGGAGGCCGGAGGCGCGGAGGCTCATTAGCCGCCAAAGTGTTATTTGGAGGTGTGCTCTACACCACCATCTGTGCCTTGTCTTTGAAAGGGGGAGAGTGCAAAAAAAAAAAAAAAAAAAAAAACCGAATCGCCATGACACAACATGAGTGGATTTCGTCGGTTCTGCCGATAAGAGTTGCATCTGCGTTCCTGAATGGCAGCGTACACAACATACAGCCACGTCAGGCCCGCAGACGCCGGGATTGGAGGGCTGGCATTCCGTTAAGTGGTTCTATACGAACTTGTGCGTGTGGCTTTTCACCACCAGTGAGTTGCTGCCGGTGTTCGAACACGCTTACTGAGGGGTCGTCGTGCGTGCGTAGCGAGACGTCATGGACGAAGCTTGGTTCGATTTGTTCTCTCTCCCCATCAGATCGACGGCGATGTGGCGTTTATAAGACATCCAGTCTCTCCTCCTTGCTCACATGGATTGCTGAGCCGAGGTCCCGTCCCGATTACAGATATATAAGCTGCCGTCTGGAGGATAGCAGCCGTCACACGTTCTGGATTGAAAACATACATAAAAAATGACTCCGATTGCAACAAGCAATGGCACCGCCAAGGGCGTTGCTGACGGCCGGCCTCGTATCCTCATCACAGAGAAAGTTTCACCCGATGGCCTGGCCATTCTGGAGCCGCATTTCGACGTAGACGTCAAATTGGGCCTCGCTCCCGCCGAGCTCATTTCTCAGATTGCAAGCTACCACGGGCTAATTGTCCGGTCTGAGACCAAGGTAACGGAAGAGGTCCTTGCTGCTGGCAAGAAGCTCCGAGTGGTGGCCAGGGCAGGCGTCGGTGTCGACAACATCAATGTGCCGGCGGCAACCTCTCGGGGCATCGTAGTCGTCAATTCGCCTTCCGGAAACATCCTCGCGGCCGCAGAGCACACGATGGCCTTGCTCCTCGCCACCGCCAGGAACATTGGCAAAGCAGACGGAAGCCTAAAACAGGGCGGCTGGGAGCGGAGCAAGCTGGTCGGCATCGAGGTGGGAAGGAAAGTTCTCGGCATCGTCGGGCTGGGCAAAGTTGGCATGAACGTGGCGCGAATGGCAAAGGGCCTCGGCATGCGGGTCGTGGCTGTCGACCCGTATGCCAACCCGGACATGGCGCGCCAGGCGGGCGTCGACTTGGCGTCCGACTTGCAGGAGATTCTCCCCGTCGTGGACTTCCTGACCATCCATACGCCGTTGCTAGCCACGACTTTGGATCTCGTCGGCGAAGAAGAGTTCAAGTCCATGAAGAAGACGGCTCGAGTGCTCAACGTCGCCAGGGGCGGCGTATACAACGAAGCGGCGTTGGTGAGGGCCCTCGACGAAGGATGGATCGCCGGAGCCGGGATCGACGTCTTCACCTCGGAACCGCCAGAGCGAGGCTCGGCGGCCGATCAGATAGCCAGGCACCCAAGGGTGGTGGCCACTCCCCACCTGGGAGCCTCCACCGTCGAGGCGCAGGAGAACGTGTCGATGGACGTCTGCACGCAAGTGCTTGGAATCCTGCGAGGTGGCCTTCCCACCAGCGCGGTCAACGCGCCCATCATCCTGCCCGAGGAGTATCGCAAGCTCCAGCCCTTTGTGCGGCTGATCGAGAAGATGGGACGCCTCTATACGCAGCACTTTGTCAGGACCAAGGGGGGCCTGGTTGGCGGGCGCAGCTTCGAGCTGACATACCGCGGCGACCTGGCGGGAATGTCCAACACGAAGCCGCTGTACGCGGCGCTGGTCAAGGGGCTCGTCGCCTCGTTCAGCGACTCTCACGTCAACATTGTCAACGCGGCGCTGATGGCCAAGGAGAAGGGCATCAGGATAAGCGAGACGCATTCGCACCAGACGAGCGACGTGACGTACGCGAACCTGGTGACGCTCAGGGCGCACGCGGAGGACGGCAGCGGCGAGCAGATGATTGAGGGATACGCATCGGACAAGCGGCTGTACATTTCCAAGCTGGACCGCTTCAACGCGACATTCAGCCCGGAGGGGACCATGATCATCCTGCACAACTACGACGAGCCGGGCAAGATTGGAGGCGTCGGCACGGTGCTGGGCTCTCACGGGATCAACATCAGATTCATGCAAGTCGCCAGCCTGGACGAAGGCGTCGAGGCAAAGGCCGAGCCGCACGCCGTGAGGAAGGGCAACGAGGCTCTGATGATTCTAGGCATAGACGGGCCGGTGGGCGAGGAGGTGATGGAGGGGCTGCGCAGGTCTGAGGGAGTCTTGGACGTGGTGCTGGTGCAGCTGTGAAGAGAGGAGGGGAGATGAATTTTTTTTTTGAAGCCATCGCAATCGAGTAGACGGGAGGTGGATGACAGGGAGAGAGAGAGAAGGGGGGAGGGAGAGGGAGTGTGTGCGTGTTGGCCTTTGGATACCTGCATAGCAACGGCGACCGCGCTGACGGCCCGACGATCAATGCGATACCAGTTCTATGTACATGCTCTGTAGTACGGACTACATATGTGAACAATACATTGATTGATGGATTTGATGGATTGATTGATTAGATTTGATTAGATTTGACTTGACGCAGTCAACAATTGTTTTTTCCCAACCCGACAGGAACAGCAGTAGCACAACAAAGATCATGTCAGATCCGTTACTGCCGAGCTGCCGAGCGTGGGGCCGCCTTTTGGCGCAGGAACACAGCGCCTGTCGTCATCCGCAAAACCCGCTAAACTGGCAGCGGCCCACAGGGGCTCAGGAGCGCCTCCCCAGAAGCCTTTTTTTTTTTTTTTTTTTTTTTCGCTGGCCTGCGAGCTCCGAGCCGAGTTGCTTCTCTCCCTCCCTCTCTCTCTCTCTCACAGCCTCGAGCTCTCCGAACATTGGAGGTTGCGCAGGGCTTTTGGGAACCCCAGAGGCATCGACGCGCATTGGCTGTGACAGGAGAGGGCGGAAGTTTTTTTTTTTTTTTTTCTTCCTCTTCTTTCTTCTCTTTTTTTTTTTGTGTTTCCCTTGTTGCTCTCCGCCTCTTGTTTGTGCTTCTTTGAACAAACGCCCCCCCCCCCCCCACGCTCCCCCAGACGATTCGGACGCAACGACATTCCGGACGCAACGACATCTCGACACGACTCTTTTTTTTTTTTCTTTTTCTCTTCTTTTTATTCATCAGCTTCGGCTTCTCCTTCGACGGCACGAACCAAGGCCGACGACCAGACAATATAGTCCTGCTGATGCGGAAGAGAGGCGCGGCGGCCGAGTACCGCCATGCTGTGCTGGGCCTTGGGCGAGTGCTGGGCCTCTGCTTGACGGCGGTTTCGGCGGCGCCGGTGTCGTCGCAAGAGAGCCATGACGAGCACACGAGCACCCCCGTGTGGGTGCTGGCCGTCGCGTCGATGGCCCTGGTTCTGCTGGGCGGCGCATTTGCCGGCTTGACGATCGCGTACGTGGTCTCTGGGCCTGGGGCCTTGGCAGCCGTGAGACGCGGGAACTGACGCGGTAGCAGACTGATGGGCCAAGACTCCATCTACCTACAGGTCGTATCCGGGGATCCCAACGAGCCGCAGCACAAGAACGCGAAACGAGTCCTCCATCTGCTCAACAGGGGCAAGCACTGGGTGCTGGTCACCCTGCTGCTCGCCAACGTCATCGTCAACGAATCGCTTCCCGTTGTGCTGGACCGCTTCCTGGGCGGCGGCGTCGCGGCCGTTGTGGGCAGCACGATCCTGATCGGTGAGCTGAGCACCCGCCCAATCCATCCTGGCCGCCCGCCCCCCGTTGTTCGCCCATTCCGCAGCTAACCTCGAGCGTAGTCATTTTCGGCGAAATCGTGCCTCAGTCGGTGTGCGTGCGGTACGGCCTGCCCATTGGCGGATACATGTCCACGCCCGTCCTGATTCTCATGTACCTCATGGGCCCGGTGGCCTGGCCCACGGCAAAGCTCCTCGACTGGATCCTCGGAGAGGACCACGGCACGCTCTACAAGAAGAGCGGCCTCAAGACGCTGGTGACGCTGCACAAGTCTCTTGGCGAAGTGTCGGAGCGATTGAACCAGGATGAGGTCACCATCATCACCGCCGTTCTGGATCTCAAGGACAAGCCCGTATCGGAAGTCATGACGCCCATGGACGACGTCTTCACCCTTGCCGAGGACCACATCCTGGACGAGGAGACCATGGACACGATCCTCTCTTCCGGCTATTCGAGGATCCCCATCTACCGCGCGGGCAACCCGACCGACTTCGTGGGGATGCTCCTCGTCAAGACGCTCATCACATACGACCCCGAAGACCGGATCCCGGTCAGGGACGTGCAGCTGGGGGCCGTTGTGGAGACGCGGCCGGAGACAAGCTGCCTAGACATCATCAACTTTTTCCAGGAGGGCAAATCTCACATGGTGCTGGTCTCCGAATGCCCCGGCCTTAACCACGGCGCTCTTGGCGTCGTCACGCTGGAGGATGTTATTGAGGAGCTCATCGGAGAGTGAGTGCAGCAGTTTTCATTGTCATGTCTTTACTTTTTTCATTTTTTTTTCGTTCTCATTTTTTTTTTTTCACACACACACATATATATATATCTACATGTCCCCCCCAGTCCGTGTGCAACTCTAGCCACTAAATGCAAAACATGCAGGGAAATTGTCGACGAATCGGATGTTTACGTCGACGTGCACAAGGCCATCCGGCGTCTGACCCCCGCCCCCCGAGTTCACCGCAAGCACAGCGACGTGCCGGGTGCGGGAGTAGCCGTCAGGAAGACGCCGGACAACGCGGGCAACAACCGCAAGACTGCAGAAGGTCAGGTCCATGATGCTGGCTCCTACAAGAGTGACTCAGGCCACCTAGAGCGCCCCCCCAAAACAGCCGTGTTCATGAAGCGCCAACATTCAGCAGGTCCCGACGGCCGCATCGGGAACAACACGGTGCCAGTCAAAGCCTCGCTCGACGAGATGCGACAGCAGCTCCGACTCGGCCCCGCGAACCGCGCGGCGAATCCGCTGAGCAGCACGCGGGGAAGCGTATTCAAGATCAAGCAGGGCTTGGGAACGACGATTGTCACGGCCACGGCCTCGGACGCAAAGGCGAGCAACGGCGAGGCGGACGATGCGGACGAGCACAGTGAAACCACGCCGCTGCTGGGAAAGGACCAGAGCGGAGCAAAGTAGCGATGGCGAATAGGGAAAATTACACGGTGCTTCAAAGTGGTGTATGGATTAAGGAGGGAAATGGCCGTTTCAAAATGGACCATGTGGGCTGGGCCACTCCCAACAAAAACAACAGCAAAAACAACAAAAACAACAACAAAAAACAACAAATGCAAGAAAAAAGAACAAAGGAAAAAGAAAAAGAAAAGAAAAAAGAAGAAAAATAACCTCCAACAAATTCCCCCCTATATTTCATCTTTATTTTATTTTTTAATGTTGCCAGCGTTGCTTTTTTTTCCCCCCATGTCAATATCAACATATGTGTATATGTATATATATGTATCTATAGGTAGTTTATGCACCCCCTCCCTTTGCCTCTCTCTATTCCAAGTCGTCTGAGCAAAAGTTTCTCTTGTTCGTGTCTTGTCGCTGCATCTAATCATACCAAATAGCATTCATGCCGAATCCCGGCTCCGGAACGCGCACCCTCGCGACGCGGGCCAGGAACTCGTCCTGCCAGCGGTACATCTCCAACCAGCCCTCCTGGTCGTCGGTTACGGCAAGCCACTCGTCGGTCCAGTCGCTGGGCGCCACGGCATTGCTGTGGCCTCCGCTGGTGGGCGTCGGGCTGAGGCAGATCTGGCGCTCGATGGCGCCCTGGTCGGACAGCTTGAAGGCGGCGACGTAGCCCGTGAGGCCGAAGCTGTTGGCGCGGGACGAGGCGAACAGGTACTTGCCCGAGTGGGAGAGGGCGCAGACGTCGGCGCGGTACTGCGTCCAGCGGTCGGGGATGCCGGGCGGGATGAGGGGGAAGTGGCGGTGCGTGAAGACGGGCATGCGAGTGGCGGGATCGATGAGGTACTCGCAGATGCGGTTGCCCATCTCCATGAGGGCGTAGAGATGGTGGCCCGAGGGGTGCATGGCGACCCATCGCGGGTGGTCGCGCGCGTCGGGACAGTCTACGGACCCGACGAGCTGCAGCCGCGGCGACGACGGCTCCCTGCGGTGGACCCAGATCTTGTTGGCGGCGAGGTCGGCCGAGTAGAGGCACGTCTCGGACGGGTCGAAGACCATGCCGTGGACGCCCGAGTCGGGCTGGTACTCGTAGTTTTGCACGTTGGCCCGCAGCTCGCCGGACGAGGCATCCGTGGCGAAGACGGAGCCGTGGCCGGCGTGCCTGTAAAAGGGGTTGCAGTAGACGGCGTAGGGGGGCTTGCGGGCGGCGAGGAGGAAGATGGCGCGGGTGTTTGCGTCGGGGGAGGCGGCGCGGGCTGGGTTCCAACAAAGGGCGGAAGAAGATGAAAGAAAGGAAGAAGAAGAAGGAGAAGAAGAGGAAGAGAGGGGAACGACGGTGAGCTCGACGGGAACCAAAAAATCATTTCTTTTTTTTTTCTTCCCCTTTCTTCAACGCCTGATAGGGGAGAGGGGAGGGGACGGACATACAGTCGTGGAGCATTGGGTGGGAGACTTGGTGGACGATGTCGGTGGGCGAGTTGACCTTGAAGCTGGACCACTTCTTCATGGCGGCGCCGTAGATGGTTTTTTTCTCATGCTGGAAGACGGCGGAGTCAAAAAAAATTGAATTTTTTTCTTCTTTGCATCATTCTTGTAACACCCTCACTCACATCAAAGGCCATCCACGAAACGGGCTCGTCGTGGGCAATCTCGGTGCGCTTGACGAGCTCCAGCGTCAGCGCCTCGTCGTCAAAGGCAAAGGTGAAGATGGCGCCGGGCGGCGTCCAGGTGCCGACCATGAGGTGATGGATGGGCATGCTTTGGGTCTGGGCCTTTTTTTTAAAAAAAAAAAATTAAAAATAAATAAATAAATAAATTGAATTAACTAATTAATTAATTGTTCACGTCAATGGTAACGGGGTTGTAAAGAAAGGAAGAAGGAGGAGGAGGAGGATGAGAATTTGAAGAAGCATGAAAAAAAAAAGGAAAAAAAAAAGGAAAAAAGAAGGGTGTAATCAATCTGACGATGGGACGCGCGCAGTATGACGTGACGGATCAAAATCAAATCAAATCAAATCAAATCAGGTCAATTCTAATGAAAAAAGAAAAAAGAAAAGAAAAAAGAAAAAGAAAGAAAAAAGAGGAAATTCATGCCCGTCCGCCAGCATGACCCCGGATATTCCCTTATCCCCTGCATTTTCAGTTGAAACTTCTTCTCTCTCATTATTTCTTTGGCTTTTTTTTTTTTGCCGTGCGCTGGACCCGGATCGTCAAGCAAAAAAAATCGCGGGGCCAGAAAACGGGTTGTGGGGAAGCAAGTGAGGGGGGCTTTGGCGCCGGTTTGTAGATTCGGTAATTGTTTTTTGCTTCTGGCGATGGTCCGGAAAGGCCATCCGGAAGGGGGGGGGTTGTGTTATCTGCTTACTATTATGTAGATGGAAGTATCCGGAGATGGTGAATACAGTTGGTTTTCGAAATGTGCCCGATTTTTTTTAGGGTTTTTTTTTTTTTCATATATATATATATATATAAAACAGGGAAAAAAAAAAAAAAGCAAAATAAACAAATAAAAAAGAAAAAAAAAATAAAAAAAAATATGACATCCAAGCGCATGTATTGATTGATTTGGGCCTTTCTCGGCTTCCCGGGCGGCGCCACTTCCGGACTTTCACCCCCTCCTTCCATCAACCTCCCGGACCTCGTTTCCGGCGTCAGGCCAGGATTGGGGTGGACCAGGTAGAAATTTTTTTTTTAAAAAAAATTTAAAAAATTCCATAATAAAGAAAAAAAAAATTCAATTAAAATAGAATAGAAAAAATTGAAAAGAAAAAAAAATTGAAATTAAATTAAATCCATCGTCTTAGTGGGTTTTCATTGTCCCCATCGCCAAGCGCTGCTCCACACCCCGACCACTGACCGCAAGGCGATTTGTCGTGCGGCGCTGGCATGACATAGCAGCAGCAGCCCTTTTTACCCGCCCGTGATGCTCCGTGGGATGGATGGATGGATGGATGTGTATATATGTACATATGTATATATATATATGTATATATATATATGTATATATATATATGGATATATATATATGGATATGCATCTCTCTCGACAATTCTCGCCCCCCCCCCGTGAATTGCATTCACAAGTCTTCAACATCCTCTCTCCCCCCTCTGTTGTCTCTATTGTTGCATTCGGACATTGACTTAAAGAAGAAGAAGAAGAAGAAGAAGAAGAAGTAAAACCTTTTTGGTGTTTCCTC
This sequence comes from Trichoderma cornu-damae, assembly GCA_020631695.1. Lineage (NCBI taxonomy): Eukaryota > Fungi > Ascomycota > Sordariomycetes > Hypocreales > Hypocreaceae > Trichoderma > Trichoderma cornu-damae. The sequence continues at coordinate 2,526,182 of CM036087.1, forward strand.
TTATACACTGCCCCCCCCCCCCCCCCCCCCTCTCCAGCCGAAGCCAACTTGAAACGGCCTGATTTGTTCGATTCCCTCGGCAGCATACAAACAAAGAGACATTCTCTCTCTCTCTCTCTCTCTCTCTCTCTCTCTCTCTCTCTCTCTCTCTCTCTCTCTCTCTCTCTCTCTCTCTCTCTTCTCTCTCTGTCTTTCTGTCTCTCCATCTCTCTTGTCTCTCTGTCTCTCTTGTCTCTCTGTCTCTCTTGTCTCTCTGTCTCTCTCCCTCTCCCTCCCTCTTCAATAAGCAACCCTTTGTTCGCTTTCGCAAAAACCAACGCTCCGGCAAAAAAAAAAAAAAAAAAGATGGCCTCCAACGGCGCCCAGAGCCGCTTCGACCCTACCTTTACGCAGCGTGTCGTTGACACCATGGGCCCCAACATGACGCAGCGCAACCGCGAGGTGATGAGCGCGCTGCTCCGCCACCTGCACGACTTTGCCCGCGAGGTCGAGCTGACGGTGGACGAGTGGATGACGGGCGTGCACTTTATCAACGCCGTTGGCCAGATCTCCACAAAGACTCGAAACGAGGCTCACCGAGTCTCTGATGTGCTCGGCCTGGAATCGTATGGCATCTCTCTCTCCCCCTCTCCCCCTCTCTCCCCCTCTCTCCCCCTCTCTCCCCCTCTCCCTCTCTCCCCATCTCCCCCTCTCTCTTCTTTCTCTTCTCTCTTCTCTCTCTCTTCTCTCTCTCTTCTCTCTCTCTTCTCTCTCTCTTCTCTCTCTCTCTCAGCCCGACTAACACGACCGCGCCGTCTCGGTACGCAGCCTGGTGGACGAAATCGCCAACAAGATCGTGGCCGAGGGCGACGTCGATCCCACGTCGTCGTCCATCCTGGGCCCCTTCTGGTCGCCCAACGCGCCCTTCCGCGAAAACGGCGGCTCCATCATCCAGAACCCCAACCCCGACGGCCGCGTCGCCCTGATGCACGGCACCATCACCGACCTGCTGACCGGCAAGCCCATCGCCGGCGCCGTCTTCGACATCTGGCAGGCCAGCGCCAACGGCAAATACGACTTCCAGGACCCGGAGAACCAGGCGCCCAACAACCTGCGCGGCAAGTTCAGGGCCGACGCCGACGGCAGATACTGGTTCTACTGCTACCACCCGACGGCGTACTCGCTGCCCACCGACGGGCCGGCGTACTCGCTGCTGTCGCTCATGGACAGGCACCCCATGCGCCCTGCACACATTCACATCATGGTGAGGATTTTGAAGTTTTTTTTTTTTTTTTTTTTGATGTTGTATATATATATATATATATGTATTATATGTATTATATATATATATATATTATATAAAGATATATTACATTACGCCGCCTGCCTCGGCAGCATCGCGCGGATGGCCGGCTAACAAAAGGCGTTCAGGTCACGCATCCCGAGTACAAGGGCTGCACGACCCAGCTCTACCCCAAGGACGACCCCTGGCTGGCCACCGACACCGTCTTTGCCGTCAAGGACGACCTCGTCATCGACTTCAAGCCCCTGGAGGGCGACGACAAGGCGACGCTCGATCTGGAGTACAATGTCGTCTTGGCGCCCAAGGGCTACAAAGGCAAGCAGTTTGGTCCTTGATTCAAACAGGGGATTTGGGGGGGGGGGGGGGGAGAAGACTAGGGGGGAAGAGGAAGAGAATGGGGTGAAAAAATATGAAAATACTTGCTTGGCTCTCAAGTAGCATGAGAGATTGCTTGGACAATCTTAGTCAGCAGCCAACTTTTTCTTTACCCAAGTGGCTCATGTACTCCGCGGACGTGAGGCTCCGATGACGTTATCTATGCTGATTACTAAGCTATACTAGTACATAGTACTAACCTAGTAGCGCTCACTTAGGTAC